>SJYA01001438.1:548020-796154 GCA_006410615.1 Neotragus moschatus
TTTTTGCATTTCTTTTCCATGGGGATGGTCTTGATCCTTGTCTCTTGTACAATGTCACGAACCTCATTCCACAGTTCATCAGGCACTCTATCTATCAGATCTAGGCCCTTAAATCTATTTCTCACTTCCACTGTATAATCATAAGGGATTTGATTTAGGTCATACCTGAATGGTCTAGTGGTTTTCCCTACTTTCTTCAATTTTAGTCTGAATTTGGCAATAAGGAGCTCATGATCTGAGCCACAGTCAGCTCCTGGTCTTGTTTTTGTTGACTGTATAGAGCTTCTCCATCTTTGGCTGCAAAGAATATAATCAATCTGATTTTGATGTTGCCCATCTGGTGATGTCCATGTGTAGAGTCTTCTCTTGTGTTGTTGCAAGAGGGTGTTTGCTATGATCACTGCATTTTCTTGGAAAAACTCTATTAGTCTTTGACCTGCTTCATTCCACATTCCAAGGCCAAATTTTCCTGTTACTCCAGGTGTTTCTTGATTTCCTACTTTTGAATTCCAGTCCCTATAATGAAAAGGACATCTTTTTCGGTGTTAGTTCTAAAAGGTCTTGTAGGTCTTCATAGAAGTGTTCAACTTCAGCTTCTTCAGTGTTACTGGTTGGGGCACAGACTCGGATTACCGTGATATTGAATGGTTTGCCTTGAAAATGAACCTGTCTCTTTAGATAGGTCAAATTTGATGCAATAACTTAGACTAAAAATATCTTAAAATAAAGGAGAAAAAATTCTGTCATAGCAAAGAATTTTTTTTCTTCCAAACACTGGATACAATTTTTTAGACTATCAAACACAATCTTTAGTTTGAAATTCCAGCCCATAAAATAGCAATCCTCCAAACTTAATCAGAAGTCATCTTCTCCCACTTAGTTAAGCCCTGCTGGAGGAAAGGGCCTGAGACCACAGAAGTGAGGGGTGGGGGTGGAGTCCTCTCCACTTTCTCCTTTTTTTTTTTTTTAATTTTTATTTTTACTTTATTTTACTTTACATTACTGTATTGGTTTTGCCATCTGCTCCTGCCCTTCCCGGGTTGGGATTCAATAAGGGAAGAAATGTTAAATAGGGCAAAGAAAAGTTCTCATGTGACTGAAACTGCCTTGTGAGTTTGTGGTCTGTGAGCCTGGCAGCTACTCAAGTTAAGCTTTGGTTCTTTGGAGGACCCAGTCAGTGGGATCTCTCTTCTGAAGGCCTCCTCCCTTGACCTAGGAGAAGGCATCTCTGTTTTGGTCAATTGCTTTCTCCTTCTGCAGCCCCCAGATATCTCAAAATGTTTTCAGCTTCTCTCCACTGGTGCCTGTTTGCCCCTCTGGGAGGTCTCAATGGTGATGGACAGGGAGGCGTGGAGTGCTGCAGTCCATGGAGTCGCAAAGAGTCGGACACGACTGAGTGATTGAACTGAATCGAAGTCTCAGTGAACAAAACTAAAGCTGATCCTACATTTATTCTTTGTTATGTTTCTCACTTCTGCTCATTTTTCTGCTTGATAAACTCTGAGTATTATAGGCTGCCTTATATAGCCATCATAAGTAAATGTTTCCGTGTCATCTTTCTATATTTCTAAGACTAGTTTGGGGCAGAAATGAGCTATAAACTTTCATAGAGGGGAAGTTAGCATCATGGTTTCTTGCATCTCCAGGCAGGGAATAACATGATTGTTGGAAAGGAAGGTAGGTTGGAGAGAATGTTTGTTCTTCTACCAGCAGCACTTTGTGGATCTGTGTCAGCCTCATCAGTGTTGGGAAAGACAGTCATCTTATCCACACGTAAACTAGAGTTACTTCACATCAAAATCAGTAGCCTTTAGGCCCCACCCTGCAGGGCAGGTTGAGTGGTGTTTGACCTAATTAGAGGTTTTCCACTTAAACACTTCAAGATGTATATCAGGAAAAGAGCTTGTCTTCCTTGGTAAAATAATTCAGAACTGCAAGCCAATTACATACTTACATTTCAAACACAATATAGGTACCTCTTTTCAAATTGTAATATCACCAATTATATCACCCAGCTTTCTTTGAAAGGTTTTAATTCCTAGTGACTAAAGAAAGAAATTCTTGTTTCACTGTGATATTTGTTGGGAAAGCTGTAAGCCCTATTCAAAGTGGATTTCTCTGGGACTCCTACAAAGAACTTTCATTTTCCAAATATATTTTATGTTTATAGATTACATGATTTAGCCACTTTGCTTAACCAAACAATGGAAGTAGATATTTGCTTACCTATACTTTTAAATTTTATTATTATTTAGGGGATGAACTATAGGCATTTTTTTTCTTCACTTTTAAATCTTACTATAATATGAAAACATCAGGGTAGTCCATGGAGCCCAAGTTAATTCCTAATTCTTCCAGGTAATTAGTGAATACATATTGTTACATGCCTAATTGTATTGAGATAAAGGGCTTGCCACACCAAACAAAGCTGTGCATTAAGCTGACAATCTCTGTCCTTTATTTTTCATCTTAATCTTTATTTGATTCATTTTACTATTAAACTGAGAGTACACATTGTTACAGAGCAACTAAATAAAACTAAGAAATTAGACTCACTTCTTCTTGTTCAGTTGGTCAGTCATGTCTGACTCTTTGTGACCCTATACACTGTAGCATGCCAGTCTTCCCTGTCCATCACCAACTCCCAGAGCTTGTTCAAAGTCCTGTCCATTGAATTGGTGATACCATCCAACCATCTCATCCTCTGTCATCCCCTTTTCATCCTGCCTTCAATCTTTCCCAGCATCAGGGTCTTTTCCAAACAGTCAGTACTTTGCATCAGGTGGCCAAAGTACTGGAGCTTCAGTTCAGCATCAGTTCTTCTAATGGATATTCAGGGTTGATTTCCTTTAGACTCACTTCTTAAAAGCCAATTAAAAAAAAAATGAACTCAAGTCTCTCTAATGCTTTGTGATGCCCTTATTTAACTTTGACTAGAGCTAGTATCAGAGTATCTATGTTACAGCATCGTCTCCAATTTCAGAACCCTCATCCAAAGAAGTGGTGCTGAAAGCTTGGCCCTAGGTGATTGAAACAAATGTTGAGATAATCTAGACATGCATTTGGTAGCTTCAGTCACTTGAAAGAGTGCACAAGGTCACTTGGGTGGGGTGGCTGGGAACTGGTGATACGATGTCTCTGCAGTTACATACGTTGGCCAGTTCTTTGCCTTGTAGAATCCCACTGAGCATCTCTCATGTTGTTTAAAAACAAGGAGGAATTCAGACGACTCAGCGTTCCGAGTCAACCTGCAAAGTCAGAAGTTTAACTTCACCTGTGTATTTTTCATTACTTGTGGAAGAATATTGTTCTTTTCCTGACATAAGTTTATGTTAAAATCAATTTTGAGAAGACATTATGTTTTCAAATATGTCATCAGGGCACAGCACAGTAAGTTGAGTCCACCTGTCACAGCTTGTCTGGAATATAATTGGGTGAGCTCCTGTAGCAAGAATGAAATTCATCGTGTCGCCACTGGAAAGGTCTCTCAAAGTCGCCATTTGTTTCACTATATCCTTGTCTGATCAAATCCACTTGAATCTAAAATTTCCTAATTCCAAGGACTGACACGATGACAGGAAACAGCTGGTAAAAGGCCCCAAGACGCCTTATGCTCTTTCGTGTAATTACAAGCAGCTTTCTAAGAATATTCAAAGGGATTACTTACAATTATGGTTCATTATGATATCATGGATTTCCCCCCCAGAGTGGGGAGTCAAAATATATTAACATTGTTATTGGAGAGATATTAATGCCAAGTTTCTTTGCAAGAACAAATTGCAAAAACATTTAAGGCAGTATAAATCCAACTCTATTCGATGTGCTCTTTTGCTTGTATTCAGGGAGGAATTATCGTGCAGCTAAGATTACACGTATGTAATTTGAAAAACTCAGTGCCTGCCACCAGAATACTCACTGAATCAATCAAAATTATTTTTCTTTTGTGTAAAAGACTTCACATGTTATATATTACCTCATAAGATCTCTACATCAACTGTATGAGGTGACAATAGCTTGTATTTTATTTGATAAAGTTGATTCTCAGTCTTCTTAAGTTATTTGCTCATAGTAACAGATTAATCAGTAGAAAGAAAGCCAGGTTTTCTAGCTCCAAAGTCAACTTTTTGCCTTAAAAATGAATAGGAAACAACATTTTTGAAAAACCATTTTTACAGCAGGTTGCTCCTTAGTGGTCTGCACACGGTGAATTACTATATGTTCCTACTCATTGAATTTTATTAATAATTTTATAAAAATTGAGTGCCTCATTGACACCTGTATTGAACCATGGAAAATTTATGTAAAATTCATTATGGAAGAAAAGATATATCATTTTAATTCAATTTTATCTAAAATTGAAGCATGGTTAGACTAAATATTAATAGAAGAGACTTTTGATTCATTGCTGTTAAATATTTCATACTCCAATAAAAATTCAATGTTGTTCTCCTGGGAGAACAACTGAAAGGCCATATCAATATCTTTTATTGATATGACCTTTCAGTACTGTAAGATTATTGAGCAGCATCTGTTATTAAACACACACATATATATATATATAACATTTTTGGAAAAGGTAAAATCATATTTTCTACCTAAATTAAGTGAATAGTCATATGAAAAAGCAAATGGTAGGATTTTATAATTCTTAAATTAGATCATCTTGTTAGAATAGTTCAATAATATTAGCAATATCACTCAATGTAAGGCATTTGGTTGCAAATAATAAACTGACTCAAGATAGCTCATGTTAAAATCGGAGCAAATATTAGAATGTATGAGTTGATCTTATACAATATCACAACAGAAAATACAGACAATCAAATTTGTGGAAAAATACATAACACTGACCATCTTTTTATGTCTGCCTTGCTCCCTCTTACTGATGGACACTTTCCCTCATGTCTGCCTTGCTCCCTCTTACTGATGGACACTTTCCCTCCACTTCTCTATGAACATGGCTACAGAAAAGCCACTGATTTTAAGTAAGCGGAAACGTATGACCAGCTTTCCTAAACCTTGCTTAAAACAGACTGAAAAAAAATTCTGATTGGCCAAACTCAGTAGTGTTTTCCTTCTCTCAAAAAGGAAATTTCAGGGTTATATATGAAAAATGTGATGACCAGCTCTTGTTCCTATGGTTAAGCGCAGGGAGAGGCTTTGCACAAGTATTTATGGAATAGGAAGAAAAGCCTCTATGACTACATGCTGTTCTATGAGTTTTAAAGTTACTCGGGAACAACTGTCTCAACTACTTTCAAGGAAGTTTTTTTTTTTTTTTAACATTTTATGCCAGCAAAAAGGGAAATTGCTGTATTTCTGCTTTGTTTTGCTTTTTTCTATTGTTTTACATTTCACTTGAGAATACTAATTCATACCACATCTTTACAGAGAAGTCAGTCAATGTTTGGATCAAATTAGTAAACAATAATTTCTGAGGCACATGCATGATAATGTGTTAGGAACTTTAGAAAAGAAATGAATTTGCGAAGGATGCTTTACTCTCCAAAGGTTTGTTCATTCCTGGTGAAATTGTCTAGCTTACCAACATGCCAGGCATGATCAATATAATACTCACTGCTGTCCTTTATATTCATCCATAAAACACCCTGAGGTCAGTAAACAATCTACATCAGAGACAGCTAGTTAACCATCCACACCTAGTTCCTCCTTCATCTTTATAAGCAGACGTTCATATTGTTGGAGGTGCCAATGAGCCTAAAACATTGCTCTCTCTGCCTCCTTTGTAGATCAAAGTGATCAAGACACATGAGCACAAGCTTGAGTGGGACTTCAGAGAAAATTTTTTCAGAAGCTGTCTTCCTGGGCCATTCATTCTGGCCATAACTGAATAACTAAAATTGGACTTGCCCTCTTGCCCTAAACTCTAGAACTCACTATTCCAAACCGACACATAAAAAATGTATCCGGTGGCCTTTCTGATGCATTGAGCAATGAACCTAGCAGGACTGTTATTGCCACCTGTGTCCAGGATGTATGAATGGGGAAATTTCTTACCTTACTGCAGAGAGGTGGAACTCACCTAGAATGGTAATCTCACTGGGCTAGAGGGGCAGGGATGAGAATTTCAGCCTACTGTAGAGTTCAGTTTCGGGGACCAGGATATCGTAAAGAAGGTGTGGCCCACACAAAGGAATGGACCCAGAAATCTGATGGAGGTTCAACACTGTCCTGTGGCCAAAGTCTTGACTCTCCATGTGTAGGCCGGGACTCCACAAAGCCTGGCAGAGTAGGCTCATGGGTAAGGGACAGCAGAGGCTGCCTGGACCTGAGAAGCAGTGGAATTTCAGTCCAATGAGAGTGGGGAGACCTGAGAAACTCGGGTGTTCAGCTGACATCCCTGAGGCCCTGCATTTGGAGTGAGAAACCCTCATCCTTCAGATTCTGGAACTGTTCGGTGTGAATTTACTCACTGATTATTCTGTTCATATTTGTTGAGCACTTATTTTATGGCAAGACCTGGGCTTATGGCAGAGAAAGTCCTTGAACTATTTGAAATCCCTCATTGGGACAGGACCTGACAGAATAAAAGAAATGAGGCCAGTAAATGCAAGGCCTTCTTCTGGAGTGATGCAAAACCTGTTATAATGATTGGACACTGGTTTTCAATGTCTGTCTATAATATAAACGAGGCTTCCTTGGGAGCTTAGTGATAACGAATCTGCCTGCCAATGCAGGAGACAGGTTCAATCCCTGGGTCAAGAAGAGCCTCTGGAGAAGGGAAGGGCAACCCACTCCAGGATTCTTGCCTGGGGAATGCCATGGACAGAAGAGCCTGGCAGGCTCCAGTCCATGAGGTCGCGAAGAATCAGATACAACTTAGCAACAAAACACCAACAAATAATATAAGTAGGTAGTATCAGAAATAAAGCAAACATATCACTTTATTTATGTCCTGATGGCAGGTACTGAAAAATTTGGATAATTTTAGAGCTTATTTTTACAAATAAAAATACACCTTTGATTCAGTAACTTCTATTTACTGAGTCCTTAATTCCATTTGATTTTTTATTTTAAGATTTTAAATAAAACTGCACTTACTAGCCAAGTAGAATGTTGTTCGGAAACATTCAAAAGTGTCTTCTTGTGATAATTATCTTCATTTCTTAATAGGAGTAGCTGCAGGAGATTATAGAAACAGTGAGATACCCTTAAGAATGTGAATAAATGATAGGGATATTTCAAATCAATAGAAGTTTCCATTATGTTTCATTTTTCCCACCAGTTGAACAATAAATTGAACATCAATTGTTGAGAGATTTTAAAAAGATATTTAAATTAATTAATTCAGTCTGTGTACACTTATTAAATATATTTGGACTGTTATCATCCTGCTAAAATAACTATTAGGAAAAATATATCAAAACAAAATGCATGTGAACAGTTTACTAAAAGCCATCCAAATGCTCTGAATGAATTAAGAACTCTGAGTGAAATTTGAACGATTATCCAGTGTGGGGGCTTCCCAGGCATTCAAGTGGTAAAAAATCCACCCACCAATGAAGGAGCTGTAGAAGACACAGATTCGATCCCTGGGTTGGGAAAATCCCCTGGAGGAGAGCATGGCAACCCACTCCAGTATTCTTGTCTGGAGAATCCCATGGACAGAGGAGCATGGTGGGCTCCAGTCCATGGGGTCACAAAGAGTTGGTGAAGACTGAAGTGGTTGAGCACACATTCACGCATGCGTCCAGAGCAGAGAGACAGTAAGGTGCTAAAGAGATAACGCACACCGAACAGACAGAAACTCTGGCAACGTGAGTCAGCAATGCAGAGAGAGCACAGGGGATATCTTTGTCTCTGAGTTCTGGGGCTGGTCCTGAAGGCTCATTGACTTACCAAAGATGTCTGTCAGCTGACATGTTAGCTAGGGAGGTTTGATGGAGTTGCTGTTGCTGCTGCTGTTGTTCAGTTGCTCAGTCGTATCTGACGCTTTACAACCCCATGGACTGCAGCACACCAGGCTTCTCTGTCCCTCAGTATCTCCTGNGAAGGCTCATTGACTTACCAAAGATGTCTGTCAGCTGACATGTTAGCTAGGGAGGTTTGATGGAGTTGCTGTTGCTGCTGCTGTTGTTCAGTTGCTCAGTCGTATCTGATGCTTTGCAACCCCATGGACTGCAGCACACCAGGCTTCTCTGTCCCTCAGTATCTCCTGGAATGTGCTCAAATTCAAGTCCACTGAGCTGGTGATGCCATATCCTAACTATATGTCCTGGGCATCCTCACAACACGGACGCTTGTGTCCAGGGAAAGTGTCAGAAGAGGTAGAAAGACCCTGGAAAATGACCCTTTTTAATAACTTAGATTCGAAGAAGTCGTACAGGATCACTCAGTCGCACTCCATTGGTTGGGGCGGTAACAACCAACCAGCTGACATTCTGAGGGGGCGGGGCGTGGTGAGGAGGTAAGTTATCTTGTAAAAAGACCGCATGTGATTGTATACTCACCATATGCCATGTCACAGTAGGCCTTAAAAGTTACTTTTTAAAATATCTTATTCTCTTCATAAAAAAAATTAAAAAATAAAAAATCCCTGTCACTCCTTAAAGAGATGTTTACCAAAATAAGAGACACTGGTGCTCACCAAGGTATAAACATATAAAAAGAAGTTACCTCTAGTCCCAGTCACTGAGAACTCCGTTCTGTAGAAGAAGAAATACATAGGTGGAAAATTAACTAGTGTGTCTTTATCACTCATATTTTAAGAGTATTAATAAGGTAAAATGAAAATAATGGAAGAAAACATAGACATCTAATGCCTTACTGATGAGAACTTCTGGAACATGGTTGACCAAATCATGATCTTTTCTTTGCAAACTACCAGGAACGCCAGATGAACCTAGGGTGAATTGGTACAGTGCATTATATATATATATATTGTCATGGGTGACACCCTGTTTATGGGTCTCTACTCCTTTAGCCATTACAGCTCAGCCTAGAGATAGAGCCTTGTGAGACAGTGGAAAATACGTAATAGTTTCGTTTCTTCCCCTCATCCCTAGCACAGAGTGCCTAAAACTCTTACAAATGCCTAAGTGTTCAGAGCATTTTTTGTTCTAATGAAGTGACTCTGATTGGTCTCCTGGATGGTTCCTGGATGATGGTGGCTTACTAGAAAGACCGAACCATGATTGATAGCTTGGAATTTTTCTCCCTGCTCCCCTCTCCCTTACTCATCTATGGAAGACAGAGGAGTTGGAAGTAGAGTTAATATGATTGACTGTGTTTACATGAAGAAGCCTCCATAAAATCCCAAGAGTATGTGGCACAGAACACTTTGAGGAGGGCGAACAAATCCACCTGGGAAGGTAACGCACCCGGCTCCCCTCAGACAGAAGCTGCTGCCCTCAGGATGCTCTGAGACCTTGTACCTCTCCATCTGGCTGTTCATCTGAATTCTCCAAGGCTACCTTTAATAAACAGGCAAATGTAAACAAGTGATTTCGTGAGTTCTGTGAGCTGCTCAAGAAAATTAATTGAACCTAAGAAGAGGATCACAGGAACCTCCGATTTGTAGTCAAATCAGACAGAAGTTGTGAGTAAACTNGCCCTCAGGATGCTCTGAGACCTTGTACCTCTCCATCTGGCTGTTCATCTGAATTCTCCAAGGCTACCTTTAATAAACAGGCAAATGTAAACAAGTGATTTCGTGAGTTCTGTGAGCTGCTCAAGAAAATTAATTGAACCTAAGAAGAGGATCACAGGAACCTCCGATTTGTAGTCAAATCAGACAGAAGTTGTGAGTAAACTGGGCGCCTGCTGCTTGAGATTGGAGGGGGCAGTCTTTGTGGGGCTGAGCCATTTAATCTGTGGGGTCCAACACTATTTTCAGGGAGACGGTGTGAGGATTGAGTTAAACTGTTGGACATCCAGCTGTTGTCTCAGAGAGTTGCTTTGTGTGGGGAAAAACCTCACGTATTTGGTATTAGAAGGGTCAGGAGTAAGTGTTCTTGTGAGTCATTAAGGAAAAACACTACTACTAGGAGGAAGGAGGCTTACCTACTCCACCCTTGACGAAGGGAGAAACATTGGGTTCCCCGCAGTCAATCAGATTGTCTCTCATTTATCACAATTTATACACAGAGATAAAAGCAATTACAAGGTGGGGCGAGGTCCTAGAGAAAATATCCACAAGTTTTTACCATGTATGCACCCAGAATTATCCTGTTTCCCACCTTTCCTGAAATCTGGGTGTCCATATTTTCTGTTCCTTGTGATATTCCAATTTTGTATGTACTTGATACGGCTGTGTGTGTGTAGGTGTGCGTATATATCTGTCAGTTTTATAGTTCTCCTAAGAAAAAATTTCTTGTCTTGGACCATCATTAATGAAAGGTCTTCCAGCTCCCCTCTCCCCCTTTTATTTCTTTCAATTTGTTTTAAGCTAGTTGGCACTAACAGAGAAGGCAATGGCAACCCACTCCAGTACTCTTGCCAGAAAATCCCATGGACAGAGGAGCCTGGTAGGCTGCAGTCCATGGGATCGTGAAGAGTTGGACACAACTGAGCGACTTAGCAGCAGCAGCAGGCACTAAACGATAATATTTAATTTTAAAATGTATTGATGCATACTTTACATTTACAATGATTACTTTAAATGGAGAATATAAAATTTAGTGTTTTAATTAGCTGCTTACATAATTCATATATATGTCTTATATATACATATATCTTATATATATATTTTACTTTATATATGTCATATATATATGTCTTTGACATTTACAGAAATAACTCACTATTGAAAAGCTAAAATATACAATCAATTTCTGTGGATAGAATTTTGTACAATCTGTTCACTTTGTTTGAAAATAAATTATCCATCATCTTATTAAATTGCAGACAGAAAAAGATAAGAAAAAAACATACCCTGTATTTAAAAACTATTTCTAGCTATTACTTATGCTTTAACATTTGTGCCTTGATCTCTTTAAAACTTAGGATTTTTAGTGTTAAATACTGGCTCTGGCAAATCACAAATCTTCATGAATAGTTTCTCAGCTTTGAGTATTTTAACAAATAAACCTAAAAATATTACAGGGGATTTTGCTTTTGTTTTTCAGAGTTTTTTTGGTCCTCTTAAAAGAAACCTCTAAGAAGTTCACTAAGTGTAAATAGAGAGCAGGAATTACAGAAGTCCTGAAGCAAAACCTGCTTAATTCTATATTTTGATTTACAACAAAAANTAAGCTAGTTGGCACTAACAGAGAAGGCAATGGCAACCCACTCCAGTACTCTTGCCAGAAAATCCCATGGACAGAGGAGCCTGGTAGGCTGCAGTCCATGGGATCGTGAAGAGTTGGACACAACTGAGCGACTTAGCAGCAGCAGCAGGCACTAAACGATAATATTTAATTTTAAAATGTATTGATGCATACTTTACATTTACAATGATTACTTTAAATGGAGAATATAAAATTTAGTGTTTTAATTAGCTGCTTACATAATTCATATATATGTCTTATATATACATATATCTTATATATATATTTTACTTTATATATGTCATATATATATGTCTTTGACATTTACAGAAATAACTCACTATTGAAAAGCTAAAATATACAATCAATTTCTGTGGATAGAATTTTGTACAATCTGTTCACTTTGTTTGAAAATAAATTATCCATCATCTTATTAAATTGCAGACAGAAAAAGATAAGAAAAAAACATACCCTGTATTTAAAAACTATTTCTAGCTATTACTTATGCTTTAACATTTGTGCCTTGATCTCNCACTATTGAAAAGCTAAAATATACAATCAATTTCTGTGGATAGAATTTTGTACAATCTGTTCACTTTGTTTGAAAATAAATTATCCATCATCTTATTAAATTGCAGACAGAAAAAGATAAGAAAAAAACATACCCTGTATTTAAAAACTATTTCTAGCTATTACTTATGCTTTAACATTTGTGCCTTGATCTCTTTAAAACTTAGGATTTTTAGTGTTAAATACTGGCTCTGGCAAATCACAAATCTTCATGAATAGTTTCTCAGCTTTGAGTATTTTAACAAATAAACCTAAAAATATTACAGGGGATTTTGCTTTTGTTTTTCAGAGTTTTTTTGGTCCTCTTAAAAGAAACCTCTAAGAAGTTCACTAAGTGTAAATAGAGAGCAGGAATTACAGAAGTCCTGAAGCAAAACCTGCTTAATTCTATATTTTGATTTACAACAAAAACATGTCTCTGTGCATAGGCTACGTTTTTTTTAATCTTTTTTTTAAAATTCTGTATCTATGAGATTTATTAACAAGGATCTACACTGAGTGTTGAATTCATTCAGATTTTGTCTGTTGGATGGAGGAAAAGACCCATTTACATTCACACATGATGTTATGCGTCTTTTGCCTTGTAACTACTGCCGATGTTCAACCAGACCAATTAAATTTGTTGACTTTACATTCACAATTTATACTAATAAAGTATGACCCCAGAGATCCATGACCTGGAGTAATTTATAATTGACTACAGCATAAATTTGATTCAAGCCTTTTGAAANTACTTTGGCCACCTGATGCAAAGACCTGACTCCTTGGAAAAGACCCTGATGCTGGGAAGGATTGAGGGCCGGAGGGGAAGGGGATGACAGAGGATGAGAGGGTTGGATGGCATCACTGACTCCATGGACAGAAATTTGAGCAAGCTCAGGGAGTTGATGATGGACAGGGAAGCCTCACATGTTGCAGTTCATGGGGTCACAAATAGTCTGACATGACTGAATGACTGAACTGAAATGAACCTTAGGTGATATTATCCCTTGATGAATATTATTGTAGAATAGTTCCATACCATTACATGTGTGATAAACTGTTTAACAGTGACCAGGAGATTAGACAGCACTGAAATTCCACATTTTTCTGTGTTTACTACAAAAATAGCTTCTCACTCACCCTGGGTCAGTACACTTTATTTTTCAAAATTGTGCAATCTAAGAGGAGATGCCACATTCAGGTCTATAACTAAATGTAAACAGTAAATTGTTTTTATTTTTTTTTAGCATTGTCCTTACATACTGTTAGCCAGTGCTGTGGGAGCCTTCTTCTCTTTCTTGTCTCCTCAGTCTAACCTGGGAAGGACCTACAGATTTCCCAAATATGTCCATGACTCCTGGTGTCTCCCTCCCTGAGAATGTTCNGGAGATGCCACATTCAGGTCTATAACTAAATGTAAACAGTAAATTGTTTTTATTTTTTTTTAGCATTGTCCTTACATACTGTTAGCCAGTGCTGTGGGAGCCTTCTTCTCTTTCTTGTCTCCTCAGTCTAACCTGGGAAGGACCTACAGATTTCCCAAATATGTCCATGACTCCTGGTGTCTCCCTCCCTGAGAATGTTCTCTGGCCTCTCCAGCCTGCAAAGCCAGTGCAAGAGGCAGTCAGAAGTGCCAGGAGGCTAACCCTCAAGAAGCAATCCCTAATCAATGAAAGATGAGAGGATCAACACTCCTGTTTTCTTGTTCCCTCTTCCAGTAGGTAGTTTATGCACTAACCCACATTTACTGGTTTTCTTCCCTTCCCTGTGAGAACCAGAACAATCACACCCATTGATTATGTGNCTCTCCAGCCTGCAAAGCCAGTGCAAGAGGCAGTCAGAAGTGCCAGGAGGCTAACCCTCAAGAAGCAATCCCTAATCAATGAAAGATGAGAGGATCAACACTCCTGTTTTCTTGTTCCCTCTTCCAGTAGGTAGTTTATGCACTAACCCACATTTACTGGTTTTCTTCCCTTCCCTGTGAGAACCAGAACAATCACACCCATTGATTATGTGAGACGGAGAACTTAGACATCACCCTTATCAGTTATGCAATGAAACCACAGAATATCTTGTGACTTGTATACACATTCTTCTTTGCTTAGATTTTTGCCTGGCTTGGACCAAGCTGTCTTAAGAAATCAACCAACGCAAAGACTTGTGTTCCACCCTAAGAATGTCTGAGTCAAACCTAGTAGTAATAAATATTGTACAGTCATTTCTCTAATGATACACCATTCAAAATGGTCTATGTAGTGTTCTTCCCTGATGCTCAAAGTAATTAGAACACTGTTTGCCTATACAGGTGGAGAAGGAAATGGCAACCCACTCCAGTAATCTTGCCGGGAAAATTTCATGGGTGGAGGAGCTGGTAGGCTACAGACCACAGGGTTGCAAAGAGTCAGACATGACTGAGTGACTTCACTTTCTTTTCTTTTCTTGCCTATACAGTAACTGGTTTCTTTATTTGAAGGGAGCATGTTCTATATGCTAATCTCAATTCTCACCTGAATCCTTGTTCCTAAATTATTATCTCAATATCTGCTTTTGGGAAAATTGAAACTATGAAAAGCTGAAAAAATTAATATACAACATATTAACATAAAATAGAAGAGAAAGAATGAAAAAGAATGAGCCTTATATGTGATCCCCTAGCATTCACTAGCTTAAGTTTGTGCCCCCCACCCCAAGGTGAATTATCTGAAGATCTTAGAGTTTAGACATTATGCATGAAATCCCAAAGCCACAGGCTGACAGCTGAGATCTAACTCTCCTCCTCAGAGCTGTATCACTGATCTTCTTTAGTGGTGGTAGGATGCACTCTCATTTTACATTACCTGTGATAAAATAAATTTTTACAGGAGCTTAGTGAAGTTAGCTATAAAATCCATAACTTTATAATAGAGACAATTTTTCTGGAACATAAGAAATCTTGATGTTTACCACATGCTCTGAATTCTGTCTTCCCCAAATTCATATACTGAAGCCCTAACTCCTGAATGTGATCAACCTAAGATAGAGTCTTCAGGAGTTAATTAAAGAGTATAAGGTTACGATCAGAAAAGTGAAAGTCATTCAGTTGTGTCCACCTCTTTGTGACTCCGTGGACTGTAGCCCAGCAGGCTCCTCTGTCTATGGAATTCTCCAGCCAGGATTACTGGAGTGAGTTGCTGTTTCCTTCTCCAGGGGATCCTCCCCACCCAGGGATCAAACCCGCATCTCCTGCACCGCAGGCGGATTCTTCACAGTCTGAGCACCAGGAAAGTGGGCTCTAATCCAATAAGACTGTGGCCTTATATCAATAACAAAAGATTGTGGGTGTGGGTGTGTGTCCATCTTTCCGTCTCTCTTTCTCTCTCTATCTACTTCACCAAATAGAGACAGAGAAAGCAGCCATCTGCTAGCCAGAAAGACGGCTCTCACCAGAACCCAACCAGGCTGACACCTAGATCGAGGACTTCCAGCCTCCAGCACTTTGAGAAAATGCATTTTTAAAGTTTAAGCCATGCAGTAAATAGTAATTTTTTATGGCAGCCTGAGCTGACTAGTTCAAGACTTCTAGACCTGACTTATAAAAACAATGCCATGAACAATTCTTCATATTTTCTTCTTGAAAACTATGTGTGGGACATGGTGGAATCCTGGAATCACCACTTGAATAAAAAAATCACATTTTGATCATAAACTCCAGTTTTGAAATGTGTGTGATAATTTAACTTTAGTCACTGAGCCACTTACTTAGGCTTGTTATAAATCTGTTATAGCAGTCAGGGTTACCTTATAAACAGAAACAAATACCTTTCAACTAAAGATTGCTGCCATAACACCAGAAAGAGTGTCACTGACCCAGGGGACAATCAGTAGACCGTGAGGGCGCTTATTTCAGAGGCTAAAAGGTGGACAGGCTTACCTTGCAAAGGCAAAATACTTGTGACACTGATTTCTATAGAGAAAATTATTTATCCACTTGTCCCTTTTTAGGTACACTGATGGAAAAATTTAAATGATAATGTGTTTTTTTACCTTTACTTTTGTGCTTATTGCAAGGTATTAAAAAATGCCAAACTAGGAAAGAATTGGTCAGTGTACAATCAGAGGTAGATGGAATACAGAGAGTCTAGAAATTTAAGGTCTCAAAGAACTGGAAAAACTAGTTGATTCTAGATCCCAAGCAGAAGTGTGCTGTGAAAGTTGTGGGTAGCGTAAAGGGGACATACAAATAACCACTTCAGGTTATGACTGCATAGAACAATAGAGGAAAAAGAACCTTCTGGAGGGTAGAGCCATGGGTTATAGAGGGGGAAAAACAAAAGATTTCCTCCCAGAAAGCAGGATTAGGAGCTAACCTGGACCTTCACCCACCACCAGGAGATCTTGTCACCCATTTCTGGCAGAGGTTCGTCTTGTTACAGGCTAGACGCCACTAGGTATCTCCCATAATTTGTTTTGCTTATGGAAGGATTGATTATAGTTACCTTGTCTTCATCATTATAGTTACCTTGTCTTCCATCTCCTCCATCATGAGGAGAGGACTTTGCATTGGTGAACGTGGCTGTGCTAAGTCTCCCATGCATTTTGCCGTCCGTTTTGGATTTGCCTTAAGCCCCAGTCCCTGATGCTCCATCAAGTGTTCTTCCAAGATGGGACCAACCTCTGAATTCCTATATCAAGAAGTATCAGCTTTGACCCCCTACACACCACAAGTCTTCCCCTCAGGGTTCAGCTCTCCTTCCATGGTCCTTGTATTGATTCTGATAAGATCCACTACTTGTCACTGGCAGACCTTCTGATGCCAGTGCCCCATGAATATCTTCCCTTTGAGTTTTCCAGAAAAGTACGAAGCTGCAGGTGAGGGAGCATCCAGCCCATTTCTCAAGGCACCTGGAGGCCCGTCAGGGACAGGATTACACTGAAAAGATTCAGAGGAGGTACTCAGAGTAGGGCCAGATATTTGGTTTAAGAACACCACTCATAGGCAGAATGTGGTCCCTTCCCAGTGATGCTCAGCCTTCCCTGGAGATGACTGTTTGGTTCATCATAACTCTTGGTCACACGAATGTTGTCCCACAAAAGCATTCCTTTTTCTTGTTTCTTGCCGTGAATGTTCAGGATTATAGGTTGCTAATAGGCCCATTCTGGACCAGGGTAAGTCTGGGTAACCCTGACTTTCCTCTTTGAGTCTCCTTCTCTGTCTCTGTTTCTATTTATTCCTTCTTGACAACTTTACTAACAAAAAGTTTAATGTTTTCCTTCCTCATACAAAATCATAAAGAACTTTAAGACCTGTCAGATAAAAAAATTCTAACTTGTCAGATAAAACTTACTCCCATTACCACTGAGTAATAATGGTCAATCCTTGAAGTATAATGACAAGTGATATTTTCTCCTATCTGGAAAGGAGGAGAGGAAAGTGGAAGAAACACATTCATTCCCATTCTTTTTATGGGTTGCATCATGTCCCTCCCACCCCCAAATTAATAATATTTTAACTCTCAGAACCTCAGGATCTGACCTTATTTGGAGATAGCATCTTTNGTATAATGACAAGTGATATTTTCTCCTATCTGGAAAAGAGGAGAAGAAAGTGGAAGAAACACATTCATTCCCATTCTTTTTATGGGTTGCATCATGTCCCTCCCACCCCCAAATTCATAATATTTTAACTCTCAGAACCTCAGGATCTGACCTTATTTGGAGATAGCATCTTTACAGGGGTAATAAAGTTAAAATGAGTCTCATTCGGGTAGATCTTAATCCAATATGAGTAGTGTCTTTGAAAAAGGGGAAAGTTGGAGGCAAATAGAACAGAGGGAGAACAGCATGTGAAGATAATGTCGGAGATTCGGTGAGGTCACAGGTCAAGGAACACCAGGGTAAGCAAAGGAGCATGTGCAGGGGAGATTCTGCCTTAAAAACTATGGAAGGAACCCATGTCCACGCCTTGACCTCAGCTTCTATCCTTCCCAACTGAGAAGCAGTCAGTGTCTGTGGTTTAAGCCACCCTGCTTGTGATTATTCTGGCAGTCTTGGGAAACTATAATACACCCTCCTTCAAGGACAGACTGAAAAACATCTTGCTAATATCACATGGTCAAGCCATGCAGCAAACACTGAGTTCTCATATCCTGCTCCCCAAGAATTCCTGCTGTGCAGAGACTCCCAGCACTTGGCAACACTTCTGTCTGAGTTGATTGGTTCCTCCATCTCACTTGACAGATTCTGCTTAACTGTGGTGGTGGGTAAGGATGGAAGGCATTTGGGGGAATTGAGGGTGAAGGACTCACTGCCCCCTGCCTGTCGGAAGATTAATTATTCTCCTTGACTGTGAGTTTGGCTATAGTGAACACTTTGGAGTGTCAGTATGTTTCAGAGAAAAAGAAAGAGTGAGTTTTATTTGAATGCAGAGTTCCAAAGAACAGCAAGAAGAGATAAGAAAGAAATCTTCAGTGATCAATGCAAAGAAATAGAGGAAAACAACAGAATGGGAAAGACTAGAGAGCTCTTCAAGAAAATTAGAGATACCAAGGGAAAATTTCATGCAAAGATGGGCTTGATAAAGGACAGAAATGGTCTGGACCTAACAGAAGNGTGTGGGGTATCTCTTCATGCCTGCTCCAGCAAAGCACAGCCGCTGCTCCTTATCTTGGATGAGGGGTATCTCCTTACCCCTGCCGTTCCTGACCTTCAACGTGGGATAGCTCCTTTACGCCCTTCTGTTCCTGCGCAGCTACTGCTCCTTGGGTTGCTCCTCCCCGCCGCCAGCCCTGGCCTCGGTCGTGGGTGTCTCCTCCCAGCCACCTCCCTTGGCCTGGGGCTCGGGGTGGCTCCTCAGGGTCACCACCCCTGGCCTCGGGCGCGAGGTGGCTTCTCCCAGCCGCCCCTGACCTCGGACGTGGGATAGTTCCTCCCGGCCGCCGCCCTTGAATTTGGGCGCGGGGTGTCTCCTCCTGGCCGCCACTGACCATGCACCCAGGGTAGCTCCTTTGACCATGCCTTGCAGCCGCCTGCGCAAATGCCTCCAAAAATCCATAATTTTAGCCTTGCTCACTATACTTATTGTTGGTCTTCATTTTTGCCAACCTTAATGTATATATTTTTTAATTTTCTTGAGATTGTATGGGTGATTACAAAAGTATTTATTTTCTGTGAACCTAAAACTGCTTTAAAAATGAAGTCTATTTTTTTAAAAGATATTTACTAAGTTTTATCCAGAATATTTGGGTGGTATGTGTATCTATATGCATATATGTAATAAAATTTGTTGTGGAATGCTACTTTTTAGGATAATTAGTTGGAGATATTACTAGAAATAGAGGCTTTCAAATACTTTGAAGAAAAAATGCTTAAAAAGTGATACTTTATTTTAAAAAAATGAAATAAGAAGTCTATTAATCTGCCTTCAGTGAGAAATGCTAGAGTGAGTTCTGAACCCAAAAAAATTATGGGTATTATAATTATTAGTTGATTTGTTTCTTTCAGAACTGCATGAATAATTAGTGGCACTTTTTGAAATGATCAAAAATTTACCTAAATTCATTAATTTTTAGCATTTATACATTTCTCTTGCTGAACTATTTTGAAAGTTTTAATGTTTATAGTAAGAACCTGTTCTGGTTTTCATCATATACAGTTTTGTGTAAAACATTCCATTGTAAGTTCAGGGAAGCAATTTTCCCCTCCAGTAAAAAGATTCTATGGGAAAAAAAAATCTGAAGATATTTTAGATTTTATATATATCTTTCCTTCTAATTGCTTTTGTAAATGATTTGCCTCCAGATCTAGAGTTAGTTGATTTTTGCAGAGATCATTTGATCCGAATAAGGGCAAACAAGGGTTTCCGTGTAGACATTAACAACACCATTTCATACTACATTTATTTATTCAGGCAAAAACTTTTTTAATACTTTCCATGAATCAGAAACTTCAAAAACACAGAAAGAACAGTGGAGGAATTTCACTCAGGGGAGTGAATTAACTCCAAATTCTCAATGGTACTTTTTGTTTGTTCATTTGTTTGTTTTATAAGCAACAATGATTTACTGTATAGCACAGGAAACAATATTCAATATCACATTGGTGTGTTTTATATAAAAAAGGGGGGAGCATTTGTAGATGACTGAGTATTGTGATTGTGCTGTGCCTGGTACCCTATGAAGCTGTAATCAGACTATGGTTTTCTTTCTGTGAAGAAGTCATTTTCTGTGTATTGGTCAAATTGAGCTAGACATTAAAAATCATTTGGAAAGCCACCCAGTCACCATAGACTTTGCTTGATCCTTAATATAACCTACTGAGTTATAATATATAACAATCATGTATAATATAGCCCAAATGAGTTTCAGGCCTCATGTATTCACCCTTTATTAGCACAAACCCCCTGCTCATCTGTTACTTCATAGCATTATTTATAGGAGTCCTTGGGGGCTCAGCAATAAAGAATTCTGCCTGCAAAGCAGGAGACACAGGTTTAATCTCTGGGTCAGAAAGATCCCCTGGAGAAATGACAATCCACTCCAGCATTTGTGCCTGAAAAATTCTATGGATAGGGGAGATTGGGCGGCCTACAATCTATGGAGTTGCAAGAGTCAGACACAATTTAGTGACTAAACTACCACAAACATTATTTACTCCAGTGCCCAAGTGTAGGTAGACCCAGGAGCACACCTGTCTGGGTTTAAATTCTTCCTCCTCCAGTGCAGCGAGTTACTTAATCTTTCTGTGGTTTATTTTTAAATGGATAAAAATATTCTTTAACACATTGGATCCCAGTGAGGCTAGAAGCGTTAATAGGTTCCAGTGTCTGGAATGCTGTAAAAGTTAAGCAAATGTTAACTGTTATAACACACCCTCTTCCATTTTATTTTCATGGTTGTCTGGCCCATTTGGCACTTGAATTTGGAATCCCTATCTTTAGAACTTTTAAAAAGACGTGAAACATGGGAAAGGTGGAGATGGTTAAATTACAGCAATGACAATAAAAGCTATAAATAAAATATTATGAGCACACGGAAGGAAGACTTTCACGTCCTGCTTGAGAAATCGGGTCCTATTTGATACAAGAAGCGGCAGGAGAACACATCATAAAGAGTGGGGGAGAATATTCTAGAACTAGGAAACATTTGAAATAAGAGTGCCACCTGGGATGCCAATATAATTATTTTTTTCTTTCAAAAAACAGCTCTTTGATATCTTTTAGACACTGGAATTTGGAGATACAAAGTTGAATTAGAAAGAAATCTTACATTTAGGAGTTAATGCAGGGGCTGGGGGAGAGATGGGTATTTAACAAGGACTCACAAGTAATATGGGCTTCTCAGGTGGCGTAGCTGGTAAAGAATCCATCTATCAAGGCAGGAGACACAAGAGACTCTGGTTCAATCCCTGGGTTGGGAATATCCTCTAGAGAAGGAAATGGAAACCCACTCCAGTATTCTTGCCTGGGAAATCCCACAGAGGAGTCTGGAAGGTTACAGTCTCAGGTTGGTCAGTCAGCTCAGTCAATCAGTTCGGTCACTCAGTTGTGCTGATTCTTTGTGACCCCATGGACTGCAGCATGCCAGGCCTCTCTGTCCATCACCAGTTCCCAGAGTTGACAAACTCATGTCCATTGAGTCAGCGATATTCTCCAAAAATCTCATTCTCTGCCATCCTCTTCTCCTCCCACCTTCAATCTTTCCCAGCATCAGGGTCTTTTCCAATGAGTCAGTTCTTCCCATCAGGTGGCCAAAGTATTGGAGTTTCAGCTTCAGCATCAGTCCTTCCAATGAACATTCAGGACTGATTTCCTTTAGGATGGACTGGTTGGATCTCCTTGCAATCCAAGAGACTCTTAAGAGTCTTCTCCAACACCACAGTTCCAAAGCATCAATTCTTCAGTGCTCAGCTTTCTTTATGGTCCAACTCTCACATGACCACTGGAAAAACCATAGCTTTGACTAGATGGACCTTTGTTGGCAAAGTAATGTCTCTGCTTTTGAATATGCCGTCTAGGTTGGTCATAGCTTTTCTTCCAAGGAGCAAGCGTCTTTTAACTTCATAGTTGCAGTCACAATCTGCAGTGATTTTGGAGCCCCCAGAAATAAAGTCTGCCACTGTTTCCACTGTCTCCCCATCTATCTGCCATGAAGTGATGGGACCAGATGATGGAAATCTGAGTAAGACAGTAGGTGCTGGAGTGGCTGTGAGGAGATATTTCATGTCCAGGGGCAAAGGAGAAGCCCCAACAAGATGGTAGGAGGGGCAAATTCGCATTTAGAATCAAGCCCCATTCCTGCCAGAGATGCTAAGAGGGCTCAAACAACTTTGTGTGCACTAGGACCCAAGGACCCCACAGAGACAGAGAAAACTGTGTTTGAGCATCTCTTGTGGAGGTACAGGTCAGCAGTGGTCTGCCACAGGAACAGGTGCTCTGGGTGCAGCAGACTTGGGTATGGCATAAGCCCTCTTGGAGAAGGTTGCCAATAACCCCACCATAGAACTTCCAGAACTTACACAGGACTGGGAAATACACTCTCGGAGGGCACAAACAGAATCCTGTGCACCAGGTCCCAGGAGAAAGGAGCAGTGACCCCACAAGAAACTAATCCAAACTTGCCTCTGAGTGTCCAGGAGTCTCCAGTGGAGGCGTGGGTTGGTGGTGGCCTGCTGCAGGGTCAGGGGTGCTGAGTGTAGCAGTACATCCACGGCATCTTTTGAAGGAGTCACCATTTTCTTCATTGCCTTCACCATAGTTTGGCCCCAGGTAAAGAGCAAGGAGGGAACACAGCCCCGTCCATCAATAGAAAATTGGATTAAAGATTTACTGAGCATGGCCCCACCCATCAGAATAAGACCCAGGTACTCCTCAGTCAGTCTCTCCCATCAGGAAGCTTCCATAAGCCTCTTACCCTTCTCCATCAGAGGGCAGACAGGCTGAAAAGGACAATCACAGAAAAGTAACCAAACTAATCACATGACCCTAGCCTTGTCTAACTCAATGAAACCATGAGCCATGTCATGTAGGGCCACCCAAGATAGATGGGTCGTGGTGGAGAGTTCTGAAAAACTGTGGTCCACTGGAGAAGGAAATGGCAAGCCATTTCAGTATTCTTGCATAGGGAACCCGATGAACAGAATGAAAATGCAAGAAGAGAGGACACTGAAAGATGAAATCCCCAGGTTGGTAGGTGCCCAATATGCTACTGGAGATCAGTAGAGAAATAACTCCAGACAGAATGAAGAGACAGAGCCAAAGCAAAAACAACACCCAGCTATAGATGTGACTGGTGACGGAAGCAAGGTTCAGTGCTGTAAAGAGCAATACTGCATAGGAACCAGGATTGTTAGACCCATGAATCAAGGCAAATTGGAAGTGGTCAAACAGGAGATGCCAAGAGTGAATATTGACATTCTAGGAATCAGTGAATTAAAATGGACTGGAATGGGTGAATTTAACTCAGATGACCATTATATCTACTACTATGGGCAGGAATCCCTTAGAAGCAATGGAGTAGACATCATAGTCAACAAAAGAGTCCAAAATGCAATACTTGGATGCAATCTCAAAAATGACAGAATAATCTCTGTTCGTTTCCAAGACAAACCATTCAATATCACAGTAATCCAAGTCTATGCCTCAACTAGTAACAGTGAAGAAACAGAATTTGAATGATTTTATGAAGACTTACAAGACCTGCTAGAAGTAACACCCCCCAAAGATGTCTTTTTCATTATAGGTGATTGCAATGCACAAGTAGTAAGTCAAGAAACACTTAGAGTAACAGGCAAATTTGGCCCTGGAGTACAGAATGAAGCAGGGAAAAAGCTAACAGACGTTTGCCAAGAGAACGTGCTGGTTATAGCAAACACCCTCTTCCAACAACACGAGAGAAGACTCTACACATGGACATCACCAGATGATCAACACCGAAATCAAATTGAATATATTCTTTGCAGTCAAAGATGGAGAAGCTCTATACAATCAGCAAATCAAGACCAGGAGCTGACTGTGACTAAGATCATGAACTCCTTATTGCCAAATTCAGACTGAAATTGAAGAAGTAGGGAAAACCACTAGACCATTCAGGTATGATTACACAATGGAAGTTACAATACATATGTAACTAATACTGAGAATTCACCTGAGCCAGACACCGTTCTATGTGGTCTACATTCTATGGCATATTGGTTGTTCAAGAGATGGATACCACAATCTACCCCAACTCCTATACTCTCCTTACAGAGTGAAAGAGACACTCATCCTATTCTGTGGTAAGATCTGTGACCTTTCCCACTGAACCAGAATGGACCTTTATGGCTACTTCATTCAAAGGTATATGGAAGAAGTGACACCGTGTGAGTTCTGAGGCTAGTTCATTGAGGGTGAGACACCTTCCATGTATGTCTATTGGAACACATGTTCTTGGAACCCAGCCTCCATGCTGTAAGGGAGCCCAAGCCATATGGGGAGTCCAGATGGAAGTGTTCCAACCAACAGCCCTAGCTGAGGTTAAAATGACTCCAGCCATGAACACCATCTGATTGCAACTGCAAAACAGCCCCTCAGCAGGAATGATGAAGCTGAACCCAATCAACTGCTAAACCATGGGCAACAAAGTAAAACAACTGTTCTTATTTTAACACAGTAAATCTGGAGTTATTATACAATAATAGATCAATGGCATATATTTATAAATGTATTTAATCTTTATAAAAATTCATGAATTGGGTATTATTATTCCTACTTTACAGATGTGGGAAAACTAGGGCATTGAATGGTTAGGTCGTGTGCACAATGCAAATCCTTTATGATTATACAGTGGAAGTGAAAAATAGACTTAAAGGTCTGATAGAGTGCCAGCTGAACTATGAACAGAGGTTTGTGATATTGTACAGGAGACAGGGATCAAGACCATCCCCAAGGGGGGATAAAAAATTGCTAAAAANCATTGAATGGTTAGGTCGTGTGCACAATGCAAATCCTTTATGATTATACAGTGGAAGTGAAAAATAGACTTAAAGGTCTGATAGAGTGCCAGCTGAACTATGAACAGAGGTTTGTGATATTGTACAGGAGACAGGGATCAAGACCATCCCCAAGGGGGGATAAAAAATTGCTAAAAAGCAAAATGGTTGCCTCAGGAGGTCTTACAAATAGCTTTGAAAAGAAGAAAAGCAAAAAGCAAAGGAGAAAAGGAAAGATACACCCATTTGAATGCAGAGTTCCAAAAAATAGCACAAACAGATAAGAAAGCCTTCCTCGGTGATCTGTGCAAAGAAACAGAGGAAAGCAATAGAATGGGAAAGACTAGAGATCACTTTAAGAAAATTAAAGATGTGGAGGGAATATTTCATGCAAAGATGGGCTCAATAAAGGACAGAAATGGTATGGACCTAACAGAAGCAGAAGATATTAAGAAGAGGTGGCAAGAATACAGAGAATAACTGAAGAGAAAAGATTTTCATGACCCAGATAATCACGATGGTGTGATCACTCACCTAGAGCCAGNTCCTCTGGTCACTTCTGAGTTTTCCAAATTTGCTGGCATATTGAATGCAGTACTTTCAGAGCATCATCTTTTAGGATTTGAAATAGCTCAGCTGGAATTCCATCACCTCCACTAGTTTTGTTTGTACTAATGCTTCCTAAGGCCCACTTGACTTCCCATTCCAGGATGTCTGGCTCTAGGGGAGTGTTCAGATCATCGTGATTATCTGGATCGTGAAGACCTTTTTTGTACAGTTCTGTGTTTCTTGTCACTTCTTCCTAATATTTTCTTCTCTTAGGTCCAGACCATTTCTGTTCTTTATTGAGCCCATCTTTTCATGAAATGTTCTCTTGGTATCTCTAATTTTTGAAGAGATCTCTAGTCTTTCCCATTCTATTGNATGTCTGGCTCTAGGGGAGTGTTCAGATCATCGTGATTATCTGGATCGTGAAGACCTTTTTTGTACAGTTCTGTGTTTCTTGTCACTTCTTCCTAATATTTTCTTCTCTTAGGTCCAGACCATTTCTGTTCTTTATTGAGCCCATCTTTTCATGAAATGTTCTCTTGGTATCTCTAATTTTTGAAGAGATCTCTAGTCTTTCCCATTCTATTGTTTTCCTCTATTTCTTTGCATAGATCACTGAGGAAGGTTTTCTTATCTCTCATCTATGGAGTCAGAAAAGAATCAGAGATGACTGAGCACCTGCGTGCAGACACAATTAATAGGACAACAAAGAATAGGAGACAGTCCTCAAGTAGTGTGAGAAGACTGATAGAAGGTTCATGAACAGATGGAGATAGTAAGAATTACATCCATGAGAAACATTGAGAAGGGTTGCGTGAGGACAGATCAAGAGAGAAGATGGCATATGAACAAGTTTCAGAACTATGAAAACTATGGTCAGTTATGGAATAGTAGTAGACTTGTGGACTTCCCTGGTGGCTCAGACAGTAAAGCGTCTGTCTACAATGAGGGAGACCTGGGTTCAATCCCTGGGTTGGGAAGATCCCCTGGAGAAGGAAATGGTAATACACTCCAGTACTATTGCCTGGAAAATCCCACGGACAGAGGAGCCTGGTAGGCTACAGTCCATGGGGTCACAGAGAGTCGGACATGACTGAGCGACTTAAGTGTATGGAAAAAAATTTCTTAAAGTTGTAAAGGAATATTTATACATTATTAGTCATTTTATGTATCTTTTTTTTTTTTTGAAGACTTCACAGTAGCTTAAAGTAGTAATAAATAGTTTGCCTCCCTGTGCAGTTGAGGACCTGAGGTTCAGATACTAGCACAGAATGGCTTACATTATTAATAAATAGTAGAAAGATTATTTTTGCTGTGAAAAATACAATACGGATAAGAAATTAAGAGGTTTATTTGGCTCAGGTTAGATGTCGTGGTAAGAAAGTTGGATGCAAATGTGAAAGAAGTTCATCTTGGAATCAAGTTCAGTGTAGGAGGGGGTCATTTGCTTAACACATAAAAGATGATCTGAGCAGCCGATTAGTTTCCTTGCCTCTAGTATTTTCCAGACCCACCTTCTTAATCTTCTCCAAAACTCTCTGAATCTTGGTAGAATGCTTGTCTGTCTAAACCTCAATGTTTAAGTGAAGGAAATGGCATTCATACTAAACATGTATTGTATGATAAATTCCTTCCAATTCAAACACATGAAAGTCTGTACAGCATTTAGAAAGCTGACCTAAATTCCTTTCCATCATCTTTCCTCCACATATTTAGATAGAATATTTTAATTTCCCTTGAAATTAAAGCCTGCTTAAAAATAAAATTAAAAAAAAATGTTTGCATCATCTAAAAATTACCCACTCTAAAATTGAGGATAGTTTCCAAAGCAGATTAAATATGCTTCTTCAGAATTCAGGTACACAATATCAAAAACATTTTTAAACATTTGAAAAAGTAGCTGGCTTCAGTTAAGCATTTTTCCCCTGGTATCTGGTAAAGCAGGACTCTGTCTTAATTTTTTTTCTCACATATTTTATGCACTTAGAGGAAATCTCTGTTAACTAAAATGAGTTTGACAAATGGATTTAGCAGATGAACAGATGCATTTAAAATATAACAGATGGATCTTGATTTTCGTAGGTGAGATGATCTATATCCATTTTATCACGTTACAAGGATGTTGGAATATGAGGCTCAGATGGTACACAAAGAATTAGAAAATATTGATGGTATCATGCCATAGATTAAATGGACCTTAAAATTTTATTAATGTTGAAATATATATTTGGGGTATTTAAAATGTTTATTTTGGTTGGTAAGAATCATAGCAAATGTAAAAAGATAAGGAAGTTTCCAAAGTATTTGATTTTTCAAAGTATCTCATAAGTTATAAACAGATTAGATTGGTTTATGTAGCTCCTTTAAAGATACGTGACCTATGTGATGGCTAAGAGGGAATTATTAATAATCACAAATTTAAGGAGCTTCACTCATGAGAAAATTCAGGTCAAAATGGGTAAGTGATCTCGTGAAAAAGAAGTGATGTCAGAACTTGAACTGTAACCCAAGTTCCATAAGTTCTTTTAAAGTGTTGGCCCGTTCGTTCTAGCTACAGGATTTGTTCCAGTTAAAATATGTTAGTTGCCCACCAGGCTGCCCTCTCCATGAAATTCTCTAGGCCAGAATACTGGAGCGGGCAGCCATTCCTTTCTGCAGGAGATCATCCCAGCCCAGAGACGGAACATGCGTCTCCTCCATTGCAGGCAGGTTCGTTACTGTCTAAGCCACCAGGGAATCCCTGACCTAGTTAAAAGGACTACAAGTGGATCAGTAATTAGCCTGAACTGTATTATCCTTGGGGTTCCATGGTCAGGAATCCTCCTGCCAATACAGGGGACTCAGAAGCGATCCTGTTGGAAAGATCTCCTAAAGTAGAAAATACAAACCCACTCCTGTATTCTTCCCTGCAGAACCCCATGCCTGGTGTGCTGCAGCCCATGGGGCCATAAAAGAGTTGAACATGACATAGGGGCTGAACAACAACAGCAATTGCTTATGATATCTGTAATACTACTGACAGAATGACAGTTCTCCATACCCCCTCCGTTGTCCAGCATTTCCTTATCAAAAGATGAGTTTAAGATGTTGCTTGTTCATTAAACATTGGATACCTTGCTTCCATTTTTTTCAATCATTTAAAAAGTTTTAAAAATATACCAATTTGAATGCAGAGTTCTAAACAATAGCAAAGAAAGATAAATAAGCCTTCCGCAGTGATCAATGCAAAGAAATAGAGGAAAACAATAGAATGGGAGAGACTAGAGATCTCTTCAAGAAAATTAGAGATACCAAGGGAATATTTCATACAAAGATGAGCACAATTAAGGACAGAAATGATACAGGCGTAAGAGAAGCAGAAGGTATTAAGAAGTGGTTACAAGAATACAAAGAAGAACTAAATGAAAAAGATCATAATGACTTAGATAACTACGGTGATGTGATCACCACCTAGGGCCAGAGATCCTGGAGTGCGGTTTCAAGTGGGCCTCAGGAGGCATCACTACAAAGTTAGTGGAGGTGATGGAATTCCAGCTGAGCTATTTCAAATCCTAAAAGATGATGCTGTGAAAGTGTTGCACTCAATACACCAGCAAATTTGGAAAACTCAGCAGTTGCCACAGCCAAGCAGTTGCTCAGCACTGGCAAAGGTTAGTTTTCATTCTAATCCCAAAGAANATGCTGGGCTGGAAGAAGCACAAGCTGGAATCAAGATTGCCGGGAGAAATATCAAAGATGTGTATAAGAGACAGCAATACACCAGCAAATTTGGAAAACTCAGCAGTTGCCACAGCCAAGCAGTTGCTCAGCACTGGCAAAGGTTAGTTTTCATTCTAATCCCAAAGAAAGGCAATACCAAAGAATGCTCAAACTACCGCACAGTGGTCCTCATCTCATACACTAGCAAAGTAATCCTCAAAATTCTCCAAGCTAGGCTTCAACAGTGTGTGAACTGAGAAGTCCCCAGATGTTCAAGATGGATTTAGAAAAGGCAGAGGAGCCAGAGATCAAATTGCCAACATCAGTTGGATCATTGAAACAACAAGAGAGTTCCAGAAAAACATCTACTTCTCCTTTACTGACTATGCCAAAGCCTGTAACTGTGTGGATCACAACAAACTGTGGAAAATTCTGACAGAGATGGGAATATCAAACCACCTTACCTGCCTCCTGAGAAACCCTATGCAGGTCAAGAATTGACAGATAGAAACAGAACAATGGATTGGTCCCAAATTGGGAAAGGAGTACGTCAAGGCTGTATATTGTCACCCTGCTTATTTAACTTATATGCAGAGCACATCATGCAAAACACAGGGCTGGATGAAGCACAAGCTTGAATCAAGATTACTGGGAGAAATATCAATAACCTCAGATATGCAGATGACACCACCCTTATGGAAAAATCCAAGAGGAACTGAAGAGCCTCTTGATGGAGGTGAAAGAGAAGAGTGAAAAAGCTGGCTTAAAACTCAACATTAAGAAACAAAGATCATGGCATCCAGTCCCATCACTTCTTGGCAAATAGATGGGGGAACAATGGAAGCTGTGACAGACTTTCTTTTCTTGGGCTTCAAAATCACTGTAGATGGTGACTGCAGCCAAGAAATTAAGATACTTGCACCTTGGAAGAGAAGCTATGATAAACCTAGACACCACATTAAAAAGCAGAGACACTACTTTGCAGACAAGGTCCATCTAGTCAAAGCTATGGTTTTTCCAGTAATCATGTATGGATGTGAGAGCTGGACCATAAAGGAAGCTGAGCCCTGAAGAAGCTATGCTTTTGAACTGCAGTGTTGTGAGTCTAAGACTCTTGCAAGTCCCTTAGACTGCAAGGAGATCAAACCAGTCACTCCTAAAGAAAATCAATCCTTAATATTCATGGATGAACTGATACTGAAGCTGAAGCTCCGATATTTTGGGCACCTGATGCGAAGAGTTGACTCATTTAAAAATACCTGATGCTGGGAAAGATTAAAGGCAGGAGGAGAAGAGGATAACACAGGACGAAATGGTTGGATTACATCACCGACTTTATGGACATGAGTTTGAGCAAGCTCTGGGAGACGGTGAAGGACAGGGAATTCTGGTATGCAGTCCATGGGGTTGCAAAGAGTCAGACATGACTGAGTGACTGGCCAACAATAGCAAGAATTCTATCTGTAGATTACAATGTCACTACCTAAAATGTATTGGTAATTAAAACACATCAAATGCAATTTCAAAAGTATAGTAAATATGTGGGACTTGAAGATTTACCGCAATGCTCTTTTTAAATCATTTTTTCCTGAATATAAGATATTTGAAGTATCTAGGAATTATGGATAATGTATTTTTCATCAACACCATTAACAAAATATTTAAAGTTCATTCAGTTCAGTTCAGTTCCGTTGCTCAGTCATGTCCGACTCTTTGCGACCCCATGAATCGCAGCTCGCCAGGCCTCCCTGTCCATCACCAACTCCCGGAGTTCACTCAGACTTGCGTCCATCGAGTCAGTGATGCCATCCAGCTATCTCATCCTCTGCCGTCCCCTTCTCCTCCTGACCCCAATCCCTCCCAGCATCACAGTCTTTTCCAATGAGTCAGCTCTTTGCATGAGGTGGCCAAAATACTGGAGCTTCAGCTTTAGCATCATTCCCTCCAAAGAAATCCCAGGGCTGATCTCCTTCAGAATGGACTGGTTGGAGCTCCTTGCAGTCCAAGGGACTCTCAAGAGGCTTCTCCAACACCACAGTTCAAAAGCATCCATTCTTCAGCGCTCAGTCTTCTTCACAGTCCAACTCTCACATCCATACATGACTACCGGAAAAACCGTAGCCTTGTCTAGACGGACCTTAGTTGGCAAAACAATGTCTCTGCTTTTGAGTATGCTATCTAGGTTGCTCATAACTTTTCTTCCAAGGAGTAAGCGTCTTTTAATTTCATGGCTGCAGCCATCATCTGCAGTTCATTAGATGCATACATGTCAGTGCTTATATTATATAACTTTGTAATCCATATCAAAACTTCAGTTTAGAAAATTTGCTGTTTTTGCATGAGTTAAGGTATTGCTAGACAAGATAATAATCAAGTTACAAATCCTAGTTGCTCCACAAATAGCAACATTTGATTATCTATTAGGATGTGAAAAGAATCTCCATAATTTTGCTATGTAAGAAAACAATCATTGAATTGTTCAGTATATTGCAGGCCAAAAGTTCCAGGATGTCTGAGATGGTAAGGCTCATCTATATTCTATATAATTGAAGCTAGAAGATTTAGAATATTCTATTCACATTTTATGATTCTGTTTTTGACTACCATTGTGATAATCCATTGACCTAGCTCATGCTTCTTTACATGGTGGAGCTTCCCTGATAGCTAAGATGGTAAAACAACCTGTTTCAATGCAGGAGATCTGGGCTTCATCCCTGGATGGAGAAGATCCCCTGGAGAAGGAAATGACCACTCACTCCAGTTTTCTTGCCTGGAGAATTCCTTGAACAGAAGAGCCTGGCCAGTTACAGTCCACTGGGGTTGCAAAGAGTCAGACACAACGGAGTCTGACTCAGTATCACAGAGCCAGCTGAAATTCATGTGAAGAAGGACCCAGTTCTACTACATGATGGTGGAAATGGCAAAGCACAGTACAAAATGGCATGATAGGATGGTAGAAGCGAGGAAAGATCTCAGTTGACTAATCTATGTTTCTACCATTAAAAAAATAATAATAATAAAACTAGAAAAATGAAGAACACAAGGAACCCAATGTAAGAGGAAGGGAGAAAATGTAAAGATCATTAAGAAAATAATGAAACTGAGTTTAACAAAGTTCCAGGACATAAGATCTATTGAAATACATGCAAAGATGAATCATATTTGTGTGTTCATGCTAAGTCACTTCAGTCATGTTCTGTTCTTTGCAACCCAATGGACAGTAGTAGCATGTCACACAATGTACTCTGCATAGAAGTAAAATAAACAGGGTAACTATATACAGCCTTGTTGTACTCCTTTCCCAGTTTCGAACCAGTTCATTATTCCATGTTCAGTTCTATTGCTTCTTGTCCTGCACACAGGCTTTTCAGGAGACAGATAAGGTGGTCTGGTGTTCCCGTCTCTTTCAGAATTTTCCATAGGCTGTTGTGATACACAGAGCCAAAATCTTTAGTGTAGTCATTAAAGCAGAAGTAGATGTTTTTCTTTTTTCTGAAATTCTCTTGCTTTCTCTATAATCCAACAACTATTGATAATTTGACTTCTGGTTTCTCTACCTTTTCTATATCCATCTTGTACATCTGGAAATTCTCAGTTCATGTACTGCTAAACAAACCATAGCTTGAAGGATATTGAGCATAATCTTGTTACATGTGAAATATGCTCAATTATACAATAGTTTGAACATCTTTGGAATTGCTCTTCTTTGGGACTGGAATAAAACTGATGTTTTCCAGTTCTGTGGTTACTGCTGAGTTTTCCAAATTTGCTGACATATTGAGTGCAGCACTTTCACAGCATCATCTTTTAAGATTTTCAGTAGCTCAGCTGGAATTCCATTACCTCTGCTAACTTCGTATGTAGTAATGCTTCCTAGGGCCCACTTGACTTCACACTCCAGGATGTCTGGCTCTAGGTTAGTGACCAGACCATCCTGGTTTTCCAATTATAGGAAAGTCTGAATGGGCTTTCCATTTTCCTATTATTTTGAGAAATTGCCATTCTACAGTTAAGGTAATAATGCTGTCTGATGAATAATAATTTAAACACCCTAAATTTCATTCTAATAGTGTGCCAATATTTGTCCAAAGGCAAAAAGCAATTATTTGACAAAAAGATGTCTTACCATTACTTTTTAATTTAAGATTAAGACATTTGATTTTACAAGACAGAGATTTCACTAACTGTTAAGTGGAAACTGCATTCTATCCATGAGCACTCCAACATTTGACAATACTTAGGTACAAGAGAGAAAATGTAACATAATCTTATTTGTGTAGAAGAAGGGACTCAGAGTTCAGAATTTGTAGTGATCAGTGAACAGTCCTCCACACAATAGCTATGGACACAGATCATGGAGAAGTTTGGGTCTAGGGTCATTCTGTATCTTCTGTCTTAAAAAGTAAGAAAGGAATAGTACTTGTGATTGGGCAGTAGCCTAGTTTCCTCTAGAAATATTTCTAATTTTCACACATGATGTGCACCCTGGCAACTCTGAATGCCAGCACTTGTCCGAGTTATTGCTACTACATTCTAGAGCTGTATATCAGAAGTCCACTGGAAGTTCTCCATTCTATTTAAACAAGACAATAAACCTACAAGCGAAAATCAGCAAATTTTAATGTATTATTGCAGTAGAGCATCTTTTAAAAGGCTCAACTTGCAAATAAGAACAAATTTGATATTTTTAAGAAAGATAAATTATTAAATGGAACTTTACATACTCATAAACATTACTTCCTAACATTTGCCTGAATCTAAAACAAGAGAAATATTATAGTTATAAGATCTACAGTCAAGCTCATATTTCCATTTTGGGACCTAGTAACCTCATACCTGCATTTCCCAGGTTTGAATAAAATTACATAAATGAGCCCTTTAATAATTCTTTTTTTGTTATTAACAAATATGGTATATTTACATAACTTGAAACTAAAATAAATCTTAACCAAAATGCTATTAGTTGAAAGCTATGGTAATTGTATGAAGCTTTAATGTACACTATTCATATGCAATAGCTTAGTTTCTCTATAAGTTGTACTTATTACAAATCAAGCAGCCAGGAAATATTTGAAAACTCCAAACAAAGGCTCTTAATTAAACATTTAAGCCAAGAGTTCAAGAAAAAAAAAATTGTATAATCTCATTTAAATGTTTGAAAACTTGCATCAAAAATAAAATTCAGATTTAAAGATCAAATTCCACCTAGGGAAATGAATTGGCTCCCCTAGTGTCTCAGCAGTAAACAGTACACCTGCAATATAGAAGAGCTGGGTTCGGTGCCTGGTCTCCCTTCCCTGGAGAAGGAAATGGCAACACACTCCAGTGTTCTTGCCTGGGAAATCCCATGGACAGAGGAATCTGGCAGGTTGCAGTATATGGGGTTGCAAAAGACTCAGACACAATTTAACAAGTGAACAACAACAACAACTACAACAAATAAATCAGTGTCTCTGAATTTTAACTTTGGTTTCAAAGACCATTTTCTTCCTAATTTCTAACGCTCCAATGAGATATACATAAAGCAAAAGTAGGCAGATGCCTATGTGAAAAACAAAGAGCCACCACACTGTTAATGCCCACATTTTCAACACGTACTTCACTGCACTGAGTTTTGGTTGCATCCAGTAAATGCATTTCTCCTGCCAGACCTATCCCATTTCACATATGTCTCCAGATATCATTATCAAGACTATCCCAGGAGATAAGCTAAGTGGTCACAGATTTAACATAATTTGGGATCTGATACTGAAAGTCAGTGTATCTCAAAATAAATCTTCCATCCACCTTACAGAGTCTCTGAAACTGATTATTTAAGTTCTATACTTACAGTAGACATGTTTCAAAAATCACTGTTAAGATACAATTAACGCTGAAGGCTATTTTAGATATTAATATTACTATACCTTTTTATGTTGGTGTCTACAAATTCCCCTGAATTAGGATTCGAAAAATCATAGGAAAGATTTTAGAAATTATATTTGGGCATAAAAGGACATAAAGAAAAATTGTTAGAAATCTATGTTGTATTTGAAAGATTCTGACTTTCAATTAAGACCTTTATACAACTTTCTTAACCCTTAGAGGTCAAACAGATGAGGATAATTATAGAACTGAATATCACATTTGGTTTAGTTGCTAAGTTAGGTCCAACTCTTGCGATCCGATGAACAACAGCCCACCAGGCTCCTCTGTCTATGGTATTTTCCAGGCAATACTTGAGTGGTTTACCCTTTCCTTCTCCAGGGTATCTTCCTGACCCAGGGATCAAACCTGGGTCTCCCGTGCTGCAGACAGACTCTTTACTGATGAACTACCAGGGAAGTTGAGTATCACGTTAGTATATTTGATTTAATGGATCCATGAAGCTTTGTACCTTACAAATGGAGCATTACAGCACTGTATTAGTCAGTAATGTTAGGCTGATGCATAACAACCAGGCCACAACCTCAGTGCCGTATAAAAATAAACCTGCACTCCTTGAGTGTCTTCAGAACACTTGGAACTGTTGTGTTAATCTCAGCTGTCCTCATTTCATGCATGTGTGGCTTTGTTGGGGGTCAGCCATTTAAGACGAGCTTGTAAACTTGAGACTGGTCTGTTCTACATGTCTCTCAGCCTCTTTGGACCCCTGGGCAAATCAGTATGCTTTATCATAGCAAGAATAGCAACACAAGAAGCAAGTGGAAACATATAAATGCTTCTTACGCTCAGTGTTGCCCCCAGCTGTCTATTTCCACCTGCATCCCATTGACCAAATAATGCTGAGCCTAAATTCAAGAGGAAGGGCCAGAGCAAGTCACTGGACCAAACTCAAAATCAACAGAGTATGGAAGCAAATTCCGCCAAAGGGAATGTGTTAGAGATAGGAAAATAGATACATATTTTATAACATTATACAAGAACCTATCTAAGCACCCAGAAAGCATTCACCAAAATTAATCATGAATTTTGTGACAATGTGAACTTAATCAAGGGTTCCCAGGTGGCTCAGAGGTCAAGAGTATGCCTGCCAATGCAGGAGCCTTGGGTTTGATCCCTGGGTTGGAAAGATCCCTGGAGAAGGAAATGGCAACCCACTCCAAAATTCTTGCCCTGGAAATTCCATGCACAGAGGAGCCTGACAGGCTATAGACCACGGGGTCACAAAGAGTCGGATGGGACTTAGCAACTGAGCATGCATGCATAAACCTAAACAAATACATCAAAGAAGAAACTTTGTAGATCACCTTTTATGACTACAAAGCAATATGACTGGATATGATTCACATAAATATATGCCAGGAAAAGAGCTCCCAACAGGACTCGGTAACTGACATAGAGTGGTAAGAGAGGCAAGGAGGAAAACCTCAGAGGATCACCGTATTCCCAGCAAGCTGTTGGGTGCTAAAAGCATGTGGTTCATTCACATTGAAAAAGCTCTTCACTTAGACTCAAACTCTGTTTCTTAAGTATATAGAAAAATTTAACTCAGTTGCCTAAAAACGAAATGAGCTTCTGCGGAATTGTGTTTTACTTGTCACAGGGGAGGCTCTGCACTTTTGGTCCGAATGGTAACTGGTGAGGCTATGACAAGGTGTCATTCATCCGCAGCAAACGAAAATTAATATATAAAAAAAAGAAAAAAAGAAAAAATAAAGAAAATTAATATAGTGGCATTGGCATAAAGTTAGACTTATTCAGTTTCAAGAAACAGCCTCTTATTATGAGATTCAATTCTTTCTATATTTAATTGTTAAAATGCCTCCTTCCGTTTTAATGAAACAATTGTGAGCCCAGTGGGCAGTAATTTTTTTGAACCTTGTCAAATGTTATAAAATTTTACTTGTTTCTAAAATCAAAAAGTCTTAGAGCATTTATACAGTTTTTGCACTGTTTTGTTTTGAGCTTTCAGGAAAAGAAAAGAATTGGCTGGCTTTGTTCAGTATTAGATCTTTGACATCGGCAGTCTGTACTTAGGTACACGGTGATTATTCTGAATAAAAGAAAGGACAGAACACCACGCTGGCTGGAAGCTCACTAAATCCGCTCCCTTCACCTGGGGAGTGTCCTTCCTTCGGCTTCCAGCCTTCCCACAGTCGGGTGTGACCACAGAATGTGGAAGCTCCAGAGCTGGTCCTTTCTGCTTTCCATGCGAAGGCCTCCACAGTGCCTTCTTGGGTCTGTTGGCCAGGTCTGGTGAACTGATTTTTACACTTTTACTTTCTCGTTATGAATGTGGGCTGAGACACGTGACTCAGTCATTGACTATCCACGCTCCGGAGAGCGCTAGGATTAAGACATCGGCTGTTGTACTAATTAAGGAACCTTCTGGTTACAAGAAAAAGGACATAACATTTCCTGTAGGCTGAGAGATACTTGCTGAGGATATTTCCAGTGTCTCTTAGAATTGGAGTCACGGGAGGAGGAACAAGACGTGATGCCGATTTCTCTCTCTCTGGTCTCCGGTCTGAATAGAAGACTAATGTGAAAATCTTCGGAACGAAAAGCGCTCAGTGGCTCAGCAGTGTCTAACTCTTGTGACCCCATGAACTGTAGCCTGCCTGGCTACTCCGTCCATGGGATTTCCCAGGCAAGAAAACTGGAGCTGGTTGTCATTCCTTCCTCAAGGAGATCTTCCTGATCCAGAGACTGAAATTATGTCTCTTACATCTCCTTCATTGGCAGGTAGATTATTTACCACTAGTATCACCTGGGAAGGGCCTAAAAGAAAAGAATCCCTTGTAATTAAAAAGAAAAAGAAAATGATTGTCACTTTTTGCCTAATAGTTGAGGCAAAAGATAATTGGTTTATCTTCTTTCAGTGTGTTAAAGTGAAAGTCACTCAGTTGTGTCCAACTCTTTGCGACCCCATGGACTATATAGTTCATGCAATTCTCCAGGCCAGAATACTGGAATGGGTAACTGTTCCCTTCTCCAGGGAATCTTCCCAACCCAGGGATCAAACCTAGGTCTCCCACATTGCGGGCCAGTTCTTTACCAGCTGAGCCACCAGGGAAGCCCTCAGTCTATTAGGGTGGTAGTAAAGAAAAAAAAAAAAAAAAAAAGTTTCTTAATTTGTCTTATACATAACTGAAAATTTTGTGTAGCAGTGATGACCTCAAGATGAAGCGTTTAGACTCAATAAATTGTTCCTCCACTGAGACCCTAATGAACAGACAGTGTTTCCTCAGTAACTTCCCTCCGAGATTATGAAATAATCCCAGATTCGTGTATAAAGATTAATATTGTATTCCACAGTACCATGAATTTTACAGTATGTTACACTTCTGTTTCTTCCTCTGTTTCCCTCTCCCCCCCCTTTTTTTTTCTCTGTCTCTTTACTATTCCTCTGAAACTGGGAGATCATGCCTCCTTTTAAAGCCTATCAAAAGGAACTCAAAAGAAGCCATCAGGAAAATGTACAACTATTAACATACTGAATGTCATTTATCAAAGAATCTCTTTCTTTCCTTGACGCTCCCATCATCAGATGATTGGGTGACTATGACGATAACAGAGTGCAGTCACGTTATTACATCCATTCTTCTCTCAACTAATTCACCAATGTGATTTCCAATATTTTCAGGTTAAAAGTGTTGTTTTTTTCATTTTCAGAAGACTCTAAATTCTCTCCTCACTCATACATCAAACAGAATCTAGCTTTGACTGCAGTACATAAGCTGCTTAGAGGAAATTTCTGAAAGATTTTATATACTGATATTCTGAAATAACGGATGCGCAAATTTCTTGTTTAGCAAATGATCACTTTATGGAGCTGAAAAGACCTGCCTGATAGACTGGGTACTTTTGGATAATGGCTTTGTGACTCCAAANGCAGTACATAAGCTGCTTAGAGGAAATTTCTGAAAGATTTTATATACTGATATTCTGAAATAACGGATGCGCAAATTTCTTGTTTAGCAAATGATCACTTTATGGAGCTGAAAAGACCTGCCTGATAGACTGGGTACTTTTGGATAATGGCTTTGTGACTCCAAAGAATAAATCTATGACATGGGCCATGATTGAAATACATGGGCTGCATGCAACATTATTCCAGCTGTATCAGAGACCCAAGAGTAACAATAACAATAATAGCTATACTTTATTGAGGGCTTGCTATTTCTGAGTTATCTCTAACTATCTCTTTCTACAAGGTATGTACTACAGTTCATGATTTATCTAGTTTATAGATGAAGCTATGGGAGAACAAGGAGCCTCCTCAAGGTCATAGAGACAGTAAATGGTTAGGCCAGGATTCACATTCAGTTTCTGATCTTTTTTCCTATAGTACCCTGGAGAATATCTGACAAAATCATGCAATGATGAGATGGCTAAAGTGCTTGGTTGAAGCTATGCTGGTATTTATTTGTGCGTATTCTTCTTTCATAGAACCACGTGCAATGTATATTTTTCTTTTAAAAAGCTTCAATTAACATATATTGTGGGTTTAAGTCAAACTGGCATATAAAGTGACTTGCAACTTTTCTGTGTAAACATTTAGGTTTGGATTTCATGTCTAGGTTGACTGATCAAGTCGCTCCTCTAAGTCATTGCAGCCCCAGGGCCAAGATCTGTAGACCGGCAGCTCTCTCCCAGTGAGCCACTTTTTATTGATGAACAGGAGCCCAAGAGGTGGATGTGGAAGTCTAGGTTAAAGAGTATCCAGCATTAAGTTGGAGAAGGCAATAGCACCCCACTCCAGTACTCTTGCCTGGAAAATCCCATGGGCAGAGGAACCTGGTAGGCTGTAGTCCATGGAGATCGAGAAAAGTCGGACATGACTGAGTGACTTCACTTTCACTTTTCATTTTCATGCATTGGAGAAGGAAATGGCACCCCACTCCAGTGTTCTTGCCTGGAGAATCCCAGGGACGGGGGAGCCTGGTGGGCTGCAGTCCATGGGGTCACACAGAGTCGGACACGACTGAAGCGATTTAGCAGCAGCAGCATTATGTTGGTTTCTAACTACCATAGAATGTTGCACTTGGAAAGATGTTGAAGATCATTTTATTAAGTTCCCTTATTTCAGAGAATACATTCAGGACTCAAATGCAACATGCTGTTCTGGAGGCCATATCATAAGTTAGTAGCAGAGCTTTCCTTAAGATATGTGCTATCTTGATACTTAGAAAAAGGCCTATTATTTTCATGAAACTTGCTTCATTTTTCCACATGCATGTCATGAGAATCATACAAGCCAAGAAAGACAGATACTGAAATTATGTGCATGATAAAAAGCTTGATCTGAGTATGTGCATTTTATTATTTTTTATCACAATTCTTGGCATTTTTAAAATAAATGAATCATGACTGTCTTTGCTGGTGGGGTTTTAGTGGCCAATTCTTGAGAAATTTTAAGATAGCATCCCTCACAAACTTATCCAAGAGATGGATTCTTTCGGAATGTTCCAGTTTGTAATGTGGCAATGATAAAGACAATTTTAATGCAGGGATTGGCAGATTGAACCTTGGGCGTGTTGGTATAAACAAGTAGCTAACACTGCATTCTGGGAGGTCTGAATGGTTTCAATTTACTGAACTGATCAAATGGGCCTAAAACTCAAGTTTATGTTGTTTGCTTTTTCTAGATAATTAGAATTATGTTAGCATTAATATATTGCTTTTTCCCCCTTGTTTTTCCCAAACAAACACACACACACACACACACACACACACACACATGCACTCACAGGTAGCTTATGAGGCTTGATTGCAAAACGTGTCCGATGAAGCAATTGCAAAGGTATTCCCTGGAGCAATGAAATGTATCTTGCACACTGTGCTCTGAGCTTTTCTCCATATTCAAACCTCTTCTATCAAACCTCATATTCCTAAAAAGGAAGAACGCTTATTTCACCTCTGCCTTCTATTCATTCGTAAAACAACTATCAGGGTGATATATTTTTCTCACCATCATAAAGTAACGAAAAACCTAAAAAACTCACAGAAAGGAAAGACGAAGGGAGAAGTCAATGCCATAGTTCATAGACTTCAGTGCAGTTCTCTGACACTGCTGATCATCTTTTCTTTTCTCGTGAGAGGCAACGAGGAACTGTTGAACGGATACGCTGCAGCCAGCAGCGGCCTCTCACAACTCTGAGTCAGTGTCAGCGAGCGAAGCTGACGGGGCATCTGGATGAGAGACTGCGCAATTATTTTTCCGTGTTAATGGCCCTTTATTTGTGGTTTTTATGTCTATGTTTGTTAACAGTAATTGCCTCTCCTCTACTGTTTATTTTTAATGAGTCCCTTAAAAACGGTGCACTAACTACTGTAGGATTTATTCCCATTTTGTTTACTGTAGAAAGAACAGGGAACCAAGCAGGATTCCATCTCCTTAAAGTGATAGCTAGCACCAAGCATNATGTTTGTTAACAGTAATTGCCTCTCCTCTACTGTTTATTTTTAATGAGTCCCTTAAAAACGGTGCACTAACTACTGTAGGATTTATTCCCATTTTGTTTACTGTAGAAAGAACAGGGAACCAAGCAGGATTCCATCTCCTTAAAGTGATAGCTAGCACCAAGCATCTCAGAATGGAAGAAAAAGAAGAAAATAAAAAGTCAGAAGTGTGTGTACAGAATTTTGAAAATGAAAAAGCAGTCAGTGCACTGCAGTACTTGTGAATTGAGCCCGTATTCATCCCTTCAAGTCAAGATATTTTTTTCTCTGTGTCATAATTATAATTTAGGTTTTAACATGCCCATCAAAAATGTAAAACAGATTGTTTATAATACAAAGCAGATCTCATTTATCAATATTGATAACATTTAGGATTTTTCTCTCTTCACTTGTGCGTTCATGTTCAGTTCAGTTCAGTTCAGTCACTCAGTTGTGTCCAACTCTTTGTGACCCCATGAATCACAGCTCCCTATCCATCACCAACTCCCGGAGTTCACTCAGACTCATGCCCATTGAGTCAGTGATGCCATCCAGCCATCTCATCCTCGGTCGTCCCCTTCTCCTCCTGCCCTCAATTCCTCCCAGCATCAGAGTCTTTTCCAATGAGTCAACTCTTCGCATGAGGTGGCCAAAGTACTGGAGCTTCAGCTTTAGCATCATTTCCTCCAAAGAAATCCCAGGGCTGATCTTCAGAATGGACTGGTTGGATTTCCTTGCAGTCCAAGGGACTCTCAAGAGTCTTCTCCAACACCACAGTTCAAAAGCATCAATTCTTTGGCGCTCAGCCTTCTTCACAGTCCAGCTCTCACATCCATACATGACCACTGGAAAAACCATAGCCTTGACTAGACGGACCTTAGTCGGCAAAGTAATGTCTCTGCTTTTGAATATGCTATCAGTTATGTCCAACTTTGTGCCACTCCATGGACTGTATAGCCCACCAGGCTCCTCTGTCCATGGGACTTCCCAGGCAAGAATTCTTGAGTGAGCAGCCTGTCCCTTCTCCAGAAGATCTTCCCAAACCAAGCATTGAACACAGTCTCCTGCATTGCAGGCAGATTCTTTACCACTGAACCAGAAAAGCCCTCTCCCTTCATTACACTATATTAAAGGCCCTGAGGTCAGAAATCATTGGGATTTCAGTCATCTTTGAATCATCAGTACTTAGTACATAGCTTGGAAATAACAAAAATTCCACTTTGAATAAATAACTGTAGCTACCATTAGCTTCTAGACTGAGCTAGCAAAATGATGGCAATCAGCAAAGCATATTTGAGAGAACGTGTCTGAAATATAAGCAATTGAATTTATACTGGATATTTTTATAATTTAGAAAATCCTTATTTGTTTATTCACACACTTGTGTATCAGTTTCCTAGGACTGTTATAACAGATTACCAAAAACTGGTTGGTTTAAACTAACAGAAATTTATTCTCTCCAAGTTCTAGAGGCCAGAAATCTGAATCAAAGTGTTCTTAGGGCCATGCTTGTTCTGATGTCCCAGGGAGGAATCCCTCTCACTGGCTGCTGGCATCCTTGGCATTGCTGGACTTGAAGCTGCATCAATGCAAGTTCTCCCTGTCTTTTCACATAGCCATCTTTCCTCTGTATGTGTCCCGTGTTTTATGTTTTTAAGGACAGTTCAGTTCAGTTTCTCAGTCGTGTTCGACTCTTTGTGACCCCATGGACTGCAGCACTGTCCATCACTAACTCCCAGAGCTTACTCAAGCTCATGTCCATCAAGTCGGTGATGCCATCCAACCATCTCATTCTCTGTCGTCCCCTTCTCCTTCCTTCAATCTGTCCCACCATCTCTTTCCCAATGAGTCAGTTCTTCGCATCAAGTAGTCTAAGCATTGGAACTTCAGCTTCAGCATCAGTCCTTCCAATGAATATTCAGGAATGATTTCCTTTGGGATTGACTGGTTTTTAAGCGCACTAGTCATTAGATTAGACTCATCTTAAACTTCCGTGGCATCATCTCATCTATTAACATATCTGCAAAGATGTTATTTCCTCTAAAGGTCACATTTCCTGCACCTTAACTGAGGTACATTTGACAAATGAAATTGTAACACATTTAAAGTGTAAACATGATAATTTAATGTACACTTACATTGTGAAAGGCTTCTCAAAATTAAGCTTATTAACACATCCATTGCTGCTTCACATATTTACTGTCATCTTAGTTTTCAATTTTTTCCACTTAGCATATTTCAGGTATACACTACAGTGTAATCAATTATAGTCATCTTCTTAAACATTTGATTGTCAGATCTAACTCATCTTTAAACTGAGGATTTGTACTCTTTTACCAAAATCTCCCCCTTTAACCCACATTTCAGCCCCTAGCAACCACCATTCTACTGTTTCTATGAGTTACATATATATGTGTGTGTGTGTACAGTTTGTCTTTCTGTCGTCTTTCACTTAATGCCTTCTAGTTTCGTTCACGTTGTTACACACGGAAGGGTTTCTCTCTTTTTGAGCTTCCCTGGTGGCTCAGAGGTTAAAGCGTCTGCCTGGAATGCGGGAGACCTGGGTTCGATGCCTGGGTCAGGAAGATCCCCTGGAGAAGGCAATGGCACCCCACTCCAGTACTCTTGAATGGAGAACGCCATGGAGAGAGGAGCCTGGTAGGCTACAGTCCAGGGATCGTGAAAGGTCGGACACGACTCAGCGACTTCACTTTCGCTTTCTTCCCTTCTTTTTAAAGGATGAGTAATATTCTATTGTGTGTATATACCACATCTCTATCCATTCATCCTTTGACAGAGATTTTTTATCATAACTTGACTACTGTGAATAACGCTACAGTGAACATGGGAATACAAACGTCTCTTTGAGATAATGATTTCGCTTGGTTTGGATATATACCCAGAAGTGGGATTGCTAGATCATATGGAAGCTCTATTTTTAATTTCCTTAGGAACCTCCACACTGCTTTCCACAGTGGCTGTACTGGTTTACATTCACAACAGTGTAAAAATAGTCTCTTTTCTCCATGACCTCATTAGTATTTGCTTTGTTTTCAATAATAGGCATCCTAACAAGTATAAGCTGCTGTCTCACTCGTTTTGATCTCATTTCTCTGATGAATAGTGATGTTGAGCATCTTTGCATCTACCTGTATCTTTCTAAAATGTGTCCATCAAGGTCCTTTGCCCATTTTTAATTGGGTGATTTGGGTTATTTAAGTCTATTTTGCGGAAACTTTTTAGTCTGATGTTGTCCCACTTGATTATTTTTCCTTTTGTTGCTTTTGCTTTTAGTATCAAATCCAACATAAAAAATTCTGAAGACCAATGTCAAGAAGCTGTATTTTCTTCTAGGAATTTTAAGATTTTAGGTCATATGTTCAAGTCTTTATTTTGAGCTGCTTATTATGGATGGTATTAAATCTTCCAATCTATTTACAATAGCATCAAAAAGAATTTTAAAAAATCAGAAAGAAATTTAGCCAAGCAGTTGAAAGATTTGTACACTGAAAAGTGTAACATTTTCAAGTAAACATTTTCAGTAAACATGAAATTTTGAGGTGGCCTGTTCCACTCAGTGCAACCTGGCTGAATTTACATCCTGGCCACATCCCTTACTGGCTGTGAGGTCCTCAGCAAGATACTTTATATCTGTAAATCTCAGTAGCCTTGTATATAAAAGAATGACTCTGATATTACCACTTACTTCATGGAGCTGTAGTGAGGACTTCTGAACTAATATATGTAAAATGTTTAGCACAACATCTGATACATTGAATGAGCTCTAATAAATAGCCTTTCTGAAATGAATATAATAGACAGTGTAATAGGATTTTTATGATAATGTCCTTCAATGTAGAACAGTGACAAAATGCTAAAGTAAAATTCCTGCACATGATTTTATGAAATATCCAGAAACACAGTTACGCAGATCTCTAGAAAGATCGAAGGGTACAACAGATTATATTGAGTAGTTGTTGATAGACTTTCCCTTTGGCTAGCAAACTTTTCTGATAGAAACATCCCCAAAGCCTTGTTATATAAATTGCAAAAAAAGCAAAACAAAATAAATGAACAAACAAACACAAAACCCTGTAACTGATAAGTGGAGAGCACGTGATGTGGTGTTTAGGCCACATAGTGAGACAGTGAGTACTGACTCATGGTATTCCAACAGTAGGATGGATGGCATCTCCTTTGAGCATCAGTTTGTTGATACTGCTTCTTGCAATCAGGCTGCTGATAAGAGCTGAGAAGCAGAGAATCAAAAGCTAAGAGCAGGTACATTTACCTAATGGACATGACAGCAGAGAGCATCTTTAAGCTCCTTAGAAATCAAAGCAACAGCAACAGCAGCAGCAATGATAATGCCAATCTTGGAGCCGTCTCATTGCCCACTGTTGTAGACGTGTTCCATCCATCATCTCTTTTCATTCTCCCAACTTTCTGGAGGACATCCTATTCACTTCCCCATTTGTCCTGAAGGTAAAACTGAGGCACAGAGAAGGGAAATTACTAGATGAAGTGCTAGTTAATGAATGGTAGAAAAGCATGTTGAAATTGGGCATTCTGATTTGATTGCCCACAGTTTTTACCAATAATCCACGTGATTCTTAACTACATTAGAAACATAGCAATGTTTTTGTATTTTCAAGACTGTGGGGACACCAAGTCACTCCCTCCATTAGTGAGTGCCATACCTTTGAGAATGAGATTGCCCATCAAAAGAGAGTGTGGTGCACCCTTATATAACTAGATAGGATTAAATTTATTTTGTCAACATCATTTATCAAATACTTCTTTTAATGTCCTTTGTGGAAACAGAGTCTTCGCAGGCACACTTATGATACTGTTATCCTGGGTTAAGTCTGTCGTAATACAATGAACCAGGGTCCTCACAAAAAGAAAACAGGGGTATGGACATACACAGAGGGAAGATGGCCAAGTGAAAAGAGAGGTAAAAATTGGTGTGATGCAGTCTCAAGCCTCGGGACACCAAGGATGGCCACTAGAAGCTAGGAAGAAGCAAAACCAAGACAGCTCATCGTGGAAACAGGCATCTAGAAAACAGGGTTGTTCTGAGCCTTATCTTTCAAAAAGTCACATGGTTTAGGAAACCAAGTCTCCTAGCCCAACCCATTACTGAAAACAAAAGAATGTCCTGTATTTTAAAGGCTCGCAGATGGTGACTGCAGCCACGAAATCAAAAGATGCTTATTCCTTGGAAGAAAAGTTATGACCAACCTAGATAGCATATTCAAAAGGAGAGATATTACTTTGCTGACTAAGGTCCGTCTAGTCAAGGCTATGGTTTCTCCAGTAGTCATGTATGGATGTGAAAGTTGGACTGTGAAGAAGGCTGAACACCAAAGAATTGATACTTTTGAACTGTGGTGTTGGAGAAGACTCTTGAGAGTCCCTTGGACTGCAAGGAGATCCAACAAGTCCATTCTGAAGGAGATCAGCCCTGGGATTTCTTTGGAAGGAATGATGCTAAAGCTGAAACTCCAGTACTTTGGCCACCTCATGCGAAGAGTTGACTCATTGGAAAAGACTCTGATGCTGGAAGGGATTGGGGGCAGGAGGAGAAAGGGACGACTGAGGATGAGATGGCTGGATGGCATCACTGACTCGATGGGCATGAGTCTGAGTGAACTCCGGGAGTTGGTGATGGACAGGGAGGCCTGGCGTGCTGCAATTCATGGGGTCGCAAAGAGTCAGACATGACTGAGCAACTGAACTGAACTGAAAATGTAGATCGCAAACAAAATCATTGAAGTTATACAAATAACATAAGTTCATTAAAATAAAATATTATATATAAATTAGAATGTGAGCTGGGTGCCAAATTTCTGGATTTCTTGAATATGCAAATTAAAGATTTGATTGAGTATTGTACTCTTGCACCCTGGGTTCAAAATGACTTTTTTTGTTTTTTTGGTAGAAATTATGTTCCTTTCTCACTTGACTCCCCCTCATAAAATCGCAATTAGAAAAAGCCAAGTTGAAATTAATGGTCAGTGTTCAAATAGTTAATATGTTTGACTCAGAATATATTGTGAATCAAAAGTGGTCTTTTAACCAGTGCAAATGACTCATCAAGAAGAATAATGCAGTTTAATAAATGTGTCTCCCTATTTAAGTTAAAAGACTTTAAGCCAAAATTAGCGGCACATCTTGTTCTTTCCCTCCATCTTGAATAGTATAAACTACCAGTGAGATAAGTGTCCTTTGTCTGATTTAATTGCTTTTGGGGAGATGGAGCAAAGTAAAGCTACTCAACTCTAATGGACAGGAATGTAGAGATAGGAATGAAAGAACCATGAAAGTTGGGAATCAGCACTGAGGCAATAAGTCACATACAGTCCCAAGGATACTTTGAGGTGTGGTTTTACCCTTGCAAGTTCCTTTTAACAATAAACTAAGCAACCAAAAATGGGTATCTACCCAGCATGCTCTTAACATGAATATAAGTAAGTTCAGTAACATCCTTGTTGTCAGCAGACTTGTCTTAGAGACTATTCCCTGATTATGAGGATATTATGGTCTGAAACCAAGAAGGGAAGGGAAATTGTTAGTACTCTAATTCGTTTTGCTCTTTTCACATCTAATAAACGGGGTTATGTGTGTGTGTGAGTGTGTGTGTGTGTATTCACACTTAATTGCTTTAATGATTTGAAAGGAAAAGCAGTGTTAGAAGAGGTACCCTACAAATTCAGCTAGCCTAGCAAAATATTATCTAAACACTTGATCAGGAAAAGAGAAGGAGGAAAACTTTCAATTGGAAATTATTTACTGGTGCCTTCCAAGGGCCAGACCCTATATAATGGTCTAGATACACAAGGCTGAAGAAGACATAGCTCCTGTTATCAACGAACTTAAGGGCATGTAGGCAGAAGCAACTATTTAGGAATGTTTAAGATAGGTATGCATAAAGATAAGTAGTCAGGATAAGAGACAACATGAACATGGGAAGATGAGATGCAGGAAAAATGTATTTGAGACAATTTTTAGAGTGACTTGGTTATAAAACCTAGAGGATAATGCACTCTCTCTCTCAATCCATCTTTTCTCCATAGACAAAGAAGAAACAAATTTAAAAAGCTATGTTACATTTTTTTTTAAACTTTTCATCTGTGTATTTTTCTAGGACCAACCTAAATAGCATATACAAAAGCAGAGACATTACTTTGCCAACTAAGGTCTGTCTAGTCAAGGCTATGGTTTTCCCAGTGGTCATGTATGGATGTGAGAGTTGGACTGTGAAGGCTGAGTGCCGAAGAATTGATGCTTTTGAACTGTGGTGTTCGAGAAGACTCTCGAGAGTCCCTTGGACTGCAAGGAGATCCAACCAGTCCATTCTGAGGGAGATCAGCCCTGGGATTTCTTTGGAAGAAATGATGCTAAAGCTGAAACTCCAGTACTTAGGCCACCTCACGCGAAGAGTTGACTCATTGGAAAAGACTCTGATGCTGGGAGGGATTGATGGCAGGAGAAGAAGGGGACGACAGAGGATGAGATGGCTGGATGGCATCACTGACTCGATGGTCATGAGTCTGAGTGAACTCCGGGAGTTGGTGATGGGCAGGGAGGCCTGGCGTGCTGGGATTCATGGGGTCTCAAAGAGTCAGACACAACTGAGCGACTGAACTGACTGACTGACTGACTGTGGATAGGATGTTGACATCTCCCAAAATTCACGTGTTGAGGACTTAACCCTTAATATAATGGTACTTTGAGGTGGAGCCTTTTGGAAGTGATTAGGCCATGAGGGTTCCACTTTAGGAACAAGATTCATGCCCTGATACAAGAGACTCAGGGGGTTTTCCGAGGTGGAGCTGGTGTCAAAGAGGCTGCCTGCCAATGCAGAGGACAGAGAGGTTCAGGTTCCATCCCTGGGTCGGCAAGATCCCCTGGAGGAGGGCATGACAACCCACTCCACTATTCTTGCCTGGAGAATCCCATGGACTGAGGGGCCTGGCGGGCTACAGTCCATGGGGTTGCACAGAGTCAAATACTGCAGCAAGTTAGAACTCATCCCTGCATACACAAGAGGCTTATGAATATTTTCTTGGCCCTTTGGCCATGTGGGGTTACAAGTAAAAAGTGACCTTCAGAAAAGGAGTCCTCACATGACATCAAATTGCCCAGCACCACGACCTTGACTTCCCAACCTCCAGCACTATGAGAAATAAATATTTCTTGCTTATGAACCACACACTGGTACTGCTCTTTTTACAGCAGTCCAAGCTGATTAGGACAATCTGAAAAGTCGCACAGAAGACAGAAATTTTATAAATATTCTGAAACATAAAGAAATATAAATTCAATACTCTTGCACATTGGTAGATTTTTTAAATGGAAAGGGTATGTTTCAAATTGTGGTGCTGCTTTTCTGATCTCTAGAATCTCTTCAAGGTTTGGTTTCTTCTGCTCTTCTCAACTTTATTTTAGGGTTTGAGGGAGAAGGCCATGAGTGATAATGAGAAATCGGGCCTAAGGAGATGCACTCTGTGGGTGCTTGGACTGTGCAGCTTACGCGTGTATGTTTAGTTGGTGGCGGGTGAGTCCACAGAGGGGGAACTGAACTCTGTGACGTGGTCCCAAGGCGAGGGTACACGTGGACCGTGGCTTTTTCCTTAGCAACCGCCCAGCTCTGGGAGTTTCCTTTTCACAGTGCTATCTGAATGTGTAATCTAGATTTTTTTCCATGTGTCTTATAATTTTCAGATGAAGTCCCATGTTAAACTAAACAGATCGGCAGGGGCACACTCCTTGGGGACAGAGGCTGGGCATGGGTGCCTGGAAAATTAGGAGAGTTTCTGTTTGGATGTTTGGTTATTTGTGTGGTTTCCCTCCTATATTTTTAACGTTTGTGAAATTAGCAATATTGTTACTGTGGCAAATGAAGCTTTGCTGGTAAATTTTATTCCTTAGCAAAAAGACAAAGTAGGGAGGTACACTTATATCTGTTTCTCAAACTACTCTAGGTGAATATCCAGATATTTTATTTTTCATTTTAAATTTCCAACACATCCAAGACTGTAACTTTTTAAAAATCTAATAAAAGTTACTAGAAAATGAAATAAAAGACATTCAAGATATAAGCCCCTACATTTTATTATTAGATTTAACAGACATATTTTTGTTCTGTCAAGCTGCTACATGGATTTGTAATGAGCTCGTCTCATTTTGTAGAAAGGCTCTGGTCGGTGGACCATACTTGAAGTAGCACAGGATAAGAGAATTCTGAAAACAATCAAAAAATCCCAGAGCAGACGATGCAGTTAAAAGGAAAAATGCTATATATTACACTTTGCTTACTCAGGACTGCCATTGTTTCTCTGCGTTAACCCAAGTTGCTTTCTGATCTATCTAAAAATAGAGAAATTGTTCATTAAGCATTAAAGCATTAGCTGTTGGTGGAGCTGAGAACTGAAAAGCTATTTTTGTGTCTATGTACACATGAGGATGCTGAAAAGCATTGAACAATAGCCCATAATCTGAAGGAATATTGGGATCCTCAGGAAACTTTCAAAGGTAGCATCAAAAGGAAACATATACTCTGAGTTTCTGGCAATTACACCTAGCTGTTTTCAAATTCATCACTGTAAAGTTTACAAATATAAAATGGAAATCTTCTTGGGGTGTCTTACCAAGTGATAATACTTCATCTTTAAAGCCATTTTTTTTTTCTCTTCTGCCTTTTCCCTCCATAAATCCTTTCTTCTATCCCTTTCAAGTTTGTATTTCTTCTTACTGAATGAAGAGACTGATGGTCATTTACATCTCTGTCTCCCCCTACTTTCAAAACAATAGAACTTTTGTTGTTGTTTGCTAAACAAATGACTACCCAGAATAAAAGTCTCTATTCCCAATTGTCCTTTGCAGTCAAGCGCAGTCTTGAGGCCAGTTGTAGACACTGGTATGTGAGCAGAAGGGCTAGCGCCAAGTTCTGGGAACCATATTTAGCAGACTGCTAGCAACTGCACTCTATTATTTTCTTCATCATCTTCACCTGACTTTTAGTAAGAATGAGGTGCTCCATCCAGCTTGGGTGAAACTATGGTCCAGAAAGTAGGCATTACAGTTTCTAACATCCTGAAATAAATACCACCCCATCTCCAGACCATTTCAGACAAATTTTCCCTAAAATTTTTGCAGAAGAAAGTCAACTCTTCTTTTCTTTAATCAGCTGTTAGTTAGAATCTAGCCTTATCCTTACTGATAGCAGTGATGATAGCGGGAGCACATCACATTTCCCTGGTTTCCAACATGCTAGCCATTCGTATAGCTTTTTAAATTTTATTTAACATAAATAAATAAAATTTAAAGTACAATTCCTCAGTCAATGTAGCCACGTTTTATGAGCCCAGTTGCCAGTCACATGTATCTAATGGAGAAAGGGTAGAAATTTCCCTCTTCACAGAAATTTATTTCGGATGGCACAAGTCTAGAGGGCAAGAGCTAGCTTAACTTCTTTGTAACCAAGTAGATATTTGCTAAGAAGTTTTTTTTTTTTCTTTTTAAAATTTCATATCTTTAAATTATCTACATATTGTGTCACTGAGATAAATATGCGAGAAGAATTTTAAAAAGTAGTAAATTCAGAAATAATTGTTTAGGGACAGGAAGTGCTGTTGAGACACAGAAGTTGAACTATATATCTTGGTCAGTTTTCGGTTAGTAAAATAAGCTTGTAAACTGCATGTCAGCAGTTTGGGGATAGTGGGAGGCATAAGAACAGGTTTTATTTATAGTATTCTCATTTCTTTTCTCTTTTCTTTTTATTTGAGGTCACAGGCCTTGTTTTCCACAGAGTGGTTGGTGCGCCTGGGTGTTAGACCCTGCTAAGACCTCCGGAAGTTTGACTATGATGTATTTTCCTGATGCAAGAATATAAGAAAGACATTTTCACAAAGGAAAATGTAGTACAACAACAGAAAGTTTAGAAATTCTTTGTTAAAAGTCATCAGCTTGCAACATTTTTATTTCTGCTTTTCCTCCATTTAAAAAAAAAAAGTCAGCTTACTGCTCTTTTATTTATACTGAATAGAAGTTCTGTTTGTTTTTTTTTTTTAATTTTCATGCATATTCCTTCCCATGAAGCCTGAGTTGAAAATGATTTTTTTTCAAAACCATTATGGTACAATTGATTATATAGTGTGATGGTGAAAACTGAAGACTTGTTTTTGCAGTGAACTAAAGTGTTTCTCACTCTTCTCATTGCCAGGGTATCACACAGACTGCATTCATATGGAAATGTATTGGAAGCTCATTGAAGTGTTATTGAACATATATTGGAATTCAATGTATAAAAAATCCTTATGAAGGCATATATTTGTGATTCAAGGGTTTAAAATGTTTATTTTGCTTCAAGTCCTTTTTTAAAGCACGTTTCATACAGTTTTTCAGTTGTGTTCAACTCTTTGAGACCCCGTGGACTGTCGATGAGATTTTCCCAGGAAGCATACTGGATTGGGTTGCCATTTCCTCCTGCAGGGGATCTTCCCAGCCCAGGGACTGAACCCATATCTCTTGTATCTCTTGCATTGGCAGGCAGACTCCTTAACACTGAACTCGCTGGGAAGCCCTGTCTCAACAGGGGTAATGTCTTAATCAGTGTCCATGCTATGTGCTGTTCTATCTCAACAGGAGGTCACAATAAACTATCATTCTCAGGCTAGAAAGGTGTTAATGATGGGATGTGATGAAAAGTACACGGGCTTAGGAAGGTTTGAGTTTAACTCCGGGCTCTTTTTACTTGTGGAACGTGGTTAACGTTAATAGCCTTCCTGAGCCTCTAAAACAGAAGCCTGGATTATTTATCTCTGAGTGGTATTGTGAACATGAAATGAGGAAACTTACAGACTTTATTTGTCCATAAGTGTGCTCAGACTGCCGTAGCAAAATGCCACAGACTGGGTGGCTTAAACAACAGAGATTTGTTTTTCACAGTTCTGGAGGCTGGGAGTCCAAGTTCAGAGTCTCAGTAGAGTCAGATCCTGGCGAGAGCTTTCTTCCCGGCTTTCAGACAGATGTTTCACGCCATTTGTTCACCTGCCCTTTTCTCAACTTGTGTGTGCAAAGGAAGAGTGAACAAGCTCTCTGGTACTCTCCTTACAAAGGCATTAAGCCCATTGGGCCAAGACACTTTTACAACCTCATCTAACCCTTATCATATCCCAAAACACTATTTCCAAATCTCATCATTTTGGGGCCATAGGACTTGAACATATGAATTTAGGAAAAACATGAAGCTTTAGTTTATGATAACTTGGCACACAGGAGTCAGGTGGAAAGCGCTCAAACACTGAGAGAAAAATGAGTCATCGTGCAGAGAGGCAGAAGACCTAAAAAGGGAAACCATCACGATTGAAGACATATGTTTTCCCTTCTGTGTGAACTAGCCCATGTAGCTCAGAGTTTCTTGGAAGGCCTTTTTCAGGAATAGAAGCCCAGGAAGGTGCTCAGAAATGAAAACAGGGGTTCCATGCTCAATGACACCTCAGAAATTTTGCCTGAAGTAAGAAAACCTTAAAATGCTATTTAAACCCAAATATCCTGAATTTGTTTGACCATGTGATCCCTTTACAATTTTGTCCATCTAATAAAAGGTTTGTGTAATACAACTTGGGAAACCCTTTTATTTATCAGAATCTCATAAATAAGGTTTTATCATTTATGCAAAGAATTTTACACTTACAAATTAAAGAGAAGGCAATTTGTTAATTTAATTTATATTTCTCCCCATAGTTGACCTTAAGACTTGATAATAAAGGTTTTGATGAGACTCCCTTATGTAAGTGAATACAGATGAATATAAATGTGTACATATGCACATTGTTATTGTTGTTTAATCACTAAGTTGTGTCTAAGTCTTTTGCAACCCCATGGACTATATAGCCTGCCAGTCTCCTCTATCCACAAGATTTCCCAAAGAAGAATACTCGAGTGGGTTGTCATTTCCTTCTCCAGAGGATCTTCCCTACCCAGGGATCGAACCTGTGTCTCCTGCATTGGCAAGCAGATTATCTATCCCTGAACCACAAGGAAAGCCCCATATATGCATGCAAACACACGCACACACACACACACACACACACACACATACATACACACATATATATAGTAAAATATGTATGTATAAACATATACATAGCCTAACTATTCAAAAATAATTCAACTCAAAATTTGTGTAAAGTGATTTGTATTCTGCACAGTATACACATTGAAAACAAGAACTAACACATTCTAAGAATTTGCTGTCATAGTACTAAATAGTCTACATAAATGCTTTACTTTTATCCTCAAAACAATCATAGTAGGCAGGTACACCTGCTAGTTCCCTTCTACAGACCTGGAAATAGGCGCTTCAGAGACAGTAAATAGCTTGCCAGGTTGAGTATCTTGGAAATGATCAACACAGACACAGCTTAAGGTCAGTCATGACTTGGTACCATTCATCTCCTTTTCTTGAGTGTGAGCAAGACCCATGGCTTACTGCTAACTAACAGAATCATGAACTTCCAGATGTTCAAGCTGGGTTTAGAAAAGGCACAGGAACCAGAGATCAAATTGCAAACATCTGCTGGATCATCAAAAAAGCAAGAGAGTTCCAGAAAAACATCTATTTCTGCCTTGTTGACTATTGCAAAGCCTTTGACTGTGTGGATCACAATAAACTGTGGAAAATTCTGAAAGAGATGGGCATACCAGACCACCTGACCNCTTTGGCCACCTCATGTGAAGAGTTGACTCATTCGAAAAGACTCTGATGCTGGGAGGGACTGGGGGCAGAAGGAGAAGCAGACAACAGAGGATGAGATGGCTGGATGGCATCACCAAGTCAATGGATGTGAGTTTGAGCAAACTCTAAGAGCTGGTGATGGACAGGGAGGCCTGGCGTCCTGCAATTCATGGGGTCGCAAAGTCAGATATGACTGAGCGACTGAACTGAACTGAACAGAATCATATAATGTGCAATGACGGAGGTCTGCTGATTTAATCCAGGTCATTAATAAATTATTATTTTTAATTTAATTCCAAAGGGGGGTCATCTTGAGTGAACTCAACCTAATTAAGTGAAAGTGTTTGAAAGAAGAACCTCCTTTTAGCAAGTGTTTTGCCTGCTGATTTTGAAGAAGTAAGTCACCAGGAATTCCAAAGCCGCAACAAACCCTGAATTCAGCTCACAACCTGAAGAAGCTTGGAGAAAGACCCTGAGATTTAGGTGATAACACAGCCCAGTCATGTCCCTGATTGCAGCTTTGCGAAGCTGTAAGCAGAGGACCCAGCCCTGCAAGAGCGTGGGTCTCCTATCAGAAGGAGCGAGATGGCGTTGTTCAGTGTTTTCCATCATGAAGTTTGTGGTAAAGGATTACATAGCCATTAGATGCTATGTGATAAAGTGATAAAGAAGCAGTGATAAATATGAGTTTTACACTTAGGCTATCTCTCTTCTGAGCTTGCGAGTCTACTCCTATGATATTCAGCCTCTTATAGTATGAAGCTTGGTGTCACATACTATAGACATGAAGCTATTTACTTGGTGGGCTAGATGTTTATGGGATCAAGAAGGACAACAGGGTGAATTACAAACATAATGTCTTATGTGGGTGTTTTTTGGCTTTATTTTGAGTTTTGTTTTCCCCTATTTAGTGGTTAGTGATACCTAGAGAAACTGATGTATAAGACCAGATAGAGCTTGGAAGCATCAACATTAATTTTTTGGCTAATGGCCTTGGGAAGTTTCCGTGTTGCCCTCTGCCTCAATTTTACTTGTGACATTGAGTTATTTTATTCAATTTCCAGTTTAAATCTAAACCTATTGATTGTACTACACAATGATGACTATGAAAAAAGACTTCTCTCAAATGACAAGCATTTACAAAATATTAGCGTACATGTCTCAAGTCCATTTCCAAAATCATTTAATGAGTGCTTCCTCTGTTCTGGGTGCTATTTATCTTCACAAGTTCCTTAAGTATTGATTTTTCTTCTCTGTTTTAACGAGCTATAACTAAGGCTTGTGAGTTCCAAAACTTTCCTCAGTGACCACAAGACAGACATTCAAAAGTCCTGATTTATTGGGTTGTTTGATAAAATCTGGCTTCTTCTAGATTTTTAAATCCATATTCATGGGCTGCGCAGCTTCAATATGTTAAGGAACAAAGAAAAATGTCAGATGATTTCAATCGCATGTTTTTATATTCTACCAGATGATGCAATGTCTAACCCAATTATCAGAAAAAGAAGGCAGTGGGTCTCGCGTTTATTGTTTACCCTCATTCAAGGAGCTGTGTTTTCAAAAGTGACATAATTTTAAATTTATCTCTTCAACCCCACTCCTTATAAATGTACCACTGTATCTACCAAGAATTTAGGAACATTCATTCTCTCATCAGACTTTCTTTCTAAACACACATTAAGCAGAACTGTTAGTTTCATTGTCTTTCTGTTTAGTTTCATTTCTTCCTTTTTGGGATTTCTGTTTAAAAGCGCTTTTAGCAGTCTTCGGCCGCATATGGTGCATACGCTTGTGGAATAGCAAACCAGCTTGAGTAAAACAAGAATAAAAATAAACCACGCAGAACTAAGCTCCCAGCTTTTTGGGAGGTCTTCAGTGATGTTGCTTTTTCAGTGCATGTCAATTATTTCTGTTTGGAACGAGGAGTAGGCTCCTTTCAAACACCCAAATATGGTAAGAGAGACAGCATTGTTCTCCAGCTCAAAGAGTCAAATTAGATCTATGAGTTCTGGAAGGTTCTTCATCTTAGGAGATTTTCTGTCTCTCAAAAAAGATCTTCAGCAAAACATGAGAAAAACCGGATGTGCTTTGCTCAAGGGTGAAACTTGACAATTTCTTTTTGACGTTACATTATAGAAAGACAGACACTAAACATAACAGGCCACATAGCAAAGAGTAAAGCTCCCAAATCCAAATATTTAAATCTTAGCTACTTAAGAAGCTATGGAAATAAAATGGAATTTTCTGGTGAAACCCCTGTGGCATTGTCTTCCTGCTGCATGTTTTCAAAACACATTGGGCTGTCTTTATCCTTAGGGATCATTTTTCTCTAGGTGCTTTATATGTTTACACATGTTCAACTACTCATTGCATTGTCTATTGTAAGAGAAAATTCATATCATGCCTATGGGGTTGGATCCAGGGGATTTACCAGACTGGCCCGGGATGTGGGTGCAAGATGTGTGAGTGTCTGGATCATGCTTCAGACTGTGCAGGAGAGGAGAGAAAAGACACAGAGGAAAGGTGGACAGAATATGTGCTGAGTGGCTTCACTGTCCTAAACTTGCCAACACATCAGGATATGACAACATCTCTGCCTTTTTGTTGTTTGAATAAGAATCCACCAGGAAATCAAAGATTATCGAGTATGTACGTCAGGGAGGAAACTCAGAGTGACTGGAGCTGGTTCCCTGAAGTTTGTAATCATGATGGGGTAATAAGACAAGAATTTAAATAAGACATTAGTTGCCTATATGGGAGACTCACCATGGTTACCATTACTTTGCAATTAATTGTGGATATGATAGAGTCTTCATAGAGGAGATGGGATATCACCTTTCAATGAAGTGACTTGGAATTTTAAGAGCATGAGAGAATGGCAAGGCCATGTGGGAACTGAGAACTGTGTGCATAGAAGGAGGAGAACACCTGTGAAATGAAAGTCGAAGTCGCTCAGTCTGTCCAGCTCTTTGCAACTCTGTGGACTGTGTCTGTGGAATTCTCCAGGCTAGAATACTGGAGTGGGTAGCCTTTCCCTTCTCCAGGGGATCTTTCCAACCCAGGGATTGAACCCAGGTCTCCCGCATTGCAGGTGGATTCTTTACCAGCTGAGCCACCAGGGAGAACACCTCATATGCAGGATAGGGCAGGAATAAAACCTTTCAATTTGAATTTTGGTTTAACTAGGACAGGGTTCGTAGAATGCCTTATGGATCAAAGGTGGGAAAGTAAATGAAAGAATGTGCTAGAATACGTTCCTAAATAAGCACTCACTTAATTTTTTTTTTTTTTTTTTGCTTATCAAACAACCACAAAGGAAATGATTGCTTTCCTTTTGTACTTGATGTCCTGCCTTTCTTCTGTGTAACATAGGCACAGAGTAATAATATTTCTCCTGTAAGAAAAGCAACAGCGTAAGCATGTGGAGAAACCTCTGTTGGTGGTTGAGCTTCCAGCAGGAGACTGCGAGAAGCACAGAGAGACAGACTTGCTTGGGCCCCCACTCTGTCTGTGATGGGCAGATACTACTCAGTCCTGAGTACTATTTCCTGTGAGAAAAAGAATCCAGAAGGACCAGAGCTTGGCACTGTCTGGAGAGACTCACATCTGAGTTGTAGTGTAAAAATTCTCAACACCTTTACTGTTGGTTCAGCCCTTTTTTTAGACACTGGGCAAGCAAGGCAATGCATATGTATAAACAAGAAAGTGCTCGTCAGCAACCAGAGTGCAATTTCTGATACTGGAGCAAAGGGAGCCATAGGACTGTGAAGATAAGAATTTAAAGGAAATTAATGGAATCAGAATTCAGGTTTCAGTGTTATGGATCCAAGATCCAGGCTCCTACTCAGAGCCTGGATTTGATTCATTCAGTAAATGCTAAATCCATTCTATTTGCATAGCATGTTTTCCAAAGCACTTTCAATTGGAACTGATTTTGTATTTGAGTGAAAGAAGAATGTATTCCGGCAAGCTGACGTTTCCTTCTGTGAAGAGCTGCCTTTCCAGGGGGTTGACAAACACCCATCTTGGCCCTTCAGCGTTTTTCTGTGCGCTGAATAGGTTCCAGGAGTATAGATCACTTTTACTGCAGCGTGCAATATGTTTGATAATAAACTTTTAAGCTCTATTTATTGGACTACACATACAAAACCATTACTTTCTTGGCTAATACCAATACCTTATCTAATGGGAAAGATAAAGAGGAGTTTCAGTAAGAAATTTTAAAGAGCATTTGATACTTGGAAGGAAAGTGTAATCAAATCACCTACTGTTNAGTTGTTTCTGACCTTTGTGACCCAATGGACAGAGGAGGCTGGCAGGCTACAGTCCATGGGATTCCCCAGACAAGAGCACTGGAGTGGATTGCCATTTCCTTCTCCAGGGGCTCTTCCTAACCCAGGAATTGAACGCGGGTATCCTGCATTGTACGTGGATTCTTTACCAACTGAGCTACAAGGGAAGCCCATATTAGCTATGATCATATATGAAACCTGCAAATTAATTCACTCAATCATAGAACAAATACAGAAAAAATCATATTTTACCACCATTTGATAACAGAGGAAACTAACATTTAGAGCCTTTAAATGACTCCTTACACAGCTTGTAAATGGTGAGACAGAATTTTAGCTTCAAATGTGTCCCCTTCTTCCAACCCAGGACCTTCCCATGTCCCCATAGCTCCTCTAAAATTACTTTGAACTATAAAGATATGTCCTTTCATTAAAAATAGGATTCAGGAGTTTATAAAGTTCTCTGTAGTGATCATTAGGTTGCTCTTCTCAAAGCTCATTTTCCATTATTTTGTGGAGGTTTTGCATGCGAGCTCATCTACTCCACTCCCTCATTCAAGGAAATTAAATCTGCTTTTCCCATTCTCTCCTCTTTGTGTTGATGANCTTTGAACTATAAAGATATGTCCTTTCATTAAAAATAGGATTCAGGAGTTTATAAAGTTCTCTGCAGTGATCATTAGGTTGCTCTTCTCAAAGCTCATTTTCCATTATTTTGTGGAGGTTTTGCATGCGAGCTCATCTACTCCACTCCCTCATTCAAGGAAATTAAATCTGCTTTTCCCATTCTCTCCTCTTTGTGTTGATGAAAACTGGTGCTCATTATCTACAGTAGAAAAGGCTTCTAGTTATATGTAAAGCAATTATTAATCATATAGGAGATAACAACTAAATCTAAAATTTCACATATTCAGGAGTTAATTGAGGGGCCTTGGGCCTTGCAGTCTTATTCTCCATGGATGATCTCTGACTTTTCTACATCTCACTTAAAAATTCTTTGAAATAATTAATTACCTTATTATATTTGGAACTTCCCTGTTGGCTAAGATATTAAAAAACCTGTCTGCAGTGCAGATCTCTGGGTAGGGAAGATCCCCTGGAGAAGGGAATGGCTACCCACTCCAGTATTCTTTTCTGGTGAATCCCATGGACAGAGGAGCCTGGTGGGCTACAGTCCATGAGGTCACAAAGGTCTGGACATGACTGGGTGACTAACCCTACTATTACTGTTATATTTACCTATGGCAAATCTTGAAAGTTCATCAATTCTGCATTTGTGAAACCTTTTTCTGATCTTTGAGTGAATTAGTTTTAACAATATAATGAGTCTTTTCCTATACCTTTTCATTCCAACTTACATTTGAATCTTTAAGAAGCAGGCTGAAATAGTTCATTTTCACTTTTTAGTTTTGACAAAAATACTCTTGTGTCTTGCATTCAAGGAAAATAATGGAAGTTGAAACTGCAGAATGCCATGCTGCTGCTGCTAAGTCGCTTCAGTCGTGCCCAACTCTGTGTGACCCCATAGATGGCAGCCCACCAGGCTCCCCTGTCCCTGGGATTTTCCATGCAAGAGTACTGGAGTGGGGTGCCATTGCCTTCCCTTACAGATAATCAAGGCCAATTTTTAGATTTCCATAAGTTCAGATTTTTGACTTGAGTTTTACAGAAAAATTTATTTGTGTACATGAGGTTGCAATGTTATAACATTTGTAACAGTTACTGAAACTTTGCTAATTATTTTTGTACTTTTATAAACAAACCCTATAAATTGATACTAAGAGTGTTTATTTGGAAGTGTGTTTATTTGGTTAACATACTTCCAAATAAACACTCTAATATTAGTATCAATTTATAGGATTTGTTTCTAAAAGTAAACTTACTGCTATCATTACTTTCACGGTACAATATGGAACTAATTTTATCTAGTGATTCCTTGTTTTCAAGCTTTTAAACTACTATTGTCATGTACATACAGAAGCCTAGAATATTTGTAAGGAATTCTGAATATCTCCAGAGTGCTTGATAAAGAAGTAGTTCAGGACTCAGACTATCAAAACCCCAGGCTCACTTGAAATCCATGAAAAGCTATATTTAATAGCATTGAAGAATTAGAAGTAGATCCAGTCTTCCAAAAGCTGCCAGAGCTTAGAGTCAGGTCTGGTCTTGACCAGATTAAGGTTATCTGCTCCCATTCCTTCGGATGTACAAGGAATAAAATGAACTCTCTTTGGAGAAAGATGACACCATTTGAAATGCTACAATTTTCCACATTTAATGTCTGACATGCAACCAAAAATTATTAGCCATAATATCCATTTGTCAGAGTTACCAGACATGGGCTTTATAAATATTATTCATGTATTTCAGCTAATGAGTAACATAATGGATTTTTTTTTTCTTTTTGAAGAATTAAAATCAGTGAAATTTAATAATCTAACAGAATTAAATCAATTAAATTAATTAAGAATGAAAATAATCTAATAGAATTCTTCAACCTAAAAGATGCAGTAATTGAAATTCAAAATTTAATAGATAAATTGAACCATAATCTGTAGAGGCAATTAGACAATCAGAAGATGAGCTGGCTGAAAACATCCTCTGAGGCATGAAAAGCAAAAATGATGAAAAATATGTACAAGGATATGAGAAAGAACATTGGTGAAAAGTGTGATGGGTTTGTATTTGCCATTCCAGAAGCGTAATGGACAAAAAATGGGGCAGAAACAAGAAATGAACAGAAATAGACAAGAATTGCCCGAAATGAATAAAGATATGAAGTTATAAATCCGAAGAGCACTTAAAGGCTCAGACAGCTTAAGTATGAATGTAACTATGTCAAAACTCATTAAAGAATATTGCTGGTCTTCAATGACAAAGGGAAAATGTTACAAACAGTTGAGGCAGGGAGCAGGAGGGTGATAGAAGAGTTACATTGCTTCACATGAACAGCAATATGATATCTGATGTCTGAAGAGAAACAATGAAATCTAGAAGAGAGTGGAATTCCTATTATCATTATTATTATTAATCTTAAAAAAATAACTTTAAAGTGATCATAAAATAAAGAAATGTTTAGAAATACAAAAAGCAAATGAATTTGTCGCTGGTAGATCCACACTGAAGCAAGTACTAAAAGAATTTTATTTAGGCAGAAGAATAATAATCTCAGAAGAATAGAAATGCAATAAAGAATAAAAAATAAATATAGTGTAAATATATAAATGGGAACATATATAAATGAACAGACTGTATACTATTAATAATAATAATACTGATCATAATTAGAACAATTAATTACTAAGTGTTGAAGGAGGTGGTCTTATGAACTATAACAGTTAAAAAGACAACATAATTGATGAAAGTCCTAAGTTAGGAAAGATTCATTGTTTAACAATTGCATCATTTATGAGGAAAATTCAAAATAATCTAGAAATTAGGTCTTGGAGACTGTAGTAAGATTTCTATATACATAAACACAAAAAAATAAATTGTAATTCCACACAACAATAACTAAAGTTGGATTATATTTAAAATACTTATAACAGCAGAAAAATAAAATACCTATGAATAAATCAAATATGAAAGCGTACAAAACTTTTCACATGAAGCACACACTGAGAAAAAAAGTTAAGTAAAACCTAAATAAATGAAGTGCTTACCTTTTCAAAGGTTGGGAGACTGAATATTGTAAAGACATTAATTCTCTAGCAATTGACCTATGGGTATGCAATAATTTTAAAAGTGTTAACAGATCTTGAATTTTTGCGTATATGCATCTATATATGTTTGTGGAAACTGTCAAACTGGTATAAAAATATATATGTAAATATAAATGGCCAAAATAAGATAATCTTAAAAAATAGCAACTCTGAAAGTTGAAATAGCAGATATCAAGACTTACAGTAATGCCACAGAAATTAAGAACATGTGGTATTGGAGCCAGGATATATATGGATCAACAGAAAAATGAATTCAGACACAGATTCATATGTACGTAATTACCTGATTTATAGCAAAGAGAAGTGTTGTTTTATAACCTGAGATCTATAACCTGATTTATAACTACACAGTAGTGCTAAATGGAAGAGACTTTTTAAAAGTGGACAAAGAGCTAAGTCTGGAAAACTGGAGCTCACGTGGGGGAAAAAAGTGAATCTTGGCCCCTAATTTTTATTAAAAGAAGACAACCCTTAACTGTTGCTTTACTCTCAAGAAGACACAAGAGAACAGGAATTTCTTAAACAGGGCATTAAAAAATGCCAACCATAATGAAATAAATGATAAAATATAGGCTTCATTGAAATAAGGATCTCAAGTTTATCAAAGACATTATGAGAACAATAAAAATCAGATCAAAGAGTGGGCAGAAATATTATACATATATCCTGTGTGTATAATACATTTATCCATATATCCTACAAGGACTTATATCTAACATATATACAAATTCCTCTCTATTAATAACAAAAAATAGCTAACCAAAGGTGGAAAAATAGAAACAAGTAAGAGATCTGAAAAACACTTTATGAAAGAGAATATTTATATTCCAATAGGCGTATGAAAAAATTCGATATTATTATTATCAAAGGAAAGTGAATTAAAACCACAGGAAATAGCACCAGAACCCACAGAATGGCTCCAGTGGGAAAAGACTTGGTTTCAGTGGGAAACCAAGTGGTCGCAGAATGTGGACGCGGGCACACCATTTCATAAAATCACTTCCGAAAATTATATGGCCAAACCTGCCAGAGATAAAAATGCTCATGTTCCCTTATCTACTAAGTCTTCTGTTAGTTATGTATACTCAGCAAAACTGGGTACATATGATAAAGCTACTCAAAAGGACAACCAACGGTCACATGAATAAATACATTCTGATATATTCCTGCACTGGGCTACCGTGTTACAGTAAGAGTAAGCAAATGACTCCTACTCCAAAGAACATGCTTGGGGGACTTCTCCAGTGGTCCAGTGGTAGCGACTTCACCTTCCAACGCAGGGTAGCTGGGTTCGATCCCTAGTTGGGGAGCTAGGATTCCACAAGCCTCATGGACAGAAAGCCAAGACATGAAAGAGAAGCAGTGTTATAACAAGTTGAATACAGACTTTAAAAATGGCACACATTACAAAAAGAAAAAAAATCTGTTTTTAAAACAGCAAACAAAAGACGGACATATCTCACAAATGCAATACCAAGCAAAGGAAATCATACACAAAAGACAACGTAACAGTGTTATTCAATTTGTATAAAGTTCAAAACAGGCAAAATTAGCCTATGAAATTAGAAGTGAGGATTCTGGTTACCCAAAGAGTGTAGGGAATGGGAAGATACTCCAAGGGACCTTCTAGTATGGAGGTCATGTTTTATTTTCTGACTTGGCTTGTTACTACATGGTATGTTAATTTGGTGATGTGATTTGAGCAACTCTCTCTATATAGGTTAAGTTTCAATCAAAAATTTGTTTAAAAATATATCTAATTATCTGTCATTAATCCATTGCAATATACTTTATATTCCTGCCAAGGCATTAGCAGAAGCTGTTTCTTGAGACGGAATAATAGCAGACAAGTGTAGGAATGAAGTCTGGGTGAATCCATTTGTGGCAGTGGACAGCGCTAATTGCTCCGGGGAGCCTTGGAGAACATAAAGGTTATGGAAAAGGCTGCAATTAACGTGGCAGGCGTTCTGCAGCAAGTGTAGATACCAGCTAGGGGGGCTTACAGATAGCCCTCCAGCTTTCTTCCAGATGCCAACTTCTCTTGACATTTACAGGAAGTGGAGGAGGGAGGAGAGGGAGGCATTTTCTTTGCCAAGGAGAAAAGCTCTGTAGGAATCTCGACACAGAGGTTTTCATGCCCTTGATTGCTGACAATAAATGTACTTGTCCTTACACGCATGCTTTGCGACCGGAAGTGCACCCCGGCTGCTTTTATGAGTAACAGACTCAGACAGAAGGCTGAGGGTCACTTCATTTGCCGTAGATGAGCTGCTATCTTGGTTGAGAACACAGCAGTAATTTAATGGATTCACAGTAACAAAAATGCAATTACCACTGTTGAAATGCGTCCTGACACATGGTTAACACTCCATTCTTGTGCCAAGTGACAGAGGAGATTATTTCTTGCTCCAGTTCTGAGAGGAAATGGGCCCATATTTTTTTCTAAAAAAGAACAGCAGTGAGGTAGGTAAGCTCAAATTTGGATGAATTCATTCTCCATATTTATTTCATTGCCTCGTTTCCTCACCCTCACAGATAGACCNCAAGTGTAGATACCAGCTAGGGGGGCTTACAGATAGCCCTCCAGCTTTCTTCCAGATGCCAACTTCTCTTGACATTTACAGGAAGTGGAGGAGGGAGGAGAGGGAGGCATTTTCTTTGCCAAGGAGAAAAGCTCTGTAGGAATCTCGACACAGAGGTTTTCATGCCCTTGATTGCTGACAATAAATGTACTTGTCCTTACACGCATGCTTTGCAACCGGAAGTGCACCCCGGCTGCTTTTATGAGTAACAGACTCAGACAGAAGGCTGAGGGTCACTTCATTTGCCGTAGATGAGCTGCTATCTTGGTTGAGAACACAGCAGTAATTTAATGGATTCACAGTAACAAAAATGCAATTACCACTGTTGAAATGCGTCCTGACACATGGTTAACACTCCATTCTTGTGCCAAGTGACAGAGGAGATTATTTCTTGCTCCAGTTCTGAGAGGAAATGGGCCCATATTTTTTTCTAAAAAAGAACAGCAGTGAGGTAGGTAAGCTCAAATTTGGATGAATTCATTCTCCATATTTATTTCATTGCCTCGTTTCCTCACCCTCACAGATAGACCTAGTCTTCTCTGAGAAAAAGAGGCATGGTGAATTAGGATAAGTGAATAGATTAAAAAAAAAAAAAAAACTGAAACAAACAATAAGGATTTTAAGCCCTTACCACCTTCCTAATGTGGGCTTTAGTTTTTTCATCTATAAAGTGGCAATAATAATTATATATCAATGAACTCATAACATTTGTGAACAGAGTAAACTATCTTTAAACTATAAAGTATAAACGTTAGTAATTAACAGCATAAAAACCAATAGCATATAAAACTATGATACCTTTTTAAGGTCTCATGGTTCATTTTGCCTGGAGAAGGAAATGGCACCCCACTCCGGTACTCTTGCCTGGAGAATCCCATGGAGGGAAGAGCCTGGTAGGCTGCAGTCCACGGGGTCGCAAAGAGTCAGACACGACTGAGCGACTTCACTTCAGTGCATTTTGCTTGTATCCTAAATATCTATGTAATGATCATACTCTTTAAGGAAAAAAAAATTCCAATACATTTCTGGTGTTATATGAGAACACTTGAATTTCTCACAGCATTTTTCACAGTGTTTAGTGTCGATGTGGGTAATTTTTAAGTGGAAGTCTAAATCAAATTTTAAAGCGTCCTTACTATTAGACAGAAGTTAGTTGCACTGTGATGTTGAAACATTTAGGAATTGAAATTAGATATCTAATTTGGAAGAAAGTGCTACAAGAAATTAGCTTTATGAAAATATTTTACCTCTTTATAGACTTCATTGTTTGAGCTAAGAACATTCTCTACAGCTCTTTTTAAGTTCCTGTTTTCCATGTAATAGAACCAAAATTTTCTTCTCTGAAGGTTATGGTATGACTATAGGTAATACTTTTGTACTCAACTATTATAGGAAACTTTATGGATTTTTAAAAAGCAGTAGTTTTGTTTTATTGTATATTAAGATGGTTGGGACAGTGTATCTACACTCACTGCTTTCCTACATTGCTCTACATAAATATTGGGGGGAAAAAAAAAAAGCTCCTTCCTTCTTTATTACACTGAATGATAAATTCTTGCTAGCTAGAGAGGGAAAATCTGAAGCCCAAGGACAGACTAATTTTATGTAGCTGGAAAGAGTTGTTTTTGTTTTTTTTTTTAATCATTTCCAGATTTTCTATCCTGATAAACTTATCAATCCAGGCCTGAGAATTTTGTTCAGAGACATCTGAACAAAGTTAAATGACATCTGACATTTGGTTACAACTAAAAGTTATTCAAGTCATAAGACCATCACTCAATGTTGTTGTTTTTTCTTTTTAAACTAATGATTTGTGATTGTGCTCAATAGTCTCTGTTTGCCCCTAAGACTCACTCTCTACCCTTGTCCTTCCTGTGCTGTGTTCCTGAAAGCTGACTTTTATGGACTTCGTCAACTGGATTTCCCTTTGGCCTGCAGTTGAGAATAGTCAATGGAAAACACTGGCAAGGAATTGAAAAGTGGAAAGAGAGTACATAGTAAAGTTAGACAGATTTTTCCCAAATTTACTGCATAGTGGGTCACAGTTTGGCATTGACTGTGTTTCCTGACAATTCCCAGAGCACCTATTCAGGCCCTGCCCCAGCACAGCACCCTCTGCGTCTAAGTTCTGATGCCCACGCCCTCCCTGACCCTTCAAATCCAGGAGTGGAAATTGTTCCCACTTCTTGGTAGCCCTGGAGTGCTATGCAAGCATCTTTTCAATATGCTTTTTTTTTTCTCAATTATATCAGATAAATACACAATCTCATTCGTATTGGGACATATCAGTGTGATATTGGAGGTCAAGAATACGTAAGAAAACGGAACTCAAGAGACAGACCTATGCCACTTGCTACTCAAATATAAAATATCAGTGAACAGAGCTGTATTATAGTATATGTTATAAGCACCTCAGACTGAAATATCATAGTTTTTTTCCTGGTGCTTAATATTAAACATATTAAAAAAGGACCTACATAATCCAGCATGGGAAATATTTGGCTAGAAATTCCATAATCGGCTATATTAAAAACTTAGATTAACCAGTAATTGCTATATTTGTTTCCAGTGTGGTTAGAGCTGGTGAGATTGAGAAAAAGTTCCTAATATTTTTGTTTACATGTTTTGCTCATTTTATCTTTACTCATAGGCAAGTAAATCCGTATACCCTTACATATATATATACACACACATATATATAGTTTGTAGAGTATGACATTAAGTTCATTAAAATATAATTTAAAATATTTTAAGAATATCAGTTATCCAAATAACTTTAAATATTGCTAGTTACTTATTTTTTAAAGCATAGACACATATAGTAGAACCATAAATTACACATATAGTAGAACCATAAATTAGTAATAGCTAAAAAATGCATATAAATTTTTGTTACTAGATGATTGATAGAGGAAAGATAAGAAAGGTGGATGGCACAGTATCAACTTTTGTTTAATGCCTTTGTTAAAGGCATTGAATGCCTTTGCTAAAGAGTTTGAATTCTAGCATTAGAATCTGATAGCTGAGTGCCTCTTTGTTCCACCAGTGAATAACCAAGTGACCTTGGACAATTCCCATAACTCTCAGATTGTCATTTTTTTAAATAAGCAAAATGGGCTTATTTAAAACACTTAAAGGAATTGCTTTGAGCTAAATCGGTAGAAGTTCCTAGCTCAGAGTCCATCACGTAGCTAAACATGTAATAAGTGTTTGCTCTACAGATATCGATGCATATTACTTACAGACATCTAAATCTGTTGACAGAGTGAGAACATGCAGACTGCTTAGGAAGCAGAAACAGAAACACAATGAGCACACTGAAGGGGTGTCAAGCAATATCTTCGCCATGTGTCGTAGACCCCAAGTTTAGAGAGATGCTCCAAAAAGCAGCCTTTGATGACTAGATGCATCTGGGAATTATTGCCTTTTATATCTCCTTTCTGGATATACCTATTTGCATTTTAATATCCTTGAGAAGGTTTGCAAAGTCTTTACAAGTATCTCCCTGTCTTTCCCAAACTTGCTGAATATGAATCTCAGGCAGTATCAATTATGTTCCATAGAACTTTTGCAGAGCATGTTGGGAAATCCTAGTCTCACACATAGCAAGCATCACTTGACTGGGATAAGGTACTAGAAGCAGGGAAAGAAAGACAAGTCATAATGAGGGGAGATTACGGATAGGATGCACAGAAATTTTACTAGCAGAAAGATCATCCTGAGGCTCTTAGCATTATGTCAGTGTTAACTTTGATTTGAAAGGTAATGGCACTTTTTAAAGAAAGCAAGACCTAAAGAAGACTTTAAACAATGGTATATGTCTGTTACGGTGGGAAATAATAGTGTCAGCACATTCCAAGTGGGTAATTGGCTTGTCAGTGTGCATATTCGCAGCAAATTGGGCCCTTTGCTCTTAATTTAAGCGCCCATTTTTGCCTAATGATGTTGTGTATTTACATTTCACATTATCTTTGTTAACACGTGAAGAATCCAGCTGGTGACCTAGCAGGAAGTCCCTTGAAGTCATAACTCTTAATTACCCTCCCTGGAGCCTGCGTGGTTTGAATTGAGAGGTAGTCAGAATGCATTATAGGAAGGATGATAGGAAAACACACAGATGTACAAGACCTGGTGTTTCGAGCTGTAAGACGATGGCCAGTGTTTTATAGCGGTCAGTAGCACAGGCTTTAGAGAGCTAGATTGAAATACGAGCTCTACAATTAACTAACTTGTAAAACTTGGACCTAAGTTACTGGTTCTTTTTGTGCTTTAGTGTGCTCAATATTGAAATGAAATAATAATACTATCTAAATTCATAAGACTAGAGAGAAGAGAAGATGGGAAATTATGTAAAAACTTCACACAGACTCTGAAAAATAGGATACACTCACAAAAGAATGACTTTATTTCATAATTTCATAATTTTTATTTTTTCTTGTGTGTAATAAGAGTAGATAAGTATTTGTTACACACAAATTATAGTTGTATGTAACAAATAGTAGTGCTTGTTAATCGGAGAAGGCAATGGCACCCCACTCCAGTACTCTTGCCTGGAGAATCCCATGGACAGAGGAGCCTAATAGGCTTCAGTCCATGGGGTCGCAAAGAGTCAGACACGACTGAGTGACTTCACTTTCACTTTTCACTTTCTTGCATTGGAGAAGGAAATGGCAGCCCACTCCAGTGTTCTTGCCTGGAGAATCCCAGGGACGGGGAGCCTGGTGGGCTGCCGTCTATGGGGTCACACAGAGTCGGACACGACTGAAGTGACTTAGCAGCAGCAGCAGCAGCAGTGCTTGTTAAAAATAAGCAAATCATCTGAAATGTCTTTCCTTCTCTGGATAATTTGTTAACTGAAATTTTTTATCTTTATTAAATACATCAATACATTAGCTTTGGTTTCAAATTTAATATTAAAATATTGCATTCTTTTTGGAGTGCTAATTGCATTTAAAAAATGCTTTCTTTGATGTTTCAAAGATTTAATTGGTCAATAAATATTATTAAATAAACCATTGAAATGAAAACCAGCATTTCATGAGAAATACAATCAAGAATTTCATAATTATTGAAAATGAAAAAATTCATTAACAATGATATAAAATCACATGGAGATACTTAGTGAATCAAAGTTAAGGAAAAGAAATATGTATGCTTTATGATGGAATTCAAGTGATGTAAACATGGGTAATTACTAAATTTGTATGCTTTATCTCATGTAATAAAAAGACTAGACATGCCATAAAATATCATTTTGTATGCCTTCTTTATTTATAATAATAGTCATTATTTATTGATTCTATCGTATTGGCCAATATGTGAAAGCTGGACTATAAAGAAGGCTAAGCACTGAAGAATAGATACTTTTGAACTGTAGTGCTAGTGAAGACTCTTGAGAGTCCCTTGGACAGCAAGGAGATCCAACCAGTCAATCCTAAAGGAAATCAACCCTGAGTATTCATTGGAAAGATTGATGCTGAAGCTCCAACACTTTGGCCACCTGATGTGAAGAGCTGACTCCTTAGAAAAGACCCTGATGCTGGGAAAGATTGAGGGCAGGAGAAGGGGACAACAGAGAATGAGATGGTTGGATGGCATTACCAGCCCAATGGACATGACTTTGAACAAATTCCAGAAGACAGTGAGGGTCAGAGAATTCTTGTATGCTGCAGTTCATGAGCTCACAAAGAGTCAGACAAGACTGAGTGACTGAACAACAGCCATTGGCCAAGAATTGTGTTAGTGATTATATATGTTATGCCATCTCCATCTCATGGGAACTCTAGAGAGTAAGTACTGTTATTCCCAATTTGCAGCTGAAAATAATGGAAATTACCTCAATCCTGCATTCTTCTCTCTACTTTTCTTCTAGTGAAAGGAGAGGCGTCATTAGTCATATTTTGAGATTTAGGGAGAACTAGTTATAGCCCTCTGCTTCTCTTGAATTTTTTCACAGAGGAGTATTTGTCCCAACTGGATCACAGTCTTTCCCATAGACTTCTCTGGTTTGAGTTAGTGAGAAGTTGAGAAAGAATATTGCCCTGGCTTTCTGCTTGGAATTCTATGTGTGTATATCCAAAGTGATTCATGGAATATTCTACGTAGAAAACATCTATCGCCAGTCCAGGTTTGATGCATGATACTGGATGCTTGGGGCTGGTGCACTGGGACCACCCAGAGGGACGGTACACGGAGGGAGGTGGGAGGGGGGTTCAGGATGGGGAACACGTGTACACTGTGGCAGATTCGTGTTGATGTACAGCAAAACCAATACAAAAGTGTAAAGTAAAAAAAATAAAAATAAAGGGAGATGGGCCTCCAAAAAAGAAAAAAAAGAAAACGTCTGTCTCTATTAAAAGAAAGTGAGTTTGATACAAAGAAATTCAAACAGGGAAATGGATGGCATGGAGCCCTTGGATCAAATCATTTCGCTTCTTCATCTTGTGCTCTTGTCATGTTGCTCAACATTTTTGTATATATATATATAAGCTAATTAAACTTGGATTTCTGCAACTTTCAATTAGAATAATTCCTCCCAGTTAAGTCAGACGTTAAACATATTTTCCAAACAACATGGCTGGTTAGTTGTAGAGGCAGGACCAAGACCAGTCAAAGGCCCATTCCTTGATCACTATGAGCTCCCTCAGTTTGACAAATAAAAATATTCGGCAATTCCCATGAGCAATATGAATATCTCGTAAGGATCCTTGAACATTTTCCTAAAGTTGTAACTAACATAGTAACAAGTGAACAAAATGAAGCCCAAACTGTCAGTATCAGTAATCACTTCCACAGTAAAGCCATTTATAACAAAGAGACTAAATAGATTTTTATAGCAAATCATTGCATAAGAAGCCCAATCAAGCATCGTTTTCTGAGCATGTTGTCCGTTGTGATGATAAAACAGAGACATTGTGCTCACATAGCTCTGAATTCTGTTTTTAGAAATGAGAGCCCTGGACTGGCAGCATCTATAAACGTGTGCAGGGGTAGGAGCTGAGCGGAGGACAGAGGGCGAAGGGAAACAAATAGCTGCAGTCTTTCCAAGCCATTGAAAATAGTACAACTACAATTCAATCAAGAAGCACACGAAGGGCATGTGCTACTAAAAGAATGTACCCCATAGTATTTTGATTTTGTGAGGATGCTCTTTCCTGGATCAGAGCTGATAATAAAGTGCCCCTATTAGTGTTTAGATATAGAATTGCTATTTTAACTTTGGATGTTTGTTACTAAGTCTAGTTCACATGAACAGTGGATCTCAGCCCTGACCACTGTGGGAGAAACTCAAATGGATGATCTTGGTGAGTACAACCATCACTTTTTTAGATTGCCAAAACCACAAGCGGTCTGTGGTGGCTGGAGCTGACTTTATCCCCATAGGGCAGATGTTATGATTCTCCACACTCTTCTAGAAGGTCCATGGCTGCCAAAATATTTGATGGGGTGCTCTTAAACATCACCCAACATGATCTAATATTTCATTTTAACTGCAGGTCTGGAAAACACAAATGGAGATGTTGGGTTGGAAATATACGAGGTGCCCTGGACAGGGAGTGTTTTGACTTTGAATGCAGAGGATCTCAAGAAAATATGTCCTCGTCTGAAACTGTTTCCGTATGTTTCCTGATCCACTGCTCTTACTACATGAGACACAGTGCTACCATGATTAATGCCTTCATTGTAAATACATGATGAATGGGACTTTAGGTCCGTTCTAGCCCTTTCTCATTGTAACAAGATCAAAGTAAATATATTTCATTCTGCTATGAATGTATTTTCTTCATGTTGTGTTATAAAAAGATGATTCACTCGTAGGGCAGCTCTACTTTTATACATTCCTGGAAAGAAAGAAAAGAATCACTTTCTAAAGTTAAAGTATCTTCTGTAAGAGATAAAGCTAATTTTTTTCACTGTATATGAAGAGATTGAAAAAATTTATAATAGTCTCTTCCTATTATTCACTGATGCCAGATTTTCAAAAACAGAAAAAGAAAGGTGACTTTTACCAGTTCCATCAGACAAAATTTTATTAAATCTCATTTTCTTCAGTTATTTGAAGTTTTTATTCTGCATTTAATTATGATAAAATGTCCCATGTTTTTCTTTTAAAATAGTCCTTCAGTGAACATCTTATATACCCATTTTACTTATAGAGGAAATTCTTAACAGGGGAGACTATAAGCCAAAAAGAATATGTATTTTAATTTTTTAAATATACTTACCTTAAACTATCCCCAGGTGGCTCAGTGGTAAAGAATCTACCTGGCAATGCAGGAGATGCAGGAGATGTGGATTTGATCCCTGCGTCTGGAAGACTGCAAAAAGGAGGAAATGGCCATACACTCCAGCATCCTTCCCTGGAGAATCCCATGGACCAGGGAGCCTGGCAGGCTACGGTCCATCAAGTTGCAGAGTCAGACATGACTGAGCGGGCATGCACGCAGTGACCGAGCATCTTGAACTAACTTGTGAGAAGTTATTTGAATTTGTGTGTTTATCTGCATGCTTTCAAAAACTCGACTTTGTTAAGAGTGTACAGATTTTAATGTCATTCAGGCTTTTTTTTATAATGTGAGAAAAGGTTGAGCATGTTTTTATTTGCTTTGGATAATTTCTATTGCTTTCTCATTATTTTCTAACTCTATATCTTTTGTTTATTTTTCCTTGGATTTTTCATTTTTAATGATTTGAAAACTATTTTTACATTTAAAAATTATATGTACTTTTATGTCTAAAATGGAACTTCATTAGTTAACCAGTTAAAAGCTAATTTTTCCAATTGCCTTTTGGTGTTTTGAAAGGTATTTACTAACACAGAAAACCCATACATATTTATACAATTTAATCAGTTACATTCTTTTAGGCATTTAGACATTTGTTCTTGCTTAGAAAGGCTTATCCTAATCAATTATTATTAAAGAAATAAAGTGATCTATTTTTCCTATTTATAGCTTCATTTTTACATGCAAATGTTTGATTCAGGGAAAATTGCTGCTTAAGACAAGCAGAATAGGAAGCAATTTTAATTTCCTTTTTTCCCCCAAATGGATAGCCTATTTTCCTAATACTATTTATTTTGTTCTTCATAGAACACAGGCTTAAAAATGAGGACATCTCTTATGTGACTTGAACTTCAGTGATCTTATCAATAGAATTATTGTGCTGCTGGCTAACACTATATATATAAGACAATATTCAATGGGAAAATAGTCCATGACCACAAAACATAAACTTCATTAAATTTGAATATGTATTTTCATCTCATCAAGAATTGTGTTAAGTGTAACCAATTAATTTCCTCAGTTGGAAATTTTTTTCAGTAAAAGGTATACTGAAGAGAAAAATTCCATACACAATTTTTTGCTGGTATCTAGACCAAGATGATTTCCTTTGTGACAATTATTGATAACTTGACAGTAGTTGTGATGAAGGTACTATGATGTGGCTATTGACCCATATGTGTCCAGCATGGCCTTTAACTTCATTCACATGTAATGGGGAAAGATTTTCTGAGTCATTCTCTTTTGTGACCCACATATTGCAATTGAAAGCCAGAGACACATGGGTGTCCAAGATATTTTAACTGATTGAATTTAACTAGATTTGGCAATTCTGTCCCTCAATATAAAAAAGAAAGTTGCTAAATATTCTCCGTTGTGATTTGGTTCAGTATCCTGGTATCAAACATTTTGATTTTATTCTAATTGTATTTGATTAACACTAACTAGTCAGCGATAGACTTGTACAGATGTGAGAGTTGGATCATAAAGAAGACTGAGTGTTAAAGAACTGATGTTTTCACATTGTATTGCTGGAGAAGACTCTTGAGAATCCTTTGGACTGCAAGGAGATCCAACCAGTCTATCCTAAGGGAAATCGGTCCTGAACATTCATTGGAAGGACTGATGCTGAAGCTGAAGTTCCATACTTTGGCCACCTGATGTGAAGAGCTGACACTCACTGGAAAGATTCTGATGCTAGGAAAGATTGAAGCCAAAAGGGGAAGATGGAAACAGAGGATGAGATGGTTAGACAGCATCCCTGACTCAATGAATATAAATTTGAGCAAACTCTGGGACATAGTAGAGGACAGATAAGCATGGTGTGCTGCAGCCCATGGGGGTCACAAAGAGTTGGACATGACTTAGCTACTGAATGGCAATGGCAACAAATAGATCTTTGTGAATTCTGTTCATCTATGTATGTATGTTCATATTTTTAGGTTTTAAAATGTTGAAATGCAGATTTAGTGACGGTCACAATCCATACACGTACCAAGTGCTGACTGCCAGAAAGAAGCATATTCTTTTCAATGTCCTAGAGGAGTCTGGGAAAGAAATTCTTCAGAAGTGAACAGGCAGGTAGCCCATAGGGACGCAAGTTGCCTGTAATGGCTATTGTGCCAGTGTTACTTATTGAAGGACATAAATAAAATGTGATGGAAACAGAAAGTAAAGACTCCATTTCCATGGGGACATAGAAACTATTGTGATAATATTCTAACAGGAGTTACATAACTTTTTGCCAAAACCCATTTTTAAAGTGGAAGACTAGAGTTGAATTTTGTTTAAAACCATGGAGGCTATGTTTCCTATCATTTTTGACATGTATGACAGATTAAAAACTAAACACCTCTAATATTAAATATGAAATCATCGCTTTAGGATAATAAACCCAGCATGATATTAAAAATTAGAAACATAATTTTGGTCTGACAACATAACACTGGAATAAGGGTGCCATGAGCTGGATTTTGTACCCCCCATAATTCATATGCTGAAGTCTTAAATTTCAGAATGTGACTGGTTTTGCAGGCAAAACTGTTAAAGAGGTAATTAAAATAAAATGTAGTCATTTGGGTGAGACCTAACCTAACATGCAAACTTGCCTCATTTTATAAGTAAGAGGAAGTTGAGACACAAACATGACTAGGATAAGACCCATTATAAACATGGGCAGAGAACCACCCACAAAACAAGGAGAAAAACTTCATTCAGAAAAAGTCAGAGGTGTTGCTACCTTAGTCTCAGTCCTGCCTTTTCTGTCATGGCAGCCTGAGCAAACTAATACAATGGGATTCTCACACAATTCTTTCCAAAGCCCCATTTTTCCATTCAGGTTCCTATGTCCTAACAGCTCTGTGTGTGTTCTTATCCGCTTCTTATGGCAAGTCTATGATTTATATATTGTTATTTTGAATTTATGATGCAAATGAGAAAACTGAGGTTAAGAGAATTTAAGTAATTTTCCATGGTCACCCAGCTCATATGTCACTAAGCCAAAGGCTGAGACTGGAACATGTCTCACTCTGAAACATTTCTTTTAATCACTGTACTATATCTGTATGCAGTTATCTTTGACAAAATATTGCCTGTGCACTGTTCACATGGTAACATAACTGTCATGCTGCTGCTGCTAAGTCGCTTCAGTCGTGTCCGACTCTGTGTAACCCCATAGACAGCAGCCCACCAGGCTCCCCCATCCCTGGGATTCTCCAGGCAAGAACGCTGGAGTTGGTTGCCATTTCCTTCTCCAATGCATGAAAGTGAAAAGTGAAACGGAAGTCACTCAGTCATGTCCAACTCTTCACGACCCCATGGATTGCAACCTACCAGGCTCCTCCGCCCATGGGCTTTTCCAGGCAAGGGTACTGGAATGGGGTGCCATTGCCTTCTCCGATGACTATCATAGTTTAGGTTAAAAACAAAATAAAATCACTTCTATTGGTTGAAGAATGCCTACTGTTATATTTAGAATCCAAAAGATTGATGATAAACTAGAAAAGAAGAACACAATTGTAGAACTGGAGCCTTGAGGAAAACAGCTCTGGCTAGTAACTTAATAATATAATCCACTTAATTTTGTTTTAATTGAGCACGTGTTCCAGGCACTATATTCAACACTGTATTAAGAACTGAGTATAGTCATAGCACTGAATTCAGAGTCTGGAACTTGACAGCAGAAAATGGACAAATTAAAATATCAACTACAAAATCACCAAAGGTGTGAGTACATGGACTATGGGAACTTAATCATGGCTGCCAGCTCAGACTTTGAGAAAGGATTTCTGTACAAAAGATAGAGAACTGTGTTCTCTATAAATAAAATAAAGGGAAGCAGAATAAGAAAGATAAATTATATGATATAAAGAAGAGGAAAGTTGAGTAGAAATTTCTGATTGTATCCTATTTTTAAGCAGGTTTTGAATCTTCACAAGAGAAATAATGTATGTTCTCGATTATAAGGATCCCTGATATTAANCTGAATCACCAGGAAAGCCCCACTGATGTGCACACTCATAGGCAAATGGTGACCATGAGTCTCACATACCCCAGCCCCTATTCGACATCCTGCCTCTGGCCCCAAGAGCTGCAGGCTGTGAATAGTATCTCAGACATGGCCAAGTCAGCCAGGGAAGAGGCCCAAAACCTACAAAGATCTGTCTGATAGCTAACCAGATGCTTGCCCTGAAGTCTGTAAACATCTCCATCCATGACTGTGAGAAACAGCTCTGTCTGAAGCTTGCCACTGGCTGCTCTTTTGACCTTCAGCTGTGTCCCCTTTCTGATGCAAGACATCTCTTCATTTATTTGGGGATAAGCTGTTTACTTCCTGAGACCACCGGTGGAGAGTTCCAGCCCTGCAGGTCGTCCCAGCCAAGGACACCATGGATATTATGCTTGAGGCAAAGGACAAGAGGCTGTGCAGCTCCATGAGGAAGGTGAGCAAGATCAAGAAGCTTCACACAGTTCTTGTCTAGGGCCTCATCATCTCATCCAGTTACGCTGGTGGGAATGGACCCCAACGGGTCTGCCGTGCATCCTGTGTTCCTGAAAGCACACTGTCCTTAACACGCAAAGGGGCAGCAGCAGGGCTGGAGCACAGTGGGCACTATGGATGTGCCCACAACTGAGTCTGCAGACTCGGGGGAAGATTAGCACGGTACTGGCAGGACAGAGGATTGCTCTGAATATCAGCGGAAGCTTCAGTCTCTTCCCGGAGGAAAGCAGGCTTGTGATAACTGCAACTGTACCTATCAATTGTCAGTTTCTCAGTCTTCCTGTGTGAATAGACTCAATCGAAAGCTTAGATGTAAGCCGTCTTATAGGCCTAGCATAAGAATATTTTGGGGCTTCCCCAGTGGCACTAGTGGTAAAGAACCCACCTGCCAGTGCAGAGATATAAGACACCCAGGTTCAATCCCTGGGTCACGAAGATCCTTGGAGAAGGAAATGGCAGCCCACTCCAGTATTCTTGCCTGGAGAATGCCATGGACTGAGGAGCCTGGCAGGCTACAGTCCATAGGGTTGCCAAGGGTCAGACACGACTGAAGCGACTTAGCAAGCATGCATGTTGATTGCAAGGGCAGAGACTACCAACACTCCTGTTCCAGAAACAACTAAAGGCATAATCAAGGTATAATAAGACACTCCTTGTCTCAGCATTGCCGAGTGAAAGGTACTTGAATGAACAGAATGCAAAGAAGTCTAGGTTATCTCAGACTTTGGCAGGGAGCCAGTCTACAATTAATTCAGGTTCTTGAAAAAGCCAATTCAGTTGACAGTCTCTTTAATAACTTCAAAACCCAGGTTCTACAATTAAAAGACAGAAGTTTGGCTAACTGCTGAAAATCTGTCCTACTATGTAAGCAATGGCCCCAGGTCCCACAGTGAAAAAATCCAGAAAGATTGGATTTTAATGAAATTCAACATCAGCTTTACCACATAAACAGTAGTCCCAGGTCCTGCAAGATAAATATCCGTGTACCTTGTTATAGAGGTAGACATCACATCTAGGAGCAGTCTGGAGGCCGTCAGGCAGCCAGCGTCTATGGTCAGATACTTGATCACAGGTGTCATGGTATATGAGTCCAAGTGACAGCAAACTCTGAAGCCTATCAAACCACAACAGCAGCAAGCAGGAGCAGAGGATGAGGACCGGGTTGTTTCCAGTTCCATTTCATTACTTTTTAATAAAACCACCGATTCTCAAAACGAATCTCAAACTTCCTTTTGATTTTGCATGCTTCGTAGGACAGTCGTGACGTCATAGCGGGCTCTGTGACGTCAACCATGCTGCATCCTGAGGCCCTACTATCCAGTAGGCAGAATGCAACTCCACGTCCATGTTCAACAGTGCTGGTGAAATGTGCCGCCTTGCCTGGACCTGGCAACTTTTGGTTTCCCAAGACCGTGGCTGAAAGAAGCATTCTATGGGCAAACAAGCGCCGCCACTTCCTGCCCTCCTCTTCTGTTTCTCCCTGGAAATCCTTGAACATAGACAAGCTCATTCTGTAGCTGAAACAGGAACAGACCACATGTCTTCTCAGGATAATGTAAGACCAGAGGAGGAGGAGAAGAGCAGCCTTTGTTCATATCGGAATAAGGAAAGTTTTCATGTAGACTTAACAATTCCCTCCCTAGGAAGGTACCCTAGGGATGAAATTCTCATGTGCATCACAGGTAAACAACTATGAGAATGTTGTAGCTACTATTTGTGGATTCACAAAAGTGGTATGTCAAAAATCAAAGTGAAAATTCTGTTTCACTGAAAAATTTGATTTAATGAATATATAAAGTGTTTTGAAATGACAAGGGGAAAAGGCATTCAAGAGTTGACTTCAATGAAAACCAAGAGAAAGAACAAACAATAGAAACAGATACATACAGAGTCCAAATAAAAATAACTAAAATTAGCTTGCTGGGGCTGCCATAACAAAGTAACACAGACTAAGTGACTTGAAAAACAAGAGATGTGTTTTCTTACAATCCTGGAAGCTAGAAGTCCGAGATTAAGGTATCAGCAGGTTTGGTGTTTTTCTGGGGCCTCTCTCATTGGCTTACAGTTGGCCATCTTTTGTCTGTCCTCATATGGGTCTTTCCTCATTGTGTGTCTGTGTCTGAATCTGTTCTTTAGATAAGGACACTGCTGCTGCTGCTGCTGCTGCTAAGTCGCTTTAGTTGTGTCTAACTCTGTGAGACCCCATAGACGGCAGCCCACCAGGCTCCCCTGTCCAAGATAAGGGCACTAGTCATGTGGTGTTAAAACCCACCTATATCAACTCATTTTACCTTAATTACCTCTTTAATTTAATTTAATGCACGTGGTAAATGAAGTCATGAAATTAAAAGACACCTACTCTGTGGAAGAAAACTTATCACAAACCTAGACAGCATATTAAAAAGCAGAGGCATTACTTTGTTGACAAAGGTCCATCTATTCAAAGCTCTGGTTTTTCCAGTAGTCACGTATGGATGTGAGTGTTGGACTATAAAGAAAGCTGAGCACTGAAGAACGGATGCTTTTGAACTGTAGTGTTGGAGAAGACTCTTGAGAATCCCTTGGACTACAAGGAGATCAAACCCGTCAATCATAAAGGAAATCAGTCCTGATTATTCCTTGGAAGGACTGATGCTGAAGCTCCAACACTTTGGCCATCTGATTTGAAGCACTGACTCATTAGAAAATACACTGCTCCTGGGGAAGATTTGAAGGCAGGAGGAAAAAGGGATGACAGAGGTTGAGATGGATGGCACCACTGACTCGATGGACATGAGTTTGAGCATGCTCTGGGAGATGGTGATGGACAGGGAAGCTTGGCATGCTGCAGTCCATGATAGGGTTAGGGTTAGGGTTGGGTTAGGGTTAGGACACGCCCAAGTGGCTTAACTGAAATGAACATCTTTAAAAGCTCTGCCTCCAAATACAGTCACATCCTGAATTCTTAGGCTTAAGGTCTTCAACATATAAATTTCCTCTCACTATATTTGAAAGGGGGCAAGAGAAGATGAGATGACTGGATGACACTGACTCAGGTGACATGAGTTTGAGGAAACTTAGGGAGATAGTGGACTGGTGTGCTGCAGTCCATGGGGTCACAAAGAGTTGAACCTGATTTAGTGACTGAACAACAATAATATTTGAAAGATAATTTTATTAAAAGTATTCATTGATTATTTATAATTTATATTTAAATGAACATCCTCTATTTTTATCTAATAAATCTGACAATTAGGATGTTTTGAAGCAAATTTAACCACAAAGAAAAGATAAGATAGAATATGAAGAAAATTTTATAAAATGAAAATTGTAAAGTATGGGAAACAGAGAATAATGCATAAAAAGTTGTATGAGAAGATTCCATACGTGTATAACTGGTGTCCAGAATTTTAAAAAGAGAGAAAATAGAGCTGAAGCAATATTTGAAGTGATAATCACAAAACTTTCCAAAATCTAGGAAGATATTAGCTTTCAGATTCAAGAAGGCCTTTGAACCCCAAGAGGCATAAATGAAAAGAAAGCTCCACTTGGCACATGTAATAAAATTTCTAAACCCAAAGCCAAAAAGAAAATTATTAAAAAGCTTCCAGAAAAAGTGGATAATATGTTTGAAGAGCAGTTAGACTTCAAGTTGATGTCAAAACAGTAGTATTTCAAACTAGAACAAAATGAAATATCTTGAAGGCACTAAAAAGAAATAACTTAGAAGTCTATACCCATACTGAATATGACTGGAGAATGAAGACATTTCACACAAACAAAAACCAAGAGAATGTCACCAGCATATTCACACTAAAAGAAATATTGAGTTGGTGAAAAGTTAATTTTAGTTTCTTTAGGCAGAATGATATGATTCCAGACAGAAGATCCAAGAAGCAAAAAGCAATAAATGATGACAGGAAAGGGCAAATCTGATCAACATTCAGTGGATATTGATATATGACAATAACAATAGCCCCTTGTGAGATCTGCAATATACAAAGAATTACAGTCCGAAACAAAATGGAACATGAAGTTAGGGTCTTACCATACTTATATTACTTATAAACAGGGCAAAGGTAGCAAATAATATTCACTTTTTAGTAAGACAAGAATGTCTTGTAACCAACACAGGAGTATAAAGCTACCAATCTATTAATGTGAGATGCTAAATGATCATCACTATCTACAAAATTAATTCAAACACATAAGAGGAAAATCAAAAGCAAATAGGTGTAAATGAATACGTACTAACCATGTATATTTACCCCAAGGTTTCAAATGTCAAAGAATCAATAAGACTAGTAAGACTTCATTAACATACTATTTATAAGACCATATTTAAATTGTAAGAGTACAGAAAGATTAAAAGGAGCAGGTAGAAAAATATAGTTACTATGTAAACACTAAAATGGTTGGTGTAGCTAAATTGTTATCAAAGTTGAGTTTATGATACTGTCTCTAATAAAAAGCACTGCCAGAGTTACTGAGGAACATTTTACATCATAAAAACTTAATCCACCCAGAACATTTAGCATTTCAAATTTGGGCCTCAAGACAGATACAGCAAAAATTGACAGAATTAAAAAAAAAAAAAAAGACAGAAGAAAAAATACCCAAAACCACATTTACCGTGACATATCGTTTAATTTTTGATATAGTAAAAGGTCAAAATTCATTAAGGAAAAGGAAGAATTCAATATCATAATCAACATATTTTACCTGATTGGCACATATATGACTGTCATATATAAAAACCAATGAAAGCAATATGCACATTATTTTCAGATATAAATGTAATGTTTACAAAAGTTGCCTGTGTACTGGGACCTAAGCCATGCTTTACTACATTTCACAGCACTGAAATGACACAAAGTGTGTTCTCTGACTACAACAAACCAAAAAAAGAAAAAAAAAGAGTACTGTATGTATTTGGCAATGAAAAGATGTATTTATAAATTATATATAGATCTATAAGGAATTATAATGGAAATTAGAAAATATTTGAAATTAAATGATAATGAAATACAAAATAGATATGAAGCAGCCAGTGCTTTGTTTAGAGATATATTTATAAATTTAACTTCATAAATAGAGAAGAAAGATAAATCAATAAAAAATAAATGAATTAAAGAAGAAATAAATTAATGAGCAAGTTGTTTATCTCATAAACAGCAAATTAATCCCAGAAAACAGTGAATGCCATAATCAAGTACTGAGTGCCTTTATTTAATTATATCCCTAAAGGATCTTTAAGCTGTATCTATCAATTGACTTTTAAAGCTGATTCTGGCAAAGCTGTCTTGGTATCTGTGATTGGCTGAATTCTAGAGGGCCTCCAAGAAGCCCGCTTCCTTGTACACTGATCTTATTTGATCCGCTCTCCTGAAGGGTACATAGGACTTGTGTTGATAAAGCAGTGTTCTTTCCATGATTTGCTTCTGTTATTTGGCAAAGGTAGATTGGTCCTGCATATCCAATCAAGATCACTAATTGGTTGATTTTGAGTTAATCTAAAGGGAAATTATCCTGAGTGGGCATGGCCTAATTCAATCAATGAATTATTTAAGAAGGGTGATGGCCTTTGCTGAAGAGAGACTGGAAATAAACAGTGATTCTCCTGTTGGCCATGCTATGGCTGTCCGGGAGAGGTTCTATGCTAGACGGGGCTGCAGGAAGCTGTGAGAAACTCTAGGAACTGACAGTGCCCTCTGACTGACAGCCCGAAGCAGAGTGGAGACCTCAGTCCTACAGCCACAGGGAAACTGAATTTCAGAAAAACAAAATAAACATCAACTTGCAAGTGGATTTCAAGCAATAAAAGGAAGTCACAGTCTGGGTGACTTCTGGATTTCAGCAATGGTAAGACACTAAGTGGAGAACCCTGATCTGATTTCTAAAGGTTAATTGCTGATAGAAAATGGCTTGAAATAGATTTTTAACGTATGATCTTGGTTAATTAAGTTCTGATTAATTGATTTTTCACTATATCAGAAAAGGTAGTGTTTGGTTCACTTTTCAACATGATGAATATAAATATGATTTATTGGCACCTACTTTGGACAAAGCAGTGTAATATCAAGGCATCAAGAAGGGGAAGTGAGCTACGAACACCAAACCACATTTAACCAAAGACCATTTTCTAAAGATCTTTAGAAGATAGTGAAGTTCTGCCAGTCTATTGATTCCAAGAGAACTGAGGAACTGTTCTGCCCTTAATTGGCCTTGGAGGCCTCACCTCAGGGTATGACAGTTACTTGAGAATAACTTCTGTGTTCAATATTGATATTCCAAACCATGTGAAATCTTACTAGATTTTCTCATCATTTCCTTCTCATGGAAATAAAGTAATTGAACAGAACCTCATAGTTCAAAAAGAATCTAAACCCCTTAGGCAAAGGAATTGACTCCAATTTTACATCACCTGAAATATTTGTTTGCACCCATTAAATGTGAATAACTAAATTCCTCCTTCAGTATTACCACTGTAGAAAAGTTCTCTCGGGAGAAATGATCTTTTCTTGCATTTCCATTTGTTTTTCTTCCCTTGAGAGCTTGTCTGTTTTCCTCAGGTTACTCTGTAATCTTGGCTATAGAAACATGCTTGTCAAAAGGATAGTCAGTACATCATATTGGAAAGAGATGAAATGAATATATACTGATAACTAGCTAAGAGTTGAGCATTGCTTTAGACACTTTCCTTACATCATAGCCATCATACTTGCTTATTAATACTATTTATTGTCATAGTTAAAAAATCATTTGAGCATTTACTACGTATTTCATACACATTGTTTCATATCACAATAAGCAGGCAATTTTTGTTTTCATTTTTATGGAGAGTTTCTATTTAAATGGAGAAAATCAGAAAGATTAAAATCTTACAGAAGGCACACAGCCAATGAGACAAGTATTGGGTTCAAGTTTACTTGGTGAAACTGAGACCATAGACTNTAGCCATCATACTTGCTTATTAATACTATTTATTGTCATAGTTAAAAAATCATTTGAGCATTTACTACGTATTTCATACACATTGTTTCATATCACAATAAGCAGGCAATTTTTGTTTTCATTTTTATGGAGAGTTTCTATTTAAATGGAGAAAATCAGAAAGATTAAGATCTTACAGAAGGCACACAGCCAATGAGACAAGTATTGGGTTCAAGTTTACTTGGTGAAACTGAGACCATAGACTATGTGCCAAGGTACCCATTTCATCTTAAATTAAATTTCTACCTAGCTGCATTATCTGCTTGTGTATGTACCCATGTGTAAGCCTACGTTTCTGGTTTTGAAATCTTGCTTTACCACCTATCAGCAGTGTGGCTCGGGCTGCCCTGGTGGCACAGTGGGAAAGAATGCACCTGCCAATGCAGGAGACGCAAGAGACGTGGGTTGGACCTCTGGGTGGAGAAAATCCCCTGGAGTAGAAAATGGCAACCCATTCTAGAAGTCTCTAGGCTGGAAAATTCCATAGACAGAGGAGCCTGGCAGGGGGCTCCAGTCCAGGGGGCTAAAGTCCATGGGGTGGCAAAGAGCTGAACATGACTGAATGACTAAGCACCCACTCGCACACAGCAGTCTGACGTTGGCACATTGCATTAAGATTTCATATTTAGTTTATTCCTCCTGTAAAGCAGGTTAGTAATAGGAGGTACCTCATGGAGTTAAGATCAACAGGTGAAAAACACTTGGAACAGAGGCTAGTGCTTGGGAAGTGCCATTATGAGTTTTCCATAACTCTATTGAAAGTAAGACCTAGCAAGCAGATAGGAATCCTTTCGGAGCTCTTTTCCTTACCCACCTCCTCCCCAAGCACCCTTTCTGAAACCCTCCTGGAAGGTGGCTAGGTGCTAATAGTCTAGGCTCTAACATTCAATGAAAACCAAGACAGATAAGAGCGGGACTGACTCTGTGTCTGGGGTGCAAAGTTAGGGTTGTGGAGCTCTACACAGAATCTAGAGAGAGTGTATGAAAATATAAGAGCCTCGTTTTTTCTCAGGTGAGTCAATCTGATACACTTCTTTTCGTTAAAATGCAGTGACGTTGGAAGTTTAATAGTTCAAACAGGAGCCACAGAGGCAAATGCCTGCAGGCAGCAAACACCAGGCAGGTAACAAGAATGAGTCAAATGGGTGACGTGTTAGAGGATCCTTATTTCAGGAAAACTTCCGAGCAATTATGCTAAGCTCAGTGGAGCGTGGACTCTAGGTTATTTCTCAGACACTGGGTAAAAACTCACATTTGTTTAAGAAACATGTATGCATGGAGTTTTTCCAGAAACTATTCTGAGTACTTTATACATATTAATTGACTTAATCTTTAAGCAACATTTAGGGATAGTTGCTATTGTTATCCTCATACTACAAGTGAAGAAATGGAGACACTGAGAGCTTTAGTACCTAGTCCAAGGTCATTCATCCAGCAAGGGATTGACCTGGGGTTCTTTCATAAGCTATGCAAGGGCCACCTATAACTGCAGCGAATATAGCAACACAGGATTGTCCAGGCCTGAGCTGAGTTTTAAATACCAAAAAACACAGCGTGCCTTGGAGTGCAATTCATTAAACTCAAAAGAAAACAGTGTTTTGCTTCTGTTTTTCATTTCGGCAGATAGAGAAACTGAGAGTCTGAGAGAATAAGTACCCTGCTCAAGGTTTTAAAATGTTTAAAGAGCCTTACTGGTCTTTTACTGATTTTAAGATCCTCCCCTGCTTTTTAAATTTTATTATGCTTTACTTAAGCATCATGAGAAAATGAAAAGTTCTTACTATGGAAATGAGTCAAGTGTTATGTTTTGCTTTTAAATCAAATCCAGTCCCAGGACCAACTGCCTTTGGTTTCAGTGGGAAACTTTTTTTATGTTCCTATTGTTCTCTGAAAGCAGCTAACTCCCTACAAATTCCCCCAGACTCTCACTGAGTGGCCACTTGACAATTCTTTTTTAGTTTTGTATTTTATATTGAAGTATAGCCGGTTAACAATTTTGTGATAGTTTCCGATGAATAGTGAAGGGACTCAGCCGTACAAATACATGTATCCATTCTTTCCCAAACTCCCTTTCCCTGCCATGTAACTTTGAGCTGAGTTCTAAGTGTTATACAATAGGTCCTTGTTGGTTATCCATTCTAAATATGGCACAACAAACTTCTGGCTGCTGTGGGGGAGGATGGGGAAAGGGATAGTTAGGGAGTTTGGAATGGACATGTAGCCGCATGATATTAAAGGATATATCCAGAGGCAGTTATATATTTTTCCAGATATGCTATATGCTGGGGCAAAATATTTTCTGGAGGTCCTAGGAACAAAGACCGAGTGGACGTACAGTGAACAGTATTGGTCTTTAAAAGCTGTGTCTGTGATGTCATTTGCAGGGTGAGACTCAGGAAGCTCCCCCTTTAGGGCCTGTACATTCTGTGCCTGGGAGACGCTGACTCACTGTGACAGACAGACAATTTAAAGCCCTGGGAGTTCTGCAATCTTTCACACACCTCCTGTTGGCTTCCCCAAAGAAGCGTTGCCTATTAACAGGTCTGTCAGGGTTCTGACTTGAGCACTCAGCTAGGCTGTAAAAGACACTCATCCAGGGCAACAGGCATTGAAATGACTGGGTCCCCTGGCTCACGAAAATGACTCAGGTTGCCAGTAAAGTGGCCCTAGGGAGAGATAAACGTTGTTACTTTGAACTAAGGCTAGATATTCTCCGTGGATTTATGATTTTTTATTGAAACGTATCTCAAATTTATAAAGATGGTCATACTTTTATGCATCATCCCTTCAAGAATGTTTTCACCTGGTGTCACAAAAAGACTCAGGCAGGCAAGGTGATATCCTGGCCCTATTATGTGCTAGCTGTGTGGTCTTGAACATGTTATTAGAAATGAACAAATCCTTTTCTCCAATAAAATAAGGCAAAGCATGAATGGTAGAGAGAGATACTAAAGGGAGGAAGTGGCTGACGGTAGCTAATAGCTAGATGTTTAGGTTTAAGTAAACACATATTTGAATTCTGACTGTGCCATGTGATCTTGGGCAATTAAGATTTTTCAGCTACAATTTTCCACATTTTAAAAGCAGAGGCACTGTCTACCTGGAAATTACGGTACAACTTAAAAGAAAGAATGCGTACAGAGGACTCAGCAAATTACCAGGCTTCTAGTGAGTCACAAAACAAGTGTTTGTTGTTTATTCGATGGCCACCACCAGCACCCGCTATTCTTACTGCTCATACTAGAGTTGTGCTCCAACAAAACCCCTTCTGGGGATGAGCTTACATTACTAAGTAGTCCCCTGGACCTGTGGGCTTTGCTGTCAAATTGGATAATTTAAAACAGTAGTCCCCAGCTTTTTGGCACCAGGGACTGCTTTCGTGGAAGACAATTTTTCCACTGACCTGGTAGGGTGAGGGGAGATGGTTTCGGGATGATTCAAACACAGTAGGAGTCAAGCTCTTATGGCAATTTAATGGCCCTACTGATCTGACAGGAGGCGGAGTTCAGGAGGTAATGCCATTGATGGGGAGCAGCCCTAAATACAAACGAAGCTTTGTTCACTTGCCGGCCACTTATGTCCTGCTGTGTGGCCCAGTTCCTAACAGGCCATGGACCACCACTGGTGTGTGGCCTGGGGGGTTGAGGACCCTTAATTTAAATTGCTGTTAACTAGTGCAGGAAAAGGAAGAAGAACTCATTGAAAAAAAAGGGAGAGAGAGAGAGAGAAGAAGAGAGAGAGAGAAAAGCTGGAGTGACCCACAGTTGACTGCATGTGAAATGTTAGGGAAAGCAGAGAGTGGAAAATGGGAGAATGACTTTCCTCAAAGGGACACAAAAACAGGAACAAGGATGTGGTGTGTGTGTGTGCGTGCGTGTGTGTGTGTGTGTGTTAATCGCACAGTTGTGTCCAACTCTTTGCAACCCCACAGACTGTAGCCCACCAGGCTTCTCCATGGAAGGCTCCAGGCAAGAATACTGGAGTGGATATTGGAGCCATTTCTTTCTCTGAACAAGTATTTGGATGCCCTAGATGTTGAGATTCACCTCTAGCTTGAAGTCAAGTCCTTCGTTTTGAGGGAAAAGGTCTCGGCACTTTCTCTTGAGTTGCAAAGGCTGAATTCATTATAACTGGTGCATCAATGTTAGATCAATGTTAGGAACATAAAGTTGTGAAAATGGATTGGAGTTGGGGCAATAGGTGGAGGTCTGGGGCGTGGATACTCCAGTTTGGAAGGTATCAGAGGACGTCACAGGAAAACGAGCTCAGGAATCTAGGAGGATAGGGTAACAGGAACCCCAGAAGCTAAACTAGGTAGCGGAGCAGCATATGATCAGAGAGAACTGTCAGCATAAGTCAGAGTGAATTTTAAAGGCTCAGGTTGCTTTATTATGGCTCTTCTTCCTTTGACCTCTCCTTTTAGAACTGTGGCCTGGAAATGTTATGCTAGCATAAAGAGGTGGAATTGATGGACTGTAAAGAGAACTATGGGCTGGCCATGCAATCGTAATTTTCTCTTGCTGTCATTTTTTTTTTTTCTAAATTAAGTGGTTTTGACCTTGGACAAATTGCTAAGCCCCTTTGAATATAAGTGTCTTTACCCATAAAACCAGGATATTATAGTTTCCAGACAAGGCTATTTTGACGTTTAAATGACAAGACATACGTAGCACCCTTCACTCAGGGCCTTTATACATACTCTAAGCTCAATAAATCAATATTTATCCCAAAGAATAAAGAGTTTGAAATGGCTAAGTTAGGATAGATTAAAGAGGCTTGTTTCTTATGTATATAATCTGCCTGTACATTCCCACCCCACATCAGCTCTTTCTGCATTCGCATCAGTTTTTGAGAGGTCTTGAATGGCACCATCAACTATAATAACTGCCAGATTGAGAACTAGTCAAACAAACATCACACATTTAATGAATATAAACTATGAGTCGGCACAAGTTAGGAGCTGCAGGCATAAAGAGAAGCCAGGCTGAATCCTTATTTTCAAATGCTGAAAATGCAGTGACAACAAGCAATTGAGACTGCACACACAAACACCACACTATGATCATCTTTCATCACCGTAACTCTTAACTATGTAGGAGGCAGAGACATTACTTGATTTTTTTTTCCAGAGAATAAATATACGATGTGTATGTGTCCACTATCTGTCTGTCTGTTGAGATTACTAAAACTAAACATCTTTCGACACTGGGAAAGAGTGCCAGTTACTGGAGGAAACTCCTTAACTGCTTGAATTTTATATGCATTTTATCTCCCATCAGTTTTAGTTTGCAAGTGTCATAAAGTAACATTTATCAAATCTTGCATGTCTTTTCTTGTCACTTTAAAAGAAGAAAAATTTTGTCATGCATATTATTTAACTATAATGGAAGTCTTAAAATATTGGCAGATGACTGAAAATATTCTTATGATGTAATAGCTACTACATGTGGTCAATGGATGTATCTACTTGCAGTTTCAAGTTTTCAATAGACGTGTTTGTAAATTGTATAGTTTTAGTTAATTAGCTGTTATATGTTTAAAATGCTACCCAGAGCTCTTAAGTCTTATTTATTATTACCAGTGATCACCAGTTATAGTACCATTGTTACTTCCTCTTACAGATTAACCTCTTGTTTTCCCGACTGTAATTTAGCAAGGAACTATTTCTTGGTAACTGCACTGCACATTCCTTACAGTCTTCTGTCTATGCTGATGTGTTGCAAAGGTCATGCAATACCAGGCATCATCAGGAAGGAAGGCCCAGACCCAAGGGCTTGATTGTGTAAAATCACATTGTCCAAACCAAAAGTGCTCTGGACTTGGGTTCTTCTCCTTTGTCGCTATGTGTTTCCGGAAATGTTGATTTGTTTCTAAGGCTCTGTTTCTGCTTTTATAAAATGGAGGCAATTATACCAGTTCTCTACCTTCACAGGATGTTTTTGTGAATCAGCATAGATAGATCTCTAAGGGCAGTATCAAGAGAAGATTTTTAATGACTGCTGCTGCTGCTGCTGCTAAGTCGCTTCAGTCGTGTCCGACTCTGTGCGACCCCATAGATGGCAGCCCACCAGGCTTCCTCGTCCCTGGGATTCTCCAGGCAAGAACACTGGAGTGGGTTGCCATTTCCTTCTCGAATGCATGAAAGTGAAAAGTGAAAGTGAAGTCGCTCAGTGGTGTCCGACTCTTAGCAACCCCGTGGACTGCAGCCCACCAGGCTCCTCTGTCCATGGGATTTTCCAGGCAAGACTACTGGAGTGGGGTGCCATCGCCTTCTCCGGAATCAATGGCTACTTACAAATAAATCTTAACAGTTGTTGGTTGACTCGTAGAATCAGTCTGCTTCTCCTTGGTGAGTTATCCAATCTACTTCCAACAGAAGTGGTTAGTCTTTTGGACTACACTCACAGTGGAGAGAGCAGTAGAGATGGGGAGGTGGCCACATCTAAAATCTTCACATCACTTTGGTGAATTTTAGTGATACTCTAGAATTCATTGTTATGAAGCTTCTCGAAAATTTTAAAATGAACCAAAAAAGTGTGATCTTTAGCCCCCTTCATTGTACATTTTCTCCTTTGGTCCTATATCTTTCCATCCACTTTCTCTTTAGACATGAAGGGTGNACTTTAAAAGAAGAAAAATTTTGTCATGCATATTATTTAACTATAATGGAAGTCTTAAAATATTGGCAGATGACTGAAAATATTCTTATGATGTAATAGCTACTACATGTGGTCAATGGATGTATCTACTTGCAGTTTCAAGTTTTCAATAGACGTGTTTGTAAATTGTATAGTTTTAGTTAATTAGCTGTTATATGTTTAAAATGCTACCCAGAGCTCTTAAGTCTTATTTATTATTACCAGTGATCACCAGTTATAGTACCATTGTTACTTCCTCTTACAGATTAACCTCTTGTTTTCCCGACTGTAATTTAGCAAGGAACTATTTCTTGGTAACTGCACTGCACATTCCTTACAGTCTTCTGTCTATGCTGATGTGTTGCAAAGGTCATGCAATACCAGGCATCATCAGGAAGGAAGGCCCAGACCCAAGGGCTTGATTGTGTAAAATCACATTGTCCAAACCAAAAGTGCTCTGGACTTGGGTTCTTCTCCTTTGTCGCTATGTGTTTCCGGAAATGTTGATTTGTTTCTAAGGCTCTGTTTCTGCTTTTATAAAATGGAGGCAATTATACCAGTTCTCTACCTTCACAGGATGTTTTTGTGAATCAGCATAGATAGATCTCTAAGGGCAGTATCAAGAGAAGATTTTTAATGACTGCTGCTGCTGCTGCTGCTAAGTCGCTTCAGTCGTGTCCGACTCTGTGCGACCCCATAGATGGCAGCCCACCAGGCTTCCTCGTCCCTGGGATTCTCCAGGCAAGAACACTGGAGTGGGTTGCCATTTCCTTCTCGAATGCATGAAAGTGAAAAGTGAAAGTGAAGTCGCTCAGTGGTGTCCGACTCTTAGCAACCCCGTGGACTGCAGCCCACCAGGCTCCTCTGTCCATGGGATTTTCCAGGCAAGACTACTGGAGTGGGGTGCCATCGCCTTCTCCGGAATCAATGGCTACTTACAAATAAATCTTAACAGTTGTTGGTTGACTCGTAGAATCAGTCTGCTTCTCCTTGGTGAGTTATCCAATCTACTTCCAACAGAAGTGGTTAGTCTTTTGGACTACACTCACAGTGGAGAGAGCAGTAGAGATGGGGAGGTGGCCACATCTAAAATCTTCACATCACTTTGGTGAATTTTAGTGATACTCTAGAATTCATTTTTATGAAGCTTCTCGAAAATTTTAAAATGAACCAAAAAAGTGTGATCTTTAGCCCCCTTCATTGTACATTTTCTCCTTTGGTCCTATATCTTTCCATCCACTTTCTCTTTAGACATGAAGGGTGGAAATACTCCGTACAAAATGATTAAATTCACTTTCTCAAGCCCCGATGTCAAGACTTTCTCTCCAAGATTGATTTTAGGTTTCTTGCTCTCACAAACAATATCAGCTGTGCATTGCCTTGTCTTGCTAGCAGGAACAGGAAAGAATTCGCAAGGACTGGATTCTGTCCTTAATATAAATGTTCTTCTGCTTCTCATGAGCAAGAATTTAAAAATACCATCGTGTAAAACAAACTCCATTCCTGATGAACATAATCTACTTTTAGACTTAACCATTCTTTGGATAGTTGCATTTGAACATGAGTTTCTTAATTCTAACCATTCCCTAATCGGTGACAAGTACTAGGGTTTTTGTGTGTGTGTGTGTGTGTGTGTGTGTGTGTGTGTTTGTTTTTGCTTTTGAGTAACCCTCACCTGCTTCTTTCATCCTTAGTCAGGTGTGAAGAACAAAGTCAACCAATTGAAGGGTATTTTTCTACCAATATGGCAATATGACATAGTGAACACAAGTCTCTACTCAACCCCAGTGCAGTGGGTATAAAGAATTGCACTTAAGCCTCAAAAGTGATAAAGAGGAGGTAACTAAATAAGAGGTAACTAAATGTGTATAGACTTTAGAGACAGAAAGAATCATATTTGAATTATACATCAAGGCTTACCAGTTTTGTGTCCATAAGGACAGCACTAATCTCACAGAACCTCAGTTTCCAAGTAACAGATATTGCATTCTTCACAGCATTATTGTTACCAAGCCCGAGCTCACACTGCTTGCTGTACAGCAGGCCAATAAATCAAGAGATGAGGTGCTGGAGCAAGGAAAATTGATTTTTATTTGAAGGGCCAGCAGAAGGACAAGATGGTGAATTAGTGTCCCAAAGAACCATCTTATCTAGGTTAGAATTCAGGCTTCTTTTATACTAAGAAGCCAGTTGTGGAAAACTTCTTGGTGCAAGAATTCTTTGTTCTTGTAACTCTCCATGTAGGTCTGGTCACAATATTCTTATAAACTTCCAACAAGGCAATTCTTATTTTCTGTTCTGCATATTTTCATCGCTGCTGCTGCTAAGTCACTTCAGTCGTGTCCAACTCTGTGCGACCCCATAGAGGGCAGCCCACCAGGCTTCCTCATCCCTGGGATTCTCCAGATAAGAACACTGGAGTGGGTTGCCATTTCTTTCTCCAAGGCATGAAAGTGAAAAGTGAAAGTGAAGTCGCTCAGTTGTGTCCGATTCTTAGCCACCCCATGGACTGCAACCCACCAGGCTCCTCCGTCCATGGGATTTTCCAGGCAAGAGGACTGGAGTGGGGTGCCATTGCCTTCTCCACATATATACACTGTTGCTGCTGCTGCTGCTGCTGCTAAGTCACTTCAGTCGTGTCCGACTCTGTGTGACCCCATAGAGGGCAGCCCACCAGGCTTCCTCATCCCTGGGATTCTCCAGGCAAGAACACTGGAGTGGGTTGCCATTTCTTTCTCCAAGGCATGAAAGTGAAAAGTGAAAGTGAAGTCGCTCAGTTGTGTCCGACTCTTAGCCACCCCATGGACTGCAACCCACCAGGCTCCTCCGTCCATGGGATTTTCCAGGCAAGAGGACTGGAGTGGGGTGCCATTGCCTTCTCCACATATATACACTGTTGCTGCTGCTGCTGCTGCTGCTAAGTCACTTCAGTCGTGTCCGACTCTGTGTGACCCCATAGAGGGCAGCCCACCAGGCTCCCCCATCCCTGGGATTCTCCAGGCAAGAACACTGGAGTGGGGTGCCATTTCTTTCTCCAGTGCATGAAAGTGAAAAGTGAAAGTGAAGTCACTCTGTTGTGTCCGATTCTTAGCAACCCCATGGACTGCAGCCTACTAGGCTCCTCCGTCCATGGGATTTTGAATGGAAAAGTGTATACCTTTATAGACCAGAGCCTTGAGAATGGACCGTCATGTAAAAGCAACATGCTTTTACAAAAGGGCAGCGCCAGAGTGACTAAACACAGGAGAAAGAGTGAAAGCTTAGAGGTCAAGGAGTAGATTCAACATGGGGTCAAGTTTGTTCTCCGCTGTTACATTATTGTTCACATGTGAAATGCATTCAGTTAATGTTCACTTTTCTTTCCTTTTCTTCCCACTTGATCTAGAAAGTGGGAAGCTTATATAACTATCATGACTAGAATAGCAAAGGCTAAAATTAAGAATAAACTTTCATAAAGAAAGATAGCTCTTAAAAATGGTCAATCCCTATTTCATTTAGTTTTGTTTCTAACTTTTGCAAGTGCTCTTTTTCTGTATGCAACTTAGTGAGGGACTCAAATAGAGCTTATTTTTCCCACCTCCCTGTGTCTTTCTGGTCAGATCATCTCCATCATATCAAGTATAACTTTCTCTCCAGACAGGCTAACATTGCCAACGTCTCAATATCACCTTGATTCTCTTTTGTGAATCCTTGAAAGGGCATGCAGAGACCAGTAGACAGTAGACAGCAGCCACCCCTGAAAGGCACAGGTGAGTAATGAAGTTCAGCACTACAGATCAGAGGCTGTGCTGTCAAAAGGAACAGATCTTTGCTAGCACCAGAGGCACACTCTGCAATCAGTTTCAGAAATACCTTGGGTGCCATTTTCTTCTGTTAAGGACTACTAACTTTTATTTCAAATTCTAGCAGTAATAAAATGCTTTTAAAAGTTAAAAGTAACTCTGAAATAAGCATTTTGAGCGATATGTTTTCTGGATCACATGCAGTCAATCAATTACCCTTTAAATCCAGCAGGCTGCAGATCTCAAAGGAATGACTTTACCACTCTTTTTTTTTTTCCTACTTCTACTGACTTCTGGAAGGGTGAAGGTGAAGATGCAAGTAGGTGTCTCTTTGGGGTACTATGTAAGCATTATGAATAAATCCAGCCACCCCTGGGGAGCTACCTGAAAAAGGAGTGAGAGAGAGTAAAAATAGTTACAGTGTGATATCTTTGGTATTGTACTTGAGGTGGGGGCAAAGGGAAAANCAAGTAGGTGTCTCTTTGGGGTACTATGTAAGCATTATGAATAAATCCAGCCACCCCTGGGGAGCTACCTGAAAAAGGAGTGAGAGAGAGTAAAAATAGTTACAGTGTGATATCTTTGGTATTGTACTTGAGGTGGGGGCAAAGGGAAAAGCCTCATTCACTAAACAAATTTTGAAAACCAGCTTAAAGAGTGATTAGAGAGACTGCCTTGGTGATCTCGTGGTTAAGACGCCATGCTCCTAATGCAAGGGCTGAGGGTTCAATCCCTGGTTGAGGAATTAAGCTGCAACATGCAACACTGTGCAACCAAAGAGAAATAAGCATGAAATGAAAATTACAAAAGGAGAGATTAGAGGTTTTCCATCCTGAAAAAGCAAGTGGTATATAGCTGAAAAAAAAAAGTATGTGCATAAATTGAAGAGGAATAAATGGAAGATTCGGAGAGGCGGGATGAGCAGCTGCCACAACAGAAGGGGATGGAACTAGGCAGGGTAGGGAGTGAGTGGCAGAAGATGATGGTGGAAAGGACTCTCAGCAAGAACAGTGTAGAGCCCACTGTGGTGTTTGCCTATATCCCATAGAAAAAACAATGTTTGGGACTAAGAAGGATGCATTTTGTAATATACAGTATTGCAGAAGACCAATGATTTTAGAAGCAGGTAGACCAGGCCTAAGGGTTTGTCATAGTCTAAGAGTAAAGTGATGATGCTTCAGACAAGAGATTCTCCATCTGCCCTCCATCTTACCCCACACAGTTCACCTACACACACACACACACACACACACACACACACACACACGGGACACCTGGTAATGTCTGGATATATTTTTGCATTCACACCTAAGAGGCTGATAACACCTAAGAGAGAAGATAACAAAGAGCCTGCTAGAAAATCTGCAAAGTACAAGAAAGCTCCTTGTGACACAGAATTATCTACTCAAAAATGCCAATAGTGCCAAGAGTGAGAAACCCTGGTCCTGACAAAGGTTATGTTAGTAAAGATAAAGACTGACTTTGAGGAACAACTTTGAAGAAATGTCAGGATTGATATAGAGTGTAAGAAAAAGAAAAGAATTATGGACCTCTAAGAATGTGTCAATATAGATACTCAGATATACTTAGCAAATAACATTACTTTGAATATATTAAGACAGGATGGCATTATGTTATCTGGTTTTTTCAACAACCCATTATCCAAAAGAGACTGAAGATTAGAAATAGATTTTGGAGTCACTGGCTTTTAAGTTATAACAGAAAGCATGGAATAAATGACATCATTGAAGAAGAGTATGTAGGATTTGTAATCAGATACATGCATCAGAGTCATCTGGCCTCCCTCTGGGATTCTAACTTGCTAGAATTATTATTATTCTAATTTGGTAGACTGAAATTAGTTTCTAAGACTATGTCTCTTAAATATGCTGTCTAAAGGATAAACAATATGTTTTTTAAATGTTCTCTACATGGGAGGGAAGAAATAGTGAAGACATACCGGATCAGAAAAAAATCTATCATGATATCTAGTTTTGTGTAATTCAGTTTGGATTCATGAAAATTTTTACATAATTACAAGACAAAATTAACATCTCCTAGAAATCTAGAGTAAAATTAAATAATATATGTCTTTATTTCAGTTGGTGGCATTACAGACAATTTATTCGAAATGAATTTGCGGTTTAGTTATGTAACCATAGGCTATGAATGGAATTGTCCTCCTCCAACCCCCCACCCCAAAATTCATTATGTTAGATTTCTAACTCCCAATGCAAGGGTATTTGGAGTTGGATGGAGGAGATTCTTTTAAGATACATAGTTCAGGAATGTTAGAACTAGAATATCATAAGAATGTTAGAACTAGAATATCATTATTTTGTAACTCCTTATGGCATAATGAATTGTGGTAAAAACATTAATCACTGCTAACATCACAGCAACAGAGACTACCGAATATGGTATGACTTCTGCTTTTTAAGAAGCTCAGACCTAAAATTGATGGAGCACTTAGATTCATTTTCAGAAAATACAAGTGTCAGAGTAGAGTAAGTGTAAAATAACACCTCAGGAAGATAACGAGAGAAGCCCAGATGGTGAGAAAAAGGAGAAGCAACCCATTTCTTCAAGGCATAATTAGTAAGGTCAAAAGAGAGACAGAAGCAGAGACAGAAGGCGAGAAAGAAAAAGAGGAGAGGGTGTGGGAAGGGATATCTTAAAAGACACTTGTGGTTCAGTTGCTCAGTCACATCTGATTCTTTGTGATCCCATGGACTCCAGCACAACAGGCTTCCCTGTCCTTCACCATTTCTCAGAGTTTACTCAAAACTCATGTCCATTGAATCGGTGATGCCATCCAACCATCTCATCCTTTGCCATCCCCTTCTCCTCCTACTTTCAATCTTTCCCAGCATCAGGGTCTTTTCCAATGAGTCAGATCTTCGCATCAGGTGACCAAAGTTTTGGAGCTTTAGCTCCAACATCAGTCCTTCCAATGAATATTCAGGACTGATTTTCTTTAGGATTGACTGGTTTGACACTTAAGAAATATATCAGTTCAGTTCAGTCACTCAGTCGTGTCCGACTCTTTGTGACCCCATGAATTGCAGCACACCAAGTCTCCCTGTCCAACAGTATATCAATTACCAATTGAGATCCATAACCATATTCTAGTTCTGATAACATCAAACAAGCTTTGAAATAATAGTTTATGAAATAATTTCTTTTAAAATTGACAGAATATTATATTCTATCAAGGAATTAATGCTATGCTGAAGTGTGATGACAGTATGTAATTATACCTCCAAATATTTTTTCTAAGATATATTGGAAAATATTTTTGGATGAAATGGTAAAAAGTGTGATACTTCAAATGAATTTGGGGGATTAGGAAGTGAAAAAAATTCGGCCATGAACTGAAATATATTGAAGAAAAGTGTTGGGAGGAAAGAGGGAGTTGACATCACTGTTCTCTAGATTTTGTATGTTTTTGAAACATTTTGTAATAATAAAGTTTTTTAAACCTTCTCACGTGATTATGCCTTAGCCAGATGATTACTGCATAGAGTAAGACTAAAAAGAAACAAGGTAAGAATCCTAAGATCAGGAACATTGATAAATTTGCTGTGGGACGGTTAACATTGATAGCTGAGCCTCAGGGAGAAAAAGTAGCCTGAGTTAGAAATGGGCCCATCCATAGGATTCTGTTACATATTCATCTGATCATCGAAAAGATTGCTGTGTGTGTGTGTGTGTGTGTGTGTGTGTGTGTAAACATGAACACAGACATGCATGCCAATAGATACTTAATATTGTGTTATTTGATTCTTATTGTTCTTATAAGTTTCACAAGGGCTTTGTTAATATCTTTTTAAATGCTCTCATATCTCTCTTCACTGTCTTCTCCAAGTCCCACAGATTTATAAAGCACTACATAGGGGACTTCCCAGGTGGCTCAATGGTAAGGAATGTGCCTGCCAGTGCTGGAGACACAGGAGACATGAATTAGATCCCAGGGTCAGAAAGATCCCTTGGAGGAGGGAATAGTTATCCACTCCAGCATTCTTGCCTGGAAAATCCCATGAACAGAGGAGCCAGGCAGGTTACAGTCCACAGGATCGCAGAGTCAGACACAACTAAGTGACTGAGCATGGGCATACAGGTAACAATTCTGAAGAGACTTGATTCGTTAAGTTATATTGAATTGGACTGAAGATAAGCTAGACTCCACATGAAAGGAAAGAACATGGACCCTGGATCTGGGATTAGAGGAAGGATGGAAAGATCCTTCTGTCTTCCAGGAACTTTTTTCCCCCCTATTTAACTGATTGATTGATGTTTGACTGTGCAGAATCTTAGTCGCAATACGCAAAATCTTCACTAGGTTGCAGAACCTTGATCCAGCTTCCTTTCTCCATAACTCTGTTCAAGGCTCAAAAGTAATTTCACATAGGCTAATAGTTGTTGAATATTATCACAAAGGGTAGCCCTGATGAGAAAAGAATTCACAACGGACCATCAGCCAGTTTTGCGGGGAAGGGAAGGGGCATGTGTAGAATGTGTTGCAGCATTTTAAACCCTAAAGATTGGGAGATCAGCCTCAGTCACTACTTAGGACCAACTAGAAATGATTTTAACTCCAATCCCCCAAACTCAGCTTCCTCCACTCCCAACCATGGTATACATGGTGCTTCCTTAATATCATGAGACCTGCTAATGCCCTGGCCATTAGAAATATTTTTCCGTATCTCAGCTGCAGTTCTTCCAGGATACATGAAGAGTTTATTCTGATTTGATATTATCACCCTAACAATATTAATATGAAAAACATTGTGGGTAAAATGTGGCTGTTTACAAAAGAGACCATGACTAAGATCATGCCATTTTAAATGGCCAGTCTGTACATACACAGATATATACACTAAAAGACCCTCTCATGAGGTGAGTCTTCCTAAGAGTCTCTGAATTGTTGTCCAGTGTGCCTGATATCTCCAGTTTCTAAGGACTGCACAGAGGACAAGTTTGAGTAAAAGAGTCAAGGAGCAGAAATATCACGCTGATTTGTCACCTGGTGAGGGACTTTTCCACTCCAGTTTATGGCTACTTTCTTTTTCTAACCTCTAGGAAACATCAGCAATCTAGGGTTAACTATGCAATAAGTCAGCTTCATGTCCAAGCCTCAGTTTCCAAACTGGTGAAATACAGTGTCATTGCTTATCAACCCCAGACGAATGTGAAACATTTTGAAGAATTGCTGGAAGTAACTCTACATTGAACAATGCAGAACCAGAAAGGAGAAATAAAATGCTGCCAGTTGATTCTGTTTGCCTATTTTTCAGCNTCACGCTGATTTGTCACCTGGTGAGGGACTTTTCCACTCCAGTTTATGGCTACTTTCTTTTTCTAACCTCTAGGAAACATCAGCAATCTAGGGTTAACTATGCAATAAGTCAGCTTCATGTCCAAGCCTCAGTTTCCAAACTGGTGAAATACAGTGTCATTGCTTATCAACCCCAGACGAATGTGAAACATTTTGAAGAATTGCTGGAAGTAACTCTACATTGAACAATGCAGAACCAGAAAGGAGAAATAAAATGCTGCCAGTTGATTCTGTTTGCCTATTTTTCAGCTCTTAGTGCAGACCTCTCTGAACCCCGTTGTGTAATACATATTTATAGCATCAGACTTTTCATTGTGCACATTATCCTATGAGTGTGCCCACAATTGAACAATTCTAAGTCAGGAAGTAAAGCCCTACTCCCTCCGAAACAGATGATAACTTGTCTATTGCACACATTCATGCTTTTCAGGACCCTAGAGTCTTATTTAAATGCAGGTTGAATACTGGATGCCTCAATAGAGATGTCTTGAATTACCTCCAAATAATTGAGCCATTCAAGAACTCTAGATTGTTCCACATGGCATTGAAGACTGTGGTAAAACAGTTGCCTCATGTGATGGGCACATCATGTGAACTGGGACAAATGGTTTATAAAGCCCAGAGTGGTTGAAAGTTGTCAAGAGTCTGAATGTGCCTATTGTATTTCAGTAACTGCCACTTAGTATTTGATTTAATGAAAGCTTAGAAGTAAAGAGTGTTTCTATAGACATGGCTGTTATGCTACTTTTTACTATACCTTCTCCGTCTTCCGAAACTGCATTTAGAAGCCTCTGTTTTCTGTCATAGAACCACTTTCATTCCCCCTGCTTTCTGTCTACTTTCCCATGTCTCTCAATGGCCTCATTAAAGACAACTACTGTAAATTATAGGGTCTCTGGTTAACTCGGTTGGCCTGCCCCATCTAAGGATGCAAATGCCATTGTATATACTGGGCAAAAGTTATGCCTGTCTTCCATACTTGTTATGCAATCTAGTCATCTTTATAGAAGACTATTTCTTAAAGAACTTGTTTACTATTTCCAATTATGTGTATCTTATGGGGAGCATATACATGTACACTTGAAACACTCTTTTGAGTCAGGAAAAGGTGCTTCACTGCTTTTATGTAAAAACCCATTGATAATAATAAAGTTAGGGAGTCTGGAAAGAGCCAGTTTCATCACACTGAGCCCTTCAAGTTATACAACCCTCTGCAGGCAATGGTAGTGGAAAATAATCATTAGAGGCATCCTATGGGAACTGAAATTCCGAAGCAGGGGCTAATTAGCCATCATTAGCGTACTACCTATTGTTCTGTTGCTAACTCTATCTTGGATAGATTCCAAAACTTAAAGATCCAGGATCCAGATTTATTCTCTTATTAATATTTATGGTGATTTTCAATCCATGCAACAGTTAGAAGTTAACTGCCTTCTTCCCTGATTGTAAAGCCATATTGCTCTGTGTGTATGTGTGTGTGTGTGTGTGTGTGTGATTAAAAGAAGGAAAAGTGAAAATTTTTAAAAATCTGTCTAATCCCACACCAAGCACTTTTTGAATTTAACTCTAAGTTAAATCTTCTATTCTTNAGAAATTCTGGTCTCACTGTCTTTAATAAATTCCTCAGAGGAGTCTCTTCCATTTAGTCTGGCACTTTTTTGTGGCCTGGCAGTTGGGAACCACTGTTTTGTGTTCTGTTGTTGGTTATGGGCCTTTTATGTTTCTGGCCATAAATCATATTCCCTAGAGCACTTTCAGCAACTTGTGGACTCTATGCTTTCATTTCTTTTAAATTCTCATTTTCTCCAATGCCCTTTGCCTGTCATAGGGATCTAATTCCAAGAGCACATACATTTTTCAGTGCTCTCAAGTATATTTTATCACATACACTCGATATATGTTACTTCAGACTGTTGAATCTCCCCTTCTTTCCATAGACCCAGGAATTCCTGTCTCCCTGGTTAAACAACCCAGCCTGCAAGGTTGCTGGCCCCAAGTGTTAGGCAGAAGGTCAAATGTCATGTCAGAAAATAGTAAGCTAGTCACACCTATTTGGGAGCTTCATGGCTGAATCATAAAAAATAAAGACTTAAAGGAGGACATCTAAGTTACCATTTAGGCTTTTTTATTGATTTTTTGAGCAACTCAAGCAAATCATTTAATCCTCCTAAATCTAGGCATCTTCTTCTTCCACTTGAGAGTTTGATTAGTTTCCTTATCTGCATAGAAGGATTCCTTGAGGGTCAAATTAGTAGAAAGTGCTACACAATTTTAAGATCTTATTATACAAGAAACAGTGTCTATGAGCCACCTTTTAAACTCAAGCTCAAAACTTTTGCAAGTCTGTCACCTCCAAATTTCAGTGATTTTTCTCATGAGTGGAGACTGAGAACGCCTGGAATTCTCGAGAATTGTTTTTTCACCTTGACATCTCATGCACGGAAAGGAAAGAAAGCACAATTGGTATTTCTATCTTTGGATCAGTTTCCCAAAGCTGTTGTAACAAATTATCACAAGCTGGGTGGCTAAAAATGAATAAATTTATTCTCTTCCGTTTCTGGAGGCCAGAAGTCTGAAACCCATGTGTCAGTCAGTCACGGCTCCCTCTCACCTCTCTAGGGTAGACAGACTCCTTCCCGTTCTCTTCCAGCTTGTGGTGGTCATGGCAGTCCTGGATGTTCCTCGGTTTATGGATGTCTGACTCTAGTCTCTGCCTTGGGCATCTCACNAAGTCTGAAACCCATGTGTCAGTCAGTCACGGCTCCCTCTCACCTCTCTAGGGTAGACAGACTCCTTCCTGTTCTCTTCCGGCTTGTGGTGGTCATGGCAGTCCTGGATGTTCCTCGGTTTATGGATGTCTGACTCTAGTCTCTGCTTTGGGCATCTCAGAGCTGTCTTTCCTCTCTGTGATCTGTGTCTGAACGTCCCCCTTTCTATAAGGATGGCCATCATTGCATTAAGGCCCACCCTAATCCAATATGACTTCATCTTCATTTGATTATATCAACAGAAAAGTGTCTCCAAANGCCTTGGGCATCTCACAGCTGTCTTTCCTCTCTGTAATCTGTGTCTGAACGTCCCCCTTTCTATAAGGATGGCCATCATTGCATGAAGGCCCGCCCTAATCCAATATGACTTAATATTCATTTGATTATATCAACAGAAAAGTGTCTCCACATAAGATCACATTCACAAATTTTTGAGTGGACATGATTTTGGAAAACTACTGTTTAACCGAATATAGTCCTACATTGTTGTTTTTGCCTTTGTTCCCTGAGATTCCTTTATTATTAACCATTTCAAGGCAAACTTTGAATTTTGTTTTAGGAAATCTAAAAATTAGACAGTACCCCAATTGTTTTAGCATCTTATTGACAGAATGTTGGAATGAGAGGGTTAAAATCTTCAGATAAATAAATCAGAAGATGTAACAAAGGTTGTGGGAATCCTGAGAGAAGCAAGTCAAAATGCAGCTCAGGATCCTAGGGCCACGAAGCTTAAGGGGCCTTTTCTATCTATGCAAACTAGTTGAGTCAAGACCATGAAAGAAATAAAGAGCAATAGGTCATGTCCAGCTCTTGTGATCCCAGTATGTAGCCTGTCAGGCTCCTCTGTCCATGGGATTCTCCAGGCAGGAATACTGGAGTGGGTTGCCATTTCCTTCTCCAGGGGACCTTCCTGACCCAGAAATTGAACCCAGGTCTCCCGCACTGTGGGCATGAGCTATGTAGAAAGCCTATGAGTCAAACAGAATTTCAAAGTTAGGTGATGCAAGTCATACATATGGACAGTGAAGCTAAATCAGCTCATCTATTTCTCAATGAAATCGTTTTAATAGTATTAATGGATCTAGATAATTACTTCAATATTTTGTTTACGAGTAGAACCGAAGTCCTGACTTTTGGGAGAAAACTCAATGGAAAAAGAAAAATCTATGGCCATAGAATTTACGCAGCACAGCATTTTATAGGGTATGAATCATAAGCATTTAAACTTGGTCACCAAAGTTAGCCTGAATCTCTCATGCTTTTCGTTTTTGACTTATCATAAGCAAGTTCAGAGCTAAATTTAATGGTGCTAAGCGTGATCTCTTTTAAAGGCAATATAATAACAGAATCCATTGGTCCACTAGAGTTCCCCTCCTCATCCCCCGTCTTTCACTTTGCAATCCTAGAGTTTTCACAAATGCACAGCATCTGTTTTATCCATTTTATTGTCAAATATACAATAACAGGTAAATTAAGTTTGTGGTGGAAAGCGTTAAACTGATGAAGTATATGAAATTGACTGCATTTACTAATAATAGTTTTTGTCTGCAACAAAGATACTTTGCATGATTCAGACCAATATAAGTAAATAAACAACAAGAAAATAACAGCCATAGTGAGCATTTATCACAAATAAGTGTGCCATATGTCCTTTCCTGCTGGGGCTGCTAGAGTGTTGTATGTGGGAAATGCATTGAACATTCATTCAATCGTTGAACACAGGATTATTGAGCATATTTAGTGTGCTGAGTATCATGAGATCGGCAATAGAGCACACATTTATTAGAAAGTCACGGAGTCAAAAAATGTTTTTAACATTCAAATCATATTTATTAAACTCTTACAGTGTAATAATAAGTGAATATTAAAAATGACCTCTGCCCTGGAATTCTGGTCCTTTATACTGGGCTTAGTTACATAAGCCCAAATTTTACCTACAATGATCACTACTTGGAAAATACAGAAAACTGAGGGAGCTTAGAATAGAGAAGAGCTAATTTCATATTATGAACTTCAGCATGCTGAAGTTTCAGTAACAACGAACTAGATTAAGATATATAAGTAGAGTATGGTGGATGGAAGATTTCTGTCCAGGAAATGTATATTTATAAGTTATCATTCTGGGCCTCAGTTTCCTCATGTGAAATATAGAAACATAAGGCTATTTGTTACTCCATAAAAGGAGTGTTTTGATTCTACAACAAAATGCAAAAAAATTTTACAAAGAAGAGAACACTGCAAAAAGTAACTTATTATTAACTTTTTGCATAATTTCTGACAGCCTATCTTCCCAAAATATGGGAGAAAGTAGGACTGAATATTGTTCCCATGCTCAGAGAAAAAGATATTATTGTCTCCCTTCCCGTTATGTAACATTAAGATTTTAAATCTGAGCATTTCGAATAGAACTCTACACCCTGTGGGTGCTAGATAATTGCTTGTCAATTGACCTGTTATTAAATGCTACTTTTAATCACCTTGCAGAGAGAATTTAAAGTAGGCTGCAGAAGGACAGGCTTGATAACCTAGCGCATCTTAAAATGTCTCAGTCTCCTGTACTGCATTGGAATTCATAGGCTACAGAAGCTTAATTTCTTTGGAGAGAAACTAGTGCTCAATGAGCTTTTTCTACAATAAGGAATTTTTTTAGAGGGGGGAAAAAGTCTTCCAAGGGAACAATTATTCCTTTCACAGGATGACCTTTCCTTCAAACACCTCTGGTTGGTAAAACTTCATAAGTTTTAAGGGGAAAATGAATTCTGTGGAACAGTTTCTGTGATACCTTTTTCAAACAAAAGAAAGGAAAGAGGTAATTTGACAAAAGTACTCCAAGAAGAAGGATCTCTGTGCACACAGAATGTTCGGTCTGATCACCCCATGGGTGGCATCCTTTCCATTTTACAGAGGCTGTCGACCCCCAGAGCCTCCAGGAAACTGGGATGATAGCTCACATGACGAGTTTGAAGAGCTGAGGTGGGTCAAGCGGTATAGTCTTGGTTCTGAATATACTAAATTTGCCCCTCAAAGGCCAATGGCCATTGGCTTTTAGCAGATAGGGCCTCTTTAGTTTGGCTTTCAAAAAGCAGGTGATCAAGTCAAATTTGGAGCAATTCATCAACTGTTTCAGCTGCATGCTTTTCTCTGTGTCAAACCCTGGATGACTTGTAAACTTCTAGGTGTTGGTGTCTTTTTAGATTCTGGTCGTTTTCCAGCATCAGACACAGTTATCTACAGTTTTCAAAATTTTATTTTTCAGTCAGATCATGCCCTTTAGAATTGGACACAACACATGAATGACCACCCATCAGCAGTGAGACTTCACTTAAATTCTTTTAAGACTCAGTTTCCTCATCTGAGAAGTGGGGGCATTAGTGATGTGGTGTCTCATGTATATTAGCTTTGGTTCTCAGCTTCCTCTGAGTCACAAGAACAAGTAAATAGAGTGGTTTACTCAGGGCTGACACAGCCTTCAAAAAAAAAAAAAATGCTGGTCCCCTCAAAGATATTTTTGAGGTAAGGAATAAAAGCTACAAACATTTTTCTATTATCCAATATAGTTACAAAATTGCATATTTAGCTTTATCAAATTACTCCATATACTTAAACAAAGATTATCCACTATTACATATAAGGGGCTTCCCAGATGGCACTAGTGGTAAGGAACTTGCCTCCCAATGCAGGAGACGTAAGAGATGTGAGTTTGATTCCTGGGTGGGGAAGATCCTCTGGAGGAGGGCATAGCAACCTGCTCCAGCATTCTTGCCTACGGAGTCCCATGGACAGAGAAGCCTGGTGGGCTGTACAGTCTACGGGGCTGCAAACGGTCTAACATGACTGAGGTAATTAGCACACGCTCATGTATTTACATATATACAAGTTTGAGTGTCACTTTTACATTTTCACAATAATTCAAAAGAAATTCAATATCCTGAAATTCCTGTGGGTCAACATTGTAGATATTATGCATATTTCTGTCCTGATAACACAGAACGAACATTGAGAGAATCTTGACTAATACATCTAATACTATCTGACAAAACAACCAGTATCACAAAGCAGCCAGGGTAAGATTGTAAAGCTGAAAAAATACAGACACTTAAACCCAATGTCTGCCTCATTTTACTGATGGGGAAATGACTACATATTTACTCATTTGTATTTGTGTCTGTTGTCTGTTTAGTTACCATACTTTGCTTAATTGTAAGCCCCAAGAGGACACGGATATAATTACAGGTTGTATTAATTCTCTATTGCTGCAGAACAAATTACCACACACTTAGTGACTTTAAACAAAATCCATTAATTATCTCTTAGTTTCTGTGTTTCCTATCCCAGGGCTCAACTGGGTTCTTGCCTTCTCTGTGTCTGCTTGGCATGCACTTTCCTGGTATCTCAAGTGTGAAAGCAAAAGTGTTAGTTGCTCAGTTGTGTCCGATTCTTTGCAACACCTTGGTCTGTAGCCCACCAGGCTCCTCTGTCCATGGCCTTCNCTTTTTTTTTTTTTTTTTTTTTTTTTTTTTTTTTTTTGCTATGGACCATTTTCAAAGTCCTTATTTAATTTGCTACAAAATTGCTTCTATTTTATTTTTTTCAGGTTTTGGGCCATGAGGTTCCCTGACCGGGGATGGAACCCACATTCTCTACACTGGAAGGTTAAGTCTCAACTACTAGACTGCCAAGGAAGTCCCTTGTAGTACCTGCAAAAGTTGGTAAAACTTTGAACAGAAAAGTTCTGCTTATTATTTCACAGACACCTAGGTGAGTTATCACTTACAGGATTATTATTAGAGGTGGTCTACACTCTTCTGGAATAGTAAGGAGCCAGGCTTGTCTAATCACAAGGGACCCACGGTAACCCTGCTGTGCTCCGTCTCCTTCACCCTCTGCACCTCTGTCCATCGGGCTCTCAGTTCTTGCAGAACTAGTTTGCAAATGTATCCACNGAGTTATCACTTACAGGATTATTATTAGAGGTGGTCTACACTCTTCTGGAATAGTAAGGAGCCAGGCTTGTCTAATCACAAGGGACCCACGGTAACCCTGCTGTGCTCCGTCTCCTTCACCCTCTGCACCTCTGTCCGTCAGGCTCTCAGTTCTTGCAGAACTAGTTTGCAAATGTATCCACTGCTGTCCATTCTGAATTTTACCCTTGCCCTGTGCCAGAGAAGAACGGAAACAATCTCCTGTTTGCTCGTTTACACATCCAACCATTGTCTACGTGCACTTTAGCGATTCCTAGTTTATGCCAACTTTGCTTTTCCTTCCCTTCATTTCGTGAGTTATTAGTTAGTACGAAGGTTGGCATTTTGGACCTTGAGTAATTAAACCAGTACCTCAAGCACTGAGCAACAATATATATGAACAGTTGTAGAACTGAATTTCATGTAAGGCCAAGGCAGACATAGCATTGGGGAATATACAGAGAAGGTCCTACAGCTGCAGAGTGTTTCCAATAAACCACCGACTAAGGGCTGACACTTACTGACATGAATTCACGTATGTGTTTAAGGGTGAGGATGGCAGTACAAATTGGACAAATTCCGCGTTTGGATGATGGTTGGATAAAACAGAGGCACATCAGGGCCTCTTAGAGATTAAGGATGAGGAACAAAATACACTAAAAGCACATGGATGTGCGGCACAGGAAAACAAATGTCCTCTTATACACTTTCAACTAAAGACCTTTTTACTTTGACTATTCATGAAGTCTGTGCTATTGTCTCTTACTAAAATGAATATTCTTTCTTTTTAGTTACTGGTTTCCCACATGTCATCCTTTTTTTTTTTTTCTCTCTTTGTCTTTCATCAAGAGCAACGTAACTTTGGTTATAAACAGCAAGTGCTAGAAATTGCCAGCTGGATGCTCTACTTCCAGGCAATGACAATAAGAAGAGGCTAATGAACAACAGCTCACGTTGCTGATGAGACGCAATTAAAGGGACAAACAAGGACAAGTGTTCCACTTGAGACACACACATACGTATGTGCGCGCGCGCACACACACACACACACACCTCACCAGGCTGGTCAGATTTCAAAAAGCTTCCCTGTTTTCCTTTCTTCCTAAAGATGCCAGGATTCCTGACATGCCCAAATGAATTTTCCCCACATGAATTCCATCATTCTGAAAATATCCAAGCCTAAAATAATAATGACGTCAAAGACAGAAGTGGTTCTTCAGTTCAGTTCAGTCTCTCAGTCGTGTCCCACTCTTCGTAACCCCATGAACTGCAGCACACCAGGCCTCCCTGTCCATCAGCAACTCCTGGAGTCCACCCAAACTCATGTGAATCAAGTCAGTGATGCCATCCAGCCATCTCATCATCTGTCATCCCCTTTTCTTGCTGCCATCAATCTTTCCCAGCATCAGGGCCTTTTCCAATGAGTCAGCTCTTTGCATCAGTTGGCCAAAGTATTGGAGTTTCAGCTTCAACATCAGTCCTCCAATGAACACCCAAGACTGATCTCCTTTAGGATGGACTGGTTGGATATCCTTGCAGTACAAGGAACTCTCAATTCTTCTCCAACACCACAGTTCAAAAACATCAATTCTTCAGTGCTCAGCTTTCTTTACAGTCCAACTCTCACATCCATACATGACCACTGGAAAAACCATAGCCTTGACTAGATGGACTTTTGCTGACAAAGTAGTGTCTCTGCTTTTTAACATGCTGTCTAGGTTGGTCATAACTTTCCCTGCAAGGCATAAGTGTCTTTTCATTTCATGGCTGCAGTCACCATCTGCAGTAATTTTGGAGCCCAGAAAAATAAAGTCAGCCACTGTTTCCACTGTTTCCCCATCTATCTGCCATAAAGAGATGGGACTGGATGCCATGGTCTTAGTTTCCTGAATGTTGAGCTTTAAGCCAACTTTTTCACACTCCTCTTTCACTTTCATCAAGAGGCTCTTTAGTTCTTCTTCACTTTCTGCCATAATGGTGGTGTCATCTGCATATCTGAGGTTATTAATATTTCTATTGGCAATCTTGACTCCAGTTTGTGCTTCATCCAGCCCAGTGTTTCTCATGATGTACTCTGAATATAAGTTAAATAAGCATGGTGACAATATACAGCCCTGACATACTTCTTTTCCTATTTGGAACCAGTCTGTTGTTCCATGTCCAGTTCTAACTGTTTCTTCCTGACCTGCATACAGGTTTCTCAAAAGGCAGACCAGGTGGTCTGGTATTCCCAGAATACCAGAATTTTTCACAGTTTATCGTGATCCACACAGTCAAAAGCTTTGGCATAGTCAATAAAGCAGAAATAGATGTTTTTCTGGAGCTCTCTTGCTTTTTCCATGATCCAGCAGATGTTGGCAATTTGATCTCTGGTTCCTCCGCCTTTTCTAAAACCAGCTTGAACATCTGGAAGTTCACAGTTCATATATTGCTGAAGCCTGGCTTGGAGAATTTTCAGCATTACTTTACTAGCTTTTGAGATAAATGCAATTGTGCAGTAGTTTGAGCATTCTTTGGCATTGCCTTTCTTTGGGATGGGAATGAAAAATGAAGTGGTTCTTAGCCTTGGGGATAAGAAGGCCTGGACCTCCACAGAGTTGCATGGCAGCTTTAGGAAGGATGTCTTACTTTCCATCACAATAAGACCTGGAGACAGTATCCATTGGGAATTCAAGCAGCAGGATTCAACCCTTTCCTCGCATGGCTTTTCCATATGAACTCATGAAATGACACAGAAAATGCACCTGTGCTCACTTACAGCCACGCTGTTGCTGCAATAGTTATTGAAGTTGTACTTCCAAAGTCTAATGTCACCAAAGTACTCTGGATCCCACTGAATTTAGAATTTCTCTGCAGAACCACTCACAATCAGGTATCTTTGACTTTCATTCCTAAGCAATCAGTGATCCTTAAAATAAGGCAGTTTAGCTGAAAATAATGATGCTTTCATTTTCTGAGTTAGGGAAAGGCAAGTGGTACCAGTGATGGTATGTGTGTGCGTGCATGTTCAGTTGAGTCTGACTATTTATGAGCGCATGGACTGTAGCCTGACAGGCTCCTCTGTCCATGAAATTTTTGACGGGAAGGAAGTAAATAAGAAGCTTAAGACCACAAGCCTGGAGTCACTGAAGTCTAAGTTCAAATCCCCGCTGTGTCCTATACTGACAGTAACTCAGCCAAGCTAGTTGAATTTGCTAAGCTTCAGTGTCCTCAACTATAAGAAAAAGACAAATAGAATTTCTAAATAAGAGGTTTCTTATTAAGAATCAATGAGGGAGGACAAAGCACGTAAAGCAACCAGTGTTAGTAAACACTCAAAAAAGTTATGTGGGTATAAACTCTTAAAACATTCTTAACCTATACAATTAAATGCCATCATGGATTTGAATGCAATTTTTGTTTAATTTCTTAATAACAAATTAAAAACATTAAAAAGTCAAAACTAAATTGAGCTTTTTTTTTTTTCTCTTGTTGGATGTCATGTTTTACTGTATAATTAAAGCATTACTCAAAACTAATTACACTCTTGATTTTAACTCCAGTTTTGATGATGATGAAAGTTAGAGAATTCCAGCCCCCGGGGTGGAGAGGGTATAATGGCTCATTACTTGTTAAAAGGAGAAGATAATAAAAAAGTTATTTATAGGCATCAGCCAATAATTGTACAACTTTGAGAGGGAAGTGATGGATTGAGGAGCAATTTGAGATCTAATAGACAGAACAGAAGTATCTGAGTTGTTGTAAGCATTCCAGGTTTGTCCCAGCAGTGAGCACCAACTCATTTTGTCAGTGTTGGTTTATGCCTCAGCCTCCTGGTTTATAAAATAATTTTACTTTCTATTATTTACAAGGTTTGGTTCATACCTGAAGCCTACTTTAAAAGCATCATCACTCTGAGAGTTTCACAAAGATGGTTTACAACAGTAAGGAAGCTAAGTAATTTCAAAGCCACAGTTCTCACTACAATGTAGATGTCAACATTATGCCAGATACACCCATTAATTGAAAAGCCTACTTTGAAATCAGCCTGTTCCTGCTTGTGGCTTCGTCTGCTTATGTGAATGTATTTGTGTTCACTGCCAAATTCTGCTTTGAGCTGGTGAACGCAGATTCCTTAACGTAGGCTGGAAATACTATGCTTTGGGGAAAAAAAAAAGTTACATCCTGAATGTCTGCCTGTACCCCTGTGTGTTTAATTCTCAGTTGAAATGTTCATACAAAAGCAAAGATAATGATGTGATTCATTTACTGGCTTCATGGGAAGAATGGATGAGTTTGCAGAGCTCCTGCCCACCTAGTGGACTTGCACATTTCAGACAGGAGATACTAATGAGGCCCTTTGTTTCATTAATTGCTGCCAGAAGAATATAGAGGAAAACAGAAGTGCTCCTTTCTGATCTGCTTGCCCCGGGAGTGTCCCTGCAAATGGATCCCAAGAGGACCATTGAAAATGACTCTTTGCAAATGTGAAAACTGACCCCTCCTTCCCCCTCCACACCCTCTCTCCAAAACCTAGTAGCGCCTATGAGAACAAAAGAATGCTTTTTCAAAGACTAAGGAAATAAAATATATTCTTTATAGCTCAAGAATTCCTTGGACTAACTCTGTCAGATTCTTACTTTTAGTGCAGACGATGTGAAGATCCTCCACTTTATGGTTATCCTTCAGGAGAAAACATAAAACTTAATCATCATCACAGCCATAGACATTAAAATAAGCCACTTGTAACCAATTTACCACCAGCCCCACCCAGTAAAACATTTTGAGGAGTATTTCAGTTTTCTCTTACCATGTAATAAACTACTCCTGAACTGAGTGGCATAAAACAATGATTTTATTTGCTCATGATGCTGGGGGTCAGGAATGTGGGCAGAGTACAACTCTGCAGACCATCTGCTCCACATGGTCTCAGCTGGGGCGCAAGGGCTGCTGGGAAGTCCAAGATGGGTTCCTTCCTGCTCCTGGCTGGTGGTGCTGATGACTGGCTGGGATTTAGGATGAGGCTGTGCTGTTCTCACATGACCCTCTCTAAGTGGAGGCTTAAGCTCTTCACAGCCTGGTGGCAAGCTTCCAAAACGGATCAGTTCAGGAAGAAAGAGAGTGAACACTTCAAATGGCTTCAGGCTTGGCCTTGATCAAGAGTTATCAATATATGGCTTGACTTCCGTACAGTCATGACTACATTCTATTAGTCAAAGCTAGCCGTCAAAGCCAGCCATCATATCAGCCCACATTCAAGGGGAAAGGAATAGGCCTCACCTTTTAAAAGAATGTGCTTCCTTGGTGGCTCAGAGTATAAAAAAACTGCCTGGAATGCAGGAGACCTGGGTTCAGTCCCTGGATTTGGGAGATCCCTTGGAGAAGGAACTGGCTACCCACTCCAGTATTCTTGCCTGGAGAATTCCTTGGGCAGAGGAGCCTGGCAGGCTGCAATCCATGGGGTTGCAAAAAGTTGGACATGACTGAGCAGCTGATTCTTACTAATTTCTTTAAAAGAATAGGTAGTCCAGTGGTTAAGACTCCTGCGTTCCTGATGCAGAGTGCACAAGTTTGATCCCTAGTGGAGGAACTAAGATCCCACATGCCCCATGATGTGGCCAAAAAATAAACAGTGATAAAAAAGAATAAGTAGCAAAAAGTAGGGGCCATCTTTAATCCATTACAGCCGCATGGAACGAAAACCAGATTAAAACTTAGCTTTAGAGAATACTTACTTGCTTTCCCAAGTTTGATTTTTGACCTCCATTTAAACACTTAATGCTCTGATGAACCCAAGAGCCCACAGTGCCATCATACAAAGATATTCAAGTTTTAGGGCTCAACATATATTAGTCCAATATGAAAAATAATATATATGTACATTTATAACTGAATCAATGTGCTAGATAGATAACATTGCAAAGCAACTATATTTCATTTTTTTAAAGATAAACTGAAACTTTTTTTAAAAAAAAAAGCTTGTGTCAGATGGAAAGAAGACATTGTTCAAAAACATCCTTTAAATGTTCATATGCATACCTTTTACCCTATGAAAGACACAGAGGATGAGCTCATACGCATTAGGCTTAGACTGCTGCCATCTTTCTACACTACTGAAACAGTAAACAGAGAGCCAAGAAAACTGGGGTGGGGTGGGAAATTGTCTGGCCAAGAATATGGCACTCTGCCTCAAAAAGATGGAAAAAAGTCTCTTTGATCTTGCCTGGTAATTTGGTACCTGTGCACCTGAATCTAGGCGCAATCAGATAAGCCTGAGTGTTTTGCTTAGTACAGTTTTGACAAGCCAAGACACTGGTAAAGATTCTTTTTAGTGTTGATTCTGCTGCTAAACCCAAGTAGCCTGACTAAACCTAGCAGAATCTGAGGCACACTTTTAAAGATTCCCAGTTCCCCTCCCTTTCCCCCCCAGAAATATGTGCATTCCATCTGTCTTAATTTTTTTTTAAGACCAAAGGCATCCCTGGAAGGTTATGAAAGTCTCTTTTATTATTCTTTTTTAACTGGTAGGGAAATACTTTGGTGTTAAGTGATTTGCTCAGATTTGACAGTTAAAGATGGAACTTATTTGAAGCTCTCATTTCTAGCCTATGAAGTGATTTTTTTTTTTTTTTTACCCCACTGGCAGATACACACAAGTGCGATTATATGCAATTTACTGAATTCCCAAGAGAAAAAACACCTTACCTTAATTAATTGATGATGCCAAATTCATGTTAATGATGTTAATTACCACCTATATAGAAATGTTTCTTAAATCAGAGGTAAGGGACTTTTGGTTGATGATAATAATAACAAGGATCACTGAGGCTAGATATACTGCATTTAAAAAAAAATCTCCAGTCATCTTTTCACGCCTTATCTTTTTAAACCTTCAGCCTCACCAGGAAGAGGGAAGTACAAGAAAATGCTTGCAGAGACTAGTAAACTGTGTCTCCCACCCTATTTAAAGGCTTCTTATCTTCAGTAAACTGTAGTCATGTGGCCTGGTGTGGTCAGATCTTTCAATATTACAAACAAAGCCAGAAACCCATATTTTTCCGTGCACTATTCATATTTTTAAATATTAGAAACAATTCAGAATTAAAACAGTGTGTGGGGGAGGCAAAAGATGGGAGAAAAATGCACATAAATTTGCAGGGATATATCAAGCACCAAGTTCAAGACAGTAGGATGTGCTTCCTTAATGTCTTTTTATTCTTATGTAAGTCAAGACAAGATGTTAGAAGCATCTTTTTTGTTTCCTTTCATTGCTTCCTAAGCCCTGAAAGCAATACACATGTAGAAATACATAATATGCAAACATAAATATACAACATCCATATATACAACAAATAATAAATGTGGTTTCTATGATATAATAAATGTCATAGTCTGATAGACTCCAAAATTGACCATAAAGTTTTCTATTCTTATGTGTTTATCCTATTGCTGCTTCTCCCCTCAAGAAGTGGAGTCTATTTCTATGCGTTTGTATTTGGGCTTGATCATATAACTTATCTGGTTAGTAAGACATTAGTGAGCATGGCCCAAGCAGAGCCTTGGAAAACACCTGTGTCCTGAGGCTTGCCTCTTACTGCACTGTGCCGCTCTTTCTGCCTCCGTGTGAATAAGCTCAGACTGACCTGAAACCACAGGGAGGGAGGGTCCAGCTAGTCCAGCTAACCCAATGTGTCCGTCTGTGCCAGCTGAATCCCAGCCACGGGCCTGTTGACCCAACCCAGACCAGAAGAGCCACCTGAGCTGCGGGATCATAGCAAATAATCAATATATGTATTTGAAGGGGCTCTCTGACTCATCTATTATTAAGGGAAGGCAGTAGCCTTTAGGGACAAAGAGTTTGTGTTTTATGGCTGTGTCACTCTGAGCAAGTTGCTTGAGTCTCCCTAAATCTCAGTCCTCAACAAAATTCAACCTAACGAATGGGAATAAAATGGCATATATCGANTGAAGAATCCTATGGACAGAGGAGCCTGGTGGGCTACAGTCCATAGGTTGCCCAGGGTTGAACATGGCTGAAGCAACTTAGCACACAGCATGCGGCTTCCTTTGTGCCACTCCCTAAACATAGGAAGAACTCTATTTATCTTTACCATTCTTTTTCCCTCTTTCTTAGCAAAAAGAAAAATTAATAGCAAAACAAAACATATAAGACTTAAGCATGTCATATTTCAGACACAAGTCCAAAGCCNGCACACAGCATGCGGCTTCCTTTGTGCCACTCCCTAAACATAGGAAGAACTCTATTTATCTTTACCATTCTTTTTCCCTCTTTCTTAGCAAAAAGAAAAATTAATAGCAAAACAAAACATATAAGACTTAAGCATGTCATATTTCAGACACAAGTCCAAAGCCAAGTTCACTGACCATTGTGCTCACCTGATTTGATTATGGTTAATATCTTCGTCAGACATGACTGAAGTGACTTAGCAGCAGCAGTATCTTATCATTTTCGTCTGTGATACTATGGGTTTTTGGAAATCAAGAGCTTGGTGGATCCTAAAGTTTTCAAATGACTATTTGTTGTGTAATATTTTACAGTCACACTTTATGATGAAAAAAAGAAAGAAAAGAAAAACATGTTTTCAATTGGTAAAGCATCTCCTTTCTCTTTCTTCTTTCTTCCTCCCAAGTACACGTGGAAGTTTCTATTATCACCAACATCTGGTCTTTGAGACCAAAAATTCGAACTACAAACTTTCTTAAAAAAATCCATGTGCACAAAAACACAGCTGTCTGTAGGTTTCTTTTGATCCCACTGTAAAAGAAGCTACATGTCATTTTCTTGATTTGAAGCTTTTCAGAGAGAGGGAACTACCCAGTCCGAGATTTCTCACCCTCATCCTTTTCATCTCCCTCCCTGGGGCATAGTGTGTGTGGGAATCGTGGGCAAAAAGACACTCTTTCATGCGTCGATGATTATGACACATTTTGGTGGAAAAATAATTTGGACAAACTGAGGCCTCAGTTCATTTGGGGGGGCATCTTCTGAAAGACACCAAACACAGAAGCTGTTTCAGATTTGCTTTTCCAAGGAGGCTGTTTTTATAAGGGAGGTAAGCATTATTTGAACTTATGTGATCATACTAATTCTAGAGGCATTTCAGGTGGCGAACAATGAGACTGTATTTTCAGACTCATCAAATCGTACTCAAGATAAACCTATAAAATAAATCTATAAAATCCTTTCAAGTCTTTCATAAAATCAGTGTCAATGCCATATGCTCTTTTCCCCTCATTTATGCACAAGAAAACAAAAATAGTTTAACCACCAAACCTCACATGGAGGAAATTTTACAAAAAAGTGCATCTCGAAACTCTTGATTCCAGTATAGTGATAGAATAGCAGAAGTGCCAGTAGTGTCCACCCTTTGTTTAAATGATAATATCAATTCTTCACGTGCATTTTTCCTAGAAATACAAAATGGCAGCAAACGGGTATTCGTTTTAAATTTGGCTATAATTTTTTCAACTTTATGGAGGTATAACTGACACATAAGATGTGATTGTTCATCGTAGACAGCATGATGATGTGACATATGTATGCACTGTAAAAGAATTTCCATCACCCAGTTGACTAGGACATTCATCCCTTCTCATATTTACCTGTTTTGAGTTTGAGAGCACTTAAGGTCTTCTTTCTTAGCAAATTTTGGTTTATTAACACATTACGATAAACTACAGTCACCATGCTATGCATTTAATTCTCGGAACTTATTCATCTTAAAGCTGAAAGTTTGTACCATTTTTACTAACCTCCCCCTATTTCCCACATGCCCCAGTGCCTGGCAAATACCATTCCACTTTCTGTTCCTACGAGTTTGACTTTTTTAAAAGATTCTCATATTATTGTTTTAAGAAAAGCTGCTTGATATAATTTCAGTCTTTCTAATTAACGCTTGCTTTGTGGCATAACACATAATTTCCCTGGGGAATATTTCATTGGTGCTTGAGAAGATGATCTATCCATTGTTGAAACTAGAGTGTTGAGTTCCTCTGCTTTTCTTGTATTGTCTATCTCCTTTGACCTTTTAGTATTTAGTTTGGATATGTACGTACTCAAATGCTGGAAGCGTAAACATTTACAATTGTTATATCCTCTTGATTCAGTTCAGTTCAGTTCAGTTGCTCAGTCGTGTCCCACTGTTCATGACCCCATGAACTGCAGCACGCCAAGCCTCCCTGTCCATCATCAACTCCTGGAGTTCACTCAGACTCATGTCCATCGAGTCAGTGATGACATCTAGCCATCTCATCCTATGTCGTCCCCTTCTCCTCCTGCCCCAAATCTCTCCCAGCATCAGAGTCTTTTCCAATGAGTCAACTCTTCACATGAGGTGGCCAAAGTACTGGAGTTTCAGCTTTAGCATCAGTCCTTCCAAAGAGTACCCAGGACTGATCTGTTTTAGAATGGACTGGTTGGATCTCTTTGCAGTCCAAAGGACTCTCAAGAGTCTGCAACACCACAGTTCAAAAGCATCAATTCTTCGGTGCTCAGCTTTATTCACAGTCCAACTCTCACATCCATACATGACTGCTGGATAAACCGTAGCCTTGACTAGGGGCACCTTTGTTGGCCAAGTAAGGTCTCTGCTTTTGAATATGCTATCTAGGTTGATCATAACTTTCCTTCCAAGGAGTAGGCATCTTTTAATTTCATGGCTGTGATCACCATCTGCAGTGATTTTGGAGCCCCAGAAAATAAAGTCAGACCCATAAACATTGTGTTGTCTCTTGTTACTGTTTTTGCCATAAATCAATTTTTGTCTGAAATGAAAATATCCACCTTGCTTTCTTTTGCACTCCATTTGAATGGAATATCTTTTTTCACTCCTTTACTTTCAGTCTGTGTGTGTCCCTAAAACTCAAATGTAGAACTGTGGACAATTCTTCAAGAGATGGGAATATCAGACCACCTGACCTGCCTCTTGAGAAATCTCTAGGTAGGTCAAGAAGCAACAGTTAGAACTGGACATGGGACAACAGACTGGTTCCAAAAGGAGTACGTCAAGGCTGTATATTGTCACTCTGCTTATTTAACTTATATGCAAAGTACATCATGAGAAATGCTGTGTTGGATGAAGCACAAGCTGGAATCAAGATTGCTGGGAGAAATATCAATAACCTCAGATATGCAGACGACATCACCCTTATGGCAGAAAGAGAAGAACTAAAAGGCCTCTTGATAAAAATGAAAGAGGAGAGTGAAAAAGTTGGCTTAAAACTCAACATTCAGAAAACTGAGATCATGGCATCCAGTCCCATCACTTCATGGCAAATAGATGGGAAAACAGTGGAAACAGTGGCAGACTTTATTTTAGGGGCCTCCAAAATCATTGCAGATGATGACTGCAATTATAAAATTAAAAGATGCTTGCTCCCTGGAAGAAAAGTTATGACCGACCTAGACAGTTTTTAAAAAGCAGAGACATTACTTTGCCAACAAAGGTCTATCTAGTCAAGCCTATGGTTTTCCCAGTGGTCATGTATGGATGTGAGAGTTGGACTGTGAAGAAGGCTGAGCATCGAAGACTTGATGCTTTTGCACTCCCTATTTTTGCTTAGAGAATTTTGTTTATTCACATTTAATAGTTGATAGATATACACTTACTGTTGCCATTTGATAATTATTTTCTGGTTATTCTGCAGTTTCTTTTTTCCTTTTGTCCTTTCTTGCTCTCTTCTTTTGTGATTTGATGATTTTCTGCAGTGGTATGCTTTGATTCCTTTCTCTATATCTTCCGTGTATGTACTATAGGTTTTGTGTGTGTGTGTGTGGTTACCGTGACACATCAAACATCAAATTCATATACAATGCATTTTGAGCTAACAATTTAACTTCGAAAGCATATATTTTCATACTCCCTCACAAACATTCTATGATTTTGATGATGTAGCTTACATCTTCCTATATTGGGCATGTATTAAAAATTATTTTAGTCATAGTTATTTTTAATACTTTTGTCTTGTGTTTATCCCTCATCATTACAGTATTAGAGTACTCTGAATTGGACTCTACAATTATTGACACCAGTGACTCTTATACTTTTAAAAGTTTCTCTGTCATTAATTGCTGTCTTTTAATTTCACCTTAAATTGTTTTTAATATTCCTTATAATAAAGCGGGTCTGATTGTAATGATTGGAGAAGGCAATGGCACCCCACTCCAATACTCTTGCCTGGAAAATCCCGTGGATGGAGGAGCCTGGTAAGCTGCAGTCCATGGGGTCGCTAAGAGTCGGACACGACTAAGCAACTTCACTTTCAATTTTCACTTTCCACTTTCATGCATTGGAGAAGGAAATGGCAACCCACTCCAGTGTTCTTGCCTGGAGAATCTCAGGGACAGAGGAGCCTGGTGGGCTGCACATGGGGTCGCACAGAGTCGGACACGACTGAAGCGACTTAGCAGCAACAGCAGATGGTAATGATATCCTTCAGCTTTGCTTTTCTGGTAAACTCCTTAACTCTCCTTCAGTACTGAAGGTCAGCTTTGTCAGATAGAGCATTTCTGGTTGGCAGTTTGTTGTTGTCACTGTGTCTTTTTCTTTCTTTCAGCACTTTGAATATATCATCCCACTCCCTTCTGGCTTGCAAGGTTTCTGCTGAAGAACCCACTTACAGTGTTATGGAAGTTCTCTTGTGTGTAACGAATTGCTTTTCTCTTGTTATTTTAGGATTCTCTGTTTGTCTTTAATTTTTGGCAATTTAATATGTCTCGGCATGAATCTCTTTGGAGTCATCTTATTTGGTACTTTTGGGGCTTCACAGATGGAGGTCTTTTTCTTTCCCCAGGTTAGGGAAGTTTTTGTCCATTATTTCTTAACATATTCTTCCTGCCCTTTTTATTCTGTTTTCTCCTTCTGGAACTCCTATGACATGTATAGTCAGTGATTGATGATGTTCTGGGAGTTCCTTAAGCTATTTTTACTTTCTTTCCTTCTTTTTTTACGTCTTTTAGTTCCTCTGATTGGGTTAATTCCACTGCCCTCTCTGAGTTTGCTGATCCTTTCTTCTGCTTGATCTAGACCAATGTTTAACTTATCTACTGATTTTTTGTTTTTAGTTTAATTATTATACTTTCCAGTTCTATGATTTCTGTTTTTTGTTGTATTTTTTTTTAACAGCTCTCATACTTTTGTTGAAAATCTCAGTTTGTTCAAAGATTGCTCTTCTGACTTTGGCGAACATCTTCAATAATCACTATTCTCAGCTCTGTCAGGTAAATTATCCATTTCCATTTTCTTAAGATTTGTTTCTGGAGATTTACCTTGTTCTGTGTTCTGAATATTTTCCCTGTTTCTTTTTTTTTTACTTGATGCTCTTTGCCACTTTCTGCACATGGAATAGTCACCTCTTCCAGTGTTGCCAGACAGGTTGCACGGAGATTAGCCTCATCTACGGGTCTAGTGCAAGCTTCCAACTGTTTTGTGACCTTTGGCGTTAACCCAAGCTGCCTTCTTTTTCTTAATGGCTTCCAGTACTTGAGATGGTGCTAACACTTGTCAGTGTCCCAAAGGAAAAGTCTGCAGTACTGATTAGAAGCTGGACCCTCAAGCAGGAGCTGGGAAAGTATCGAGCCAAAGCCCTTCCGAAGAAAGCCTGAAAGATGGGCATTTTTGTCTGTCCCCACTCTGCTGAGCCAAGGAGAGTGTTATTAGAATCATTAACAACTGATTTTTGTTTGTTGGGCTTGCCTGGTGGCTCAGAGGTTAAAGTATCTGCCTCCATTGCGGGATACCCTCGTTTGATCCCTGGGTCGGAAAGATCCCCTGGAGAAGGAAATGGTAACACACTCCAGTATTCTTGTCTGGAGAATCCCATGGACAGAGAAGCCTGATAGGCTACAGTCCACGGGGTCGCAAAAAGTCGGACACGACTGAGCGACTTCGTTAAGTATAATCTTATGGAGCTCTTGAATGCAAATCCCATTGGCTTTCAGAATTAGGTAATTCGGGGTCCATCCTTTGGGTGATAGGCTTCAAAAATCTGACACAATGGATGTGACATCTAAACCTTTTGCTCCTCCTGGGAAATCTGGGAGTTGGGGTTTCCCTTTTGATTATATGGCACTGTGCCAGGGATGGGGTTTATAGCTTTAGTTTGTCTCCATCTAGTCTTTCAGATCATTTCAGTGTGTGCATTCTCTCATTTGCCTGAGGTGTTTGAGTCACTCAACTATTTTCTGGATTTCTCTCACTGGAAATTGCTCCATGGATAGCTGTGTGCTTGGTGGGCCTGTGGGAGGATGGAAACTGAGGAGCTTGCTATATCATCACCTTAATACTGAGACCTGGGAAATTTTTCAAGTCCCCTAGATTTTTTTAAAGCTAAATATTCTAATAAATTATTTAAATAATATGCTTTAAAGAAAAAGTAAATCATAATAGGCCGCACATTTTTCAGTAAAGTACCTGGATAAATTAAAGAACAGATTTCATGAATTAATAGAACCTATAGATTTTTGCTTTCATTAAGTGGATTAAGTTTGTTATCAGGCAATGAGTTTGTTATACTTCAGATGGTGGTTTGGAAAGTTTTGGATATCTAAGGCTGAGAGTGCCTTATAAAGTTTACTCACAGGAAAATAAATTATTTACTTTAAGCATTATAAGTGAAAGGTAGGTTTTTTTTTTTTCCTTTTTTTTAAGTTAATGCAAAAAAAAAAACCCACAGAGTTCTGATTCTCCCTAATGTTTTATTTTTTTTCATTTTCTTCTACCAAATCCTGCATTTTATTTATGGACTACAGCTAAGAGATCTTGCTTTGAAAATGAAAAATCAAAAGATTCATTTCTATCTTTCCTCTAAGTACTTATCTGTGTCCAACTCTTTAGGAACCCATGGACTAAGGCTCACAGGCTCCTCTGTCCATGGGATTTTAAGGGCAAGTGTACTGGAGTGGGTGCCATTTCCTGCTCCAGGGTCTTCCCAACTCAGGGATTCAATCTGCATCTCCTGTGTCTCCTGAGCTGCAGGCAGATTCCTTACCCACTGTGCCATCGGGGAAGCCCATAAGATTCATTAAATGACGATAAATCATAAATTCATAATTCCAAATGGTACTGCTGAATTCTGAAAAGTTTTAAATTGTAGCATGATTTCTAAGATCATCTCTGCTTCATTTCTGTCTAACAGAAGTTTAGCATTACAGTTACGGGTATTATTTTGGTAGTAGTAAGCTACCAACATTTCTTAGAAGTTTAGTTACTCCTATCAAAGCAGTCAGTCCTAAAGAAATCAATCCTGAATATTCACCGGAAGGACTGATACTGAAACTAAAGCTCCAACACTTTGGCCACATGATGTGAAGAACTGACTCACTGGAAAAGAGCCTGATGCTGGGAAAGATTGAAGACAAGAGGGGAAGGGGACAACAGAGGATGAGATGGTTGGATGGCATCACCGACTCAGTGGATGTGAATTTGAGCAAATTCTGGGAGATGTTGAACGACAGGGGGAACCTGGCATCCTACAGCCCATGGGGTCACAGAGTCAGATATGACTGAGAGACTGAACAAAACAAAAATGAAAAAAAAAGTTCTATTTTCTATTGTTCTTCATAGTCTGTATTACTAATATATACATATCAGTTCAGTTCAGTCACTTAGTTGTGTCCAGCTCTTTGTGACTGTAGGCTACCAGGCTCCTCTCTCCATGGACTTCTCCAGGCAAGAATACTCCAGGGATCTTCCCAAACCAGGGATAGAGCCCAGGTCTCCCCCATTGCAGGCAGATTCTTTACCATTTGAACTACCTGGGAAGCCCCTAGAATTGTGAGTTTGCTATTAATACCACTACTGCAGGTCTCAGCTGAGAAAATCATCTTGTGCCCTAGCTCTTTTCTCATTGTATTGCCTCACCTTTCACAAAAACAGTCTTTAAGCCAAAAAGCCCTTAATTCATTTTTTCATCCCGAACCACTAATTCTGCCAGTGTGTAGAAGAGAATATGTTCTTAACACATATTGGATGGATGGATGGATGGATGGACAGACTGATGGAAAAATAAGCAAGTCAACAAATTCTATTAAGAAATCCACATATTCTCTGATCTCATCAGCTTTAGTAGGGAGTGGTTAAGAAAGGGGTTTAAAGAAAGAGAGTACCTTTATGTAACAGCAGGGCAGAATCAACCACAACAACATTTGGGTTTCTGTGAAATCAATTCCATATAAATCATCTGACTACCAATATGCAGTTCCTCCGAATTGCTAAGTGCCGCCCACTCTACAGATTTCGAACAGTTTTCCTATACATGATATCGGCATATGCAAATTGAAATATCAGTGACTAAAGTAACATATGGCTTAATCTTTGCTTTAAATGAAAGCTTATCAGGCATGAAAATCTTTAGCTGGAGATAGAATGCATCCTGACAGCCTGAACTTTAGTGTGTTTTTTCTTTTTCCTTCTAACAGCAGTTATTGGTTTATCATTAGTTTAATCAGAGACAGACTAAAGTGTGCTTGTTTTGCACCCTGATCACAGCCTACTTGCTAAAACTAGAAGAGCATATTGGAAACATAATATGCAGTGACATTCTGAGACTGGTACTTAATCCTGTCCACCTATTACCAGGGAAGTGCATCCAGGCGGCTTCTTGAGCTATTTGAAAAGGGCTCTCAGGTACAGAGATGATAAAGGGAGCTATTAAAATATACATATGCCAGAAATCCATTTCTTTCTTTTCTGGAAGAGTCTATCTTTTGACCTTTTTCTATTGCTTCTTTTACAACGGTAACCTCTTTTTTCTAACCTCTTTTTTTTTAATATAAATTTATGTATTTTAATTGGAGGTTACTTACTTTACAATATTGTATTGGTTTTGCCATACATCAGCATGAATCTGCTGCAGGCATACACGTGTTCCCCATCCTGAACCCTCCTCCTTTTCATCCATGTTCTCAAAACCTTATTTCAAGAGGTGAATAAAAGAAAGTCATTTTCTGCTTTTCTTGGTTACATTCTTTTTTCTTAAAGCTACATTTTATGCCAACCTCTTCTTCGAGCATTTTCATCAACATCATCAGTACTATAATCTCTGCAGTTAGTTTTCTGGAACTATGAAATATGGAAAAAAGCACATGGCTCAGCATTTTTTGCGTGCACGTGTGCTGAGTCGCTTCAGTCATGTCTGATTCTTTGTGACCCTGTGAACTTTAGCCCACCTGGCTCCTCTGTCCATGGGCTTTTCTAGGCAAGAATACTGAAGTGGGTGCATTTCCTTCTCCGGGGGATCTTCCCAATCCAGGGATCGAAACTGTCTCTCCTGCCGCTCCTGCATTGGGAGGTGGATTCTTTACCACGGTGCCATCCGAGAATCCTCAACTTACAGGATTTATTATTCTCTAATTATTAAGTAATACCGGTAAAAGGAGCAGGAATAAGTTTATAGGTTACAGAGAACTTTACCTGAATGTACTATTTGCCTCTGACCTTCTGACATGTCATTTTGAGTCTTGAATAGTTCACAGCTTTTAATTACGTAAAAAAATGCATTGATGGGCTTGCCACGTGGCATTAATGGTAAAGAACCCACCTTCCAATGCAGGAGAGGAGGCATAATAGAGGCGGGTTTGATTCCTGGATCTGGAAGAGCCCCTGCGGGAGGAAATGGCAACCCAAACCCACACCAGTATTCTTGCCTGGAGTGTCTCATGGACAGAGGAGCCTGGCAGGCTACAGTCCATAGTGTCACAAAGAATCAAGCGTGACTGCAGTGAATGAATGAAGTGCACGTAAAATGCGTTGATGGCAAGAATTGTAGTTAGTGTTCTGCCACTGCCAGGTGTAGGTAATAGCACTTATTTAACCATAATACCAGTGTATCTTTTGCTATATGAGAAGAAAGTTGTCCTGCCTTACCAAACATGCTTGGTTGAATTAGTCATGAAGTTTTATTTATTATTTTTTATAATCAGCATTTTTGTCCTATAAACAATAAAGCTCCCTCAAAACTTGACTTTTGCAATTCTTGCGTTAACAGAGAAGTAGGGCAAACACTCTAACCCATGTTAAAAGCACATCTGAGGATATATGATGAACCGAAGTATTTGCAGGTTATGGATTTAGCTCTTGATTTATAAAATGAACTTAGTTTATAATAATAAATTTAGAACCAAAGAAAACATAATCTTGTTTATAATATTTTGTGTTCACTCTTTATGTTATCATTGAGTTGATTAATTTGTTACAGTTTATCTGCTGCTTTACATATAATTTTTTGAAATATCAGACTTAAATCTTAGACAATTGGTTCATTCAGCAAAAGGGCCATTTTGGAAAAAAAAAAAGGATAAGAAATTAAACATTTTAATAGCTATGTCTTTATTGTTTAAACAGAAAAGTACAGTATGTTCATATATCTGTTTTCCCAAGCAAATTGTCACAAACAGAAATTTTCAACAGTCCCACAATCTCAGCAATCAGAGATAGTCAATATCAGAAATTCATCTGGTTCCTTTGAGTATTTTCTCATGTTCTTCAGTCAATAAGTCCTGTCTGACTCTTTGTGACCCCATGGGCTGTTAGCACGCAGGGATTCCTGTCCTTCACTGTCTCCCAGAATTTGCTCAAACTTATGTCCATACACTCAATGATGCCATCCAATCATCTCATCCTCTGTTGTCCCTTCTCCTCCTGCCCTCCATCTTTCCCAGCTTTTCCAATGATTCAACTCTTTGCATTGGGTGTCTAAAGTTATTGGAGCTTCAGCCTCAGCATCAGTCCTTCCAGTGAATATTCAGAGATGATTTCCTTAAGAATTCGAGTATTTTCTAAAGAGGTTCAATTTTTTTTGCAATTTTGAGATTGCCTTTAATTGAAATATTGTATAGTGACATAAAATATTTCAATTAAAGGAAATCTCAAAATTGTTAAAAAAAAATTGAACCTCTTTGGGAAATACTTGAATTCTTAAGGAAATCAACTCTGAATATTCACTGGAGGGACATAAAGTATTATGTTAACTTCAGGTGTTGAAGGCAATGGCATCCCACTCCAGTACTCTTGTCTGGAAAATCCCATGGAAGGAGGAGCCTGGAAGGCTGCAGTCCGTGGGGTCGCTGAAGGTCAGACACGACTAGGCGACTTCACTTTCACTTTTCACTTTCATGCATGCATTGGAGAAGGAAATGACAACCCACTCCAGTGTTCTTGCCTTGAGAATCCCAGGCCCGGGGGGGCCTGGTGGGCTGCCAACTATGGGGTCTCACAGAGTCGGACACGACTGAAGTGACTTAGCAGCAGCAGCAGCAGCAAGGATTGGACATTGGAAGCGTTGGACATTTGAAGCACTGGACATTGCTAAGACATTTGCTGGACACTTGCTAGGACATTNACGGGAGAGCCTGGTGGGCTGCCGTCTATGGGGTCGCACAGAGTCGGACACGACTGAAGTGACTTAGCAGCAGCAGCAAGGATTGGACATTGGAGGCGTTGGACATTTGAAGCACTGGACATTGCTAAGACATTTGCTGGACACTTGCTAGGACATTTGCAAGGGTTGGACATTTGCATACATTGTGAAATGATCAACAGGATAAGTGTAGTAACTATCTATCCCCATATAAAATTACTGCAATATTATTGACTATATTCTTATCTCATCTATGATATCCCTGAAGCTTGTTTCATAACTGGAGGTTTGTACGTCTTCATTGCTTCACCTAATGCACTGTGCCCTACCCCCGTCCCCTCTGCCGACCACCATTGTTTCCTCTGTATACATGAGTCTACTTTCATTTTATCTTGTTTTTTCATGTTGTTTTTTGAGTTCCATGTATAAACGAGATCCTATGATTTTTGTCTTTCTCTGTCTGGCTTACTTCACTTACTATAAAGTCTCTACATCCATCACATTGTCAAGACAATATTTTTAAAGCAATTTTTGCTCTACATTTTCCAGTGATGACTTTATTACCAATTTTTTTCATGAAAGATTTTCTAAACTCTTGTTATTTGCTGCATTGTATTTCATTGTGTGGGTGTACTCTAATTTATTATATTTTATTTTAAATTGAATATATGGATTATACATTTAACATTAAAATGATTTTGATTCAAATATGCTATACATATAATTTGTGTATATATGTATACTTTGAATATTTATTTTCTTAAGACAGTTTCCTACAAGGAAAATAATTTGGTGAAAATTATGTATTTTGTAACTTGTGGTTTGACTGTGTGAATCACAATAAACTGTGGAAAATTATGAAAGAGATGGGAATACCAGACCACCTGACCTGCATCTTAGGAAACCTATATGCAGGTCAGGAAGCAACAGTTAGAACTGGACATGGAACAACGGACTGGTTCCAGATAGGAAAAGGAGTACGTCAAGGCTNCAATACTTTGGCCACCTCATGTGAAGAGTTGACTCATTGGAAAAAACTCTGATGCTGGGAGGGATTGAGAGCAGGAGGAGAAGGGGATGACAGAAGATGAGATGGCTGGATGGCATCACCAACTGGATGGACACGAGTTTGAGTGCACTCTGGGAGTTGGTGATGGACAGGGAGTCCTGGCATCCTGCGATTCATGGGGTGGCAAAGAGTCAGACATGACTGAGTGGCAACCTGAACTGATAATGATAAAGTATTTTCCAGAATAATTTTACCATTTTATGCTTAGTACATTGATTTAACGAAATTAATTGCTTTTATAACCTCAGTTAGCGGTGAGTACCATTATTAGGTTTTCGGCAAAGCTTAATATTAATTTTAGGTTAATTTACATACATTTGAGTGCTGGAAGAAATATCAATAACCTCAGATACTCAGATGATACCACCCTATGGCGAAAAGTGAAGAGGAACTAAAGAGCCTCTTGATGAAATTGAAAGAGGAGAGTGAAAAAGCTGGCTTAAAATGCAACATTCCAAAATTAAAGATCATGGGATCCGGTCCCATCACTTCATGGCAAATAGCTGGGTAAACAATGGAAACAGTGTCAGATTTTTTTGGAGGGAGCTCTAAAATCACTGCAAATGGTGACTGCAGCCATGATATTAAAAGATGCTTACTCCTTGGAGGAAAAGTTATGACCAACCTAGATAGTATATTAAAAAACAGAGACGTTACTTCTTTAAAAAAGGTCCATCTAGTCAAGGCTATGGTTTTTCCAGTGGTCATGTATGGATGTGAGAGTTGGACTATAAAGAAAGCTGAGCACCAAATAATTGAAGCTTTTCAACTGTGGTATTGGAGAAGACTCTTGAGAGTCCCTTGGACTGCAAGGAGATCCAACCAGTCCATTCTAAAGGAGATCAGTCCTGGGTGTTCATTGGAAGGACTGATGCTGAAGCTGAATCTCTAATACTTTGGCCACCTGAGATGAAGATCTGACTTATTGGAAAAGATCCCAAAGGTGGGAAGGATTGGGGACAGGAGGAGAAGGGGATGGCAGAGGATGGGATGGCATCTCTGAGTCAATGGACATGAGTTTGAATGAACTCTGGGACTTGGTGATCAAGGACAGGGTAGCCTGGTGTGCTGCAGTCCAGGGGATCACAAAGAGTTGGACATGACTGAGCAACTGAACTGAACTGATTGCATTTAACTTTGAACATATTTGCATGTGCTTTCGGTTCATTTTTTTCCTTGGTATTTGATGGTCAGTGCGTGTTTTTGCTATGAGCATGCATTTAATATTCTCAACACATGGAATTGAAGACTATATAGTTGAAAATTTTTTAACACTATAAAATAATATAGTGCAAAAAGGTCATTATATTCGGTGAAATTTTATTTTGAAAAATCCTGTTGAATGATTATGTTTTTATTGTTTGTGTAAAAATATGTTTAAAATTTAAGTGATAACTTTTGAGTTAGTAGTGTTCAGTTTCTTAATACTTTCTCGTGTCAGTGTATCTATGGGTGGCTGAAGAAACTGATCCAAGGTGTTTAAATCATCTGTCATGCCTCTTTAACCAAAGTGGAGGCTAATGCAATTTTGGATCACAGACCCAGTGGACATCAATAATTATAGAATTCTTTCCCTTTAACCTAAGTCAGAATCATCCCCAAATTCATAAAGGTAAAAGGCTAATGTTTTCTCAGTTACTACATCATAGGATGTCCTGATTTACTGTCTATTAAGATTTGAACAGTTTCAGTTAAACTGACACACATGACGTTAAGTTGTGAGAGTGCTTCATTTTCTTACCTTTGCTGACAGTAGCTGCATTTATCCTCCGATGAGGTCAAGACCTCAAAATAAGAGATGGAATTTCTTTTCTGATTAGAATTTCTCCTTTATTCACAAGGGATAAAAATGGACTATAGAGGAATACTTAGTCTAGGAAAGGCAAGATGAATTTGCTCAGTTTGTACAAGGATGGGTATGTAATGGACAAATTTTAGACCAATAAATTTTAATGTAAATATTTCACACAAATTCCGCACAATTTCTTTTAAGGAGAATCTCATCAAATCTTGGCTACTTAGACCTTTAACTCATTACAAAGCTAGTTACACAACATAATGAAGAGTAGCTACATGTCCAACCAATAGAGAGATTAATTCCACTCTGAGTTCTGAGTCATTTTATTTCTTATCGTACTCAGAATTATTATAATTAAAAGGTGGGTTTTAATATTTAGTATTGACTTAATAGTATTGCTTGAAGTATTAAATAAGCAACTGGGTTTCAGGCAGTGACCGGTACATAATGAATATTAGATATTAGCTATGATATTATTGATAATATTTATGCTTAAGCAAAGAGATGTACCTAAAATTCATATAAATCAAATAATTCGTATAGGTCCATCTAGTCAAGGCTATGGTTTTTCCATTGGTCATGTATAGATGTGAGAGTTGGACTGTGAAGAAAGCTGAGTGCCGAAGAAATTATGCTTTTGAAGTGTGGGGTTGGAGAAGACTCTTGAGAGTCCCTTGGACTACAAGGAGATCCAACCAGCCCATTCTGAAGAAGATCAGCTCTGGGATTTCTTTGGAAGGAATGATGCTAAAGCTGAAACTCCAGTACTTTGGCCACCTCATGCAAAGAGTTGATTCATTGGAAAAGACTCTGATGCTGGGAGGGATTGGGGGCAGGAGGAGAAGGGGACGACAGAGGATGAGATGGCTGGATGGCATCACCGACTCGATGGACATGACTCTAAATGAACTCTGTGAGTTGGTGATGGATAGGGAGGCCTCGCGTGCTGCTATTCACGGGGTCACAAAGAGTCGGACACGACTAAGCGAATGAACTGAACTGAACTGAATGCAATTTACTTATAGTTAAATTGTTTCTCTACAAAATATGGCAAGAATACAAAGAATGATTGCCTGCTTAAGAGTCTTGGGACTTTTTTCCTTTTTAATAAAGTTTTAATTTATGCAGTGTTTCAAACAGCAGAGAATTGAGTTTAAGACCCATAATGCATGTGTCTGTGCAATTTATCTACCAAGAGTCTCAATTCTTCTTCTTAAAGTTTTTAATAGAACAGCTAACAGCTGAATAACCAAAATCTCTGCCAATGTAATTCCTTGATCACTCTATGTATGAGGCTTAATCTACATGACACCAAACATGCTAGATTACTTAATGTCTACGTGACACCACCTCCACTCCTTGAAAGGATGGAAGCTATTTCCCAGAGTCACCTTTCCTGTGCAGTTCTGATTTAAAAATTCCCGGTTAGAGGAGCTCACACTAAACCTAGAAAGTAGAAGTGAACCAGAGCCATTATTTTCCAGAAGTGATCCCAGCCAGACTTGCAGGTGGACCAAAAATCACTGAGGTTTCCAGCAAGCTCTTGAGATCTAACATTGGTGTGCTTCCACTTGAGACTCTAAATGTCAGTTTGGGAAATCACTGATGGCAGTCTTACCAAGACTTTCAGTGGTAGTTTCGCAGATGTCTATTCTTCAGCTGTTCTGATGATCATGTAAGCACCGACTAATGTCAACATTTTTATATCTGTGATAAAATGAGTGGCTTCTGTTCTCCTTATCACACTCTTGGGTAGATAAAACAGACAAATTCTAAGCATTTCCTTGAAATATTTTTGAGTGAGATACATTTGAATTTACTAATCAGTAGGAGTAATTTTACATATTTGACAATACAATAAATAAAGCCATGAACATTCCGCTGAACTATCATTTGATTAATTACACTATCTTCTAATTCAATAAGCATAGGAGGTCTAGATTGAATGTACTATCTTAAAGTGATTTTATTTTTCTTTTTAATAAATTTTTTTTAATCTGCATGTAGGCAAAAAAGCACCAGACCCAAGAGCTCTTCTTCCACCTGAGGAGAACTTTATGGGCTGTGTACTGGATTGAGTAGTGTCCTCTCCAAAATTGTGGTCCACCTGGAACCTTGGAATGTGGTCTTATTTGGAAACAGAACCCTTGCAGATGTAATTAGTTAAGATAACATAATACTGGTTTTGGGTGGGCAGTAAATCCAGTGTTGGCATGCAAGTAGAGGACAGAGTATATATAATATATATGGAATTAGGCCAAGTAAAGATGGAAGCAGAGACTGCAGTGAGTCAAATGTTAGCCAAGAAAAGTGAAGAATCCCCAAGAGCCACCAAAAGCCAAGAAGAAGAGAAGGATTCTACCCTAGAGCCTTTAGAGGGAGCATAGCTCTGCCAACATCTTGATTTCAGATTTCAAGACCCTAAAACTGAGAAAATAACTTGCTGTTATTTTAAACCACTCATTTTTTTTTTTTTTTTTGTAATTTGTAAAAGCCATTTTAGGAAACCAATGCAGGCCACTGATAATAAACTCTCAAGAGATATTATGCCTAATATTTTAAATGTTTGGGGAAAATAAGAAAATAAAAATATATCATTTTTTCTCCAAATTAACAAATAAAATTAGTGATTTCTAATATTTCTATAAAAGAGCAAAATTATTTGCAGGAAAAAAGCAACACTGGCAAATAAACTCCTTTGTATTTTAAACTGGGCTTTCCAGGTGGCTCAGTGGTAAGGAATCTGTCTGACAATGCAAGAGACACTGGTTTGATTCTTGCCTCTGGAAAATCCCCTGGAGAAGAGAATGGCAACCCACTCCAGTGTTCTTGCCTGGGAAATCCCATGCACAGAGGAGTCTGCTGAGCTCTCCCCTGTACAGAATGAGTTGGACATGACTTAGCGACTAAACAGCAAACAATATTTTAAACTACATAAGTTATAAAGATAGGTGGATGAGGAAAAAAGTTAGAAGCAATGAAGAATTATCGATAAAATAATAAATTTGATAAATCTGGCCATCTCATATTAGTGGAGAAGGGATGCATTATTTGAAAAGGTAAATTTGGGGACAAATGAATTATTACTTGTGAATAAAAATTTAGAATTCTCTTTACATCATATGCCACAATAAATTTCTCATGGAATAGATTTAAATGTAAAATAATTGATCCAGAGAAGAACTAGAAGAAAATGTAGTAACATTTATTTATTTAGAGATTAGAAAATCATTTTTTGTCTGACAGCAAAATCATTCAAAGATATATTTGTGTAATATATTATTATAAATGTATTTGACCAAAAAAAGGAAGAAAGAATCACCGTTAACATCATACATGATTTAAAAAGTACAGAACTAATTATAAATTGTGGGGAAATGATACCATATATGATGAAAAAATGATAAATATTATTTTTATATGAAGAGATGTTTCAAATTTGTAAGTTTAAGCCATATTAGGTATTAAAGAGAAAAATATAGCTAATGGATATTTAGCATTGCACACAGAGTAACTGCTCTGTTTCTCACTCTTAGTCACTCAGTCATGTCGAACTCTTTGCGACCCCATGGGCTGTAGCCTGCAAGACACTTCTGTCCATGGCGATTCTTAGGCAAAAATACTGGAGTGGGTTGCCATGCCTTCCTCCGGGAGATTTAACAACCCAGGGATTGAACCCAGCTCTCCTGCACTGCAGGCAGATTCTTTACTGTCTGAGTCATCAAGGTAGCCCAACTGCTCAGTACACGTAAGCAAATATTATTTTGTTAAAATCAGTATAAATAAAAGATAAACAATCTGCTAGAAAAAAATGAGCACTTGGCATCCACAGGAAAACACTGAAAAAGTTCAGTGGATCAATAAATATGAAGACATTTAAATCATATAAACAATGCTTTAAATATAATTTGTAAAAAGGTAATATTTCAATTAGAATATTGGTAAGATTTCTTAAAAGAATAATAATAGCAATTGCTAGGTAAGATGTAGGAAAATATACCAACATATGCAGGTGGCAAAATTCTAAACATGAAAAAAAAATTCTGGAGGGCAATTTTGACTACATATAACTATCATTTAGAATGTATTATGACATGCACAATCTTTATGTCAATAAACATTAGTCTGTATAGACTTTTTGCCATAGCAGCTAACATTTTAATACCTAATAAATGCATGTTCACAGTGAGAAGATAGGAGAAGGATAAGCATAGACAATAAAACGATCATAATATTACTACAAAAATATATATACATGAATTTGCATCTTTCTAGGCATTTTTCTGAGGCTTCTCTCATAGCTCAGTTGGAAAAGAATCTGTCTGCAATGCAGGAGACCCTGGTTCAATTCCTGGGTAAGGAAGATCCCCTAGAGAAAGGATGGGCTACCCACTCCAGTATGCTAGGACTATCCCTTGAGGCCCAGCTGGTAAATAATCTGCCTGCAATACAGGAGACCTAGGTTGGATCCCTGGGTTGGGAAGATCCCCTGGAGAAGGGAAAAGCTACCCACTCCAGTATTGTGGCCTAGAGAATTCCATGGACTGTATAGTCCATGGACATGATCAAGCAACTTTCACTTAGACATTTTTCTAGACATTTATATATATATATATATATATATATATATGTACCTAACTTCACCTTTAAGTGAAAAAAACTTATTATACACATGATTCTTAAGTTTGCTTTGTAATTTCTAAGTGATTCTGAGTCAAAATATCCCACTTTATGAAGATATTATTCTTACTCATAAAACCTTAATTTTCAAATCTTAAAGAAGATTTTAAGAATGAGTGAATGCCCCTTGTGATAAACCATGATGGAAAAGAATGTACATATGTGCATAACTGGGTAACTTTGCTACAACATTGTAAATCAGCTATACTTTTATTAAAATAATTTAAAAAAAGAATGAGTGTGTTGACTCAACTTGACTTTTGACAGGTTTTTTCGTAAAAAAAATTTGTGCAGAATGCAAATGTGTTTTTTTTTTTTTCAAAACTAGAACCACTCTGAATGTCTACAAATTAAGGTTTAAATAAGAACAATACCTTTATATAATGGGATATGTTCCTCTTAGAATGATTTAGAAATTACAAAGCAAACTTAAAAATCATGTGTACAGCAAGTTCTTTTTTCTTTTTCTTGTGCATGTCATAATACATTTTACATAATAGTTACAAAACACATATAACATAATTCTAAGATGTAAAACAAAACAAACTGAAAGGCAAAAATTAAAATATTGTCTGTAGTGAATGGATGTATAGTTTAGCCTACTGTCTTTTTCCTTTTTATTTTATCATTTTAATAATGAATATTAAATATATTACAGAATCAAGTAATTTTAAAAGTATGATCAAACTAGAACTTCTTGGGTAACTCAACTGGTAAAAAATCTGCCTGTAATGTAGAAGATCCAGTTTAATCCCTGGGCCAGGAAGATCCCATGGTGAAGGGAAAGGCAACCCTCTCCAGTATTCTTGCCTGGAGAATTCCATGGACAGAGGAGACTGGTGAGATACTGTCCATGGGTTTGCAAAGAATCAGACAACACTAAGTTACTAACACTTTAACTTTCACTTCAAATACCTATGAGCCCAAACAGCTATTAAATAATTGGAATCTACTCTCTCTCTTCAAATGATCATCAAGTTATAATTTCTTTTTAAATGTATCCAGTAAGATTTCACTATTATGGGAACTTCATTGAATTTGTAATAATCTATCTTTCCCCCAAACGATACAAAAATGATCTTCACAACCCAGATAATCACGATGGTATGATCACTCACCTAGAGTCAGATATCCTGAAATGTGAAGTCAAATGAGCCTTAGGTCTTAGGCCTTACAAACACAAGTGAGGCACTACAAATAAAGCTAGTGGAGGTGATGGAATTCCAGTTGAGCTATTTCAAATCCTAAAAGATGATGCTGTGAAAGTGCTGCACTCAATATGCCAGCAAACTTGGAAAACTCAGCGGTGGCCACAGGACTGGAAAAGGTCAGTTTTCACTCCAATCCCAAAGAAAGGCAGTTCCAAAGAATGCTCAAACTTCCACACAATTGCCCTCATCTCACATGCTAGTAATGCTCAAAATTCTCCAAACCAGGCTTCAATAGTATGTGAACTAAGAATTTCCAGATGTTCAAGTTAGATTTAGGAAAGACAGAGGAAACAGAAATCAAATTGCCAACATCCATTGGATCATAAAAAAAGCAAGAGAGTTCCAGAGAAACATCTATTTCTGCTTTATTGACTATGTCAAAGCCTTTAACTGTGTGGATCACAATAAACTGTGGAAAATTCTGAAAGAGATGGAAATATCAGAGCACCTGATCTGGCTCTTGAGAAATCTGTATGCAGGTCAAGAAGCAACAGTTAGAACTGGACATGGAAAAACAAACTAGTTTCAAATCAGGAGAGGAGTGTGTCAAAGCTGTATATTGTCACTCTGCTTATTTAACATATATGCAAAGTACATCATGAGAAATGCTGGGCTGGATGAAGCACAAGCTGGAACCAAGACTGCTGGGAGACTTATCAATAACGTCAGATACACAGATGATACCATCCTGATGGCAGAAAGTGATGAAGAACTAAAGAGCCTCTTGATGAAAGTGAAAGAGGAGAGTGAAAAAGCTGGCATAAAACTCAACATTTAGAAAACTAAGATCACGGTATCCAGTCACATCACTTCATGGCAAATAGATGGGGAAAGAGTGGAAACAGTGACAGATATTATTTTGCGGGGGTTTCAAAATCATTGCAGATGGTAACTGCAACCATGAAATTAGAGGATGCTTACTCCTTGCAAGGAAAGTTATGATCAACTTAGAGTATTAAAAAGGAGAGACATTACTTTGCCAACAAAGGTCCATCTAGTCAAAGCTATGGTTTTTCCAGTAGTCATGTATGGATGTGAGAGTTGGACTGTGCAGAAAGTTGAGTCCAAAAGAATTGATGCTTTTGAACTGTGGTGATAGAGAAGACTCTTGAGAGTCCCTTGGACTGCACGAAGATCAAACCAGTCCATTCTGAAGGAGATCAGTCCTGGGTGTTCATTGGAAGGACTGACGTTGAAGCTGAAACTCAATATTTTGGCCACCTGATGCGAAGAGCTGACTCATTGGAAAAGACCTTGATGATGGGAAAGATTGAGTTCAGGAGTAGAAGGGGCCGACAGAGGGTGAGATGGTTGGATGGCATCACCGACTCAATGGACATGGGTTTGGGTGGACTCTGGGAGTCAGTGATGGACAGGGAGGCCTGGCATGCTGCAGTTCATAGGGTCACAAAGAGTCAGACACGACTGGAACTTGAACCGGAACTTGAACTGACTCAATGGACATGAGTTTTAGCAAACTCCAGGAGATAGCAAAGGACAGGGAAGCCTGGCATGCTGCAATTCGTGGGGTCGTAACTTGTCGACATGACTTAGCAGCTGAACAGCCAAAACAATATAAAACAGAATTGACACATGATTGATGAAAGGTCATATACTGGAAGAGCAAAGAGATGAAGACAGGAAATCGAAAGTAGATACTGGTGTTTCTTTGGAATTAGAGACTGGAAAAGTAGCTGCAGAGGTTACCTCTGGAGAAGGACAGAATATGGGATGTTGAAGAGAACATGGTGCCTTGGCTGGGTTTGGGGTGCTGCTGGTTTAAAGACGTTCCAAAAATGGGCTGATGAACTTGGGAAATGGAAAAGTACCAAAAAATGGACATCCAATTACATAGGTGCACAAGAGTGAGCTCCTTCAGGTCAACAGAAGGAGATAGGTGGAAATGAAGCTGTGGTCAAGAGGAAGGTCAGTGCTCGAGTCTATTTCCCCTTTATGTGCTCAGGATAATGGCTTAAGTGCAAATCAGCTGTGGATCATCCACAGCCTCAATAAGCTTGGTGTCTCGGGCAGGGGAAGCCAGATGCAAACTACTAAAATCAGATGCTCGTTAGGGACACTTCTAAGGAAACATAAATTTTAATGAGAGGCTAGACTAGTTTATGTTCTCCTGGAACAGCATGAGAAGGGGAATGATGTGGGCTCTCTGCCTTGATGTCAGGAACCCACTGAAGTTTGGTGATTACAGACGTTGCAGCTACAATGTCAGTATGATGCTAGCCAACCCCACCGATGGTTTGGGACCCAATTTAGCTGCGGGCACAGCTTTTGAAGATGCCACATGACTGGCCGTGGAATCACAACACTTACTGTTTACAAAAAAAGAAAAAAAAAAAAAAACCTCATGGGATGAATGTATCCATTAAAGTTCCCAAATGGCTTTGCATCTTCTTTAACAGCGGGTTCTGCTTGTCCGTGTGTGAATCGTAAGGAAACATTTCCACTTTCTGGTATTATATGCATGGATGTGAATTTATAAAGAAAATCGAGATTTAATGCATTGACAGCTATTCTTTGTAGCTCACCCAAAGGCACACTGGGGCTCTAGTACTCTTGTTTCAAACCTCTCCTTTGGCCATATTTTGCTAGTTAACATTTAATGCAGTCTTTTTTTCTTTTTTTTAAGAGTAGAACCCTTGACAAGATGTGCTTATGAATTTTCAAGCTTATAGATTTTCAAGTTCTCTTTCCTCTTGAATGAGAGTAATGACTCAATAGAATAAAATCTTTGGTAACTAGCCATTCACAGATTCTTATGAAACGAAGATTGGATTTTCGTACTAGGAACAGAAGCAATACGTTTTTCTGATTGGTGCTTGGTGATTGCTTGGTGATTGCCCCGGAGACCAGGGCCAAGGCTGTTGAGTTATGGCCTCCAGTCTGTCACAAACAAACTATGTAACCTTGTCCAAGGTATGTACCTCTTAGCATTTAATTTGTAAAGTGGGTATAATCAGGCATTCCTGACAGGAATGTTGTAAGGGTTAATTAATTGCGCTTTGTTAAGTGCACTGAGATTGTCAGATTAAAGCATTAGGAAAGTGTCAAGGTTGTGTTATTATGGTATTATTTTTCTTTGTTTGGGAGGAAATGCCATTTCTGTGTAATTTACTTTAACAGTAAAATAAGCCATGTTAATTGATGCACAATCAAGCCCTTATTCATTGAGGAAAAGGGTGTATGCAGTTAGCAAGAAGACTGGTGTCACCTGACACAGGGCAGGGACCTGAAAATTCGGCACTGGATACAAAGAAAACCTAGAAAGTGAGACTTGGGGCGATCAGATTCTAAATGCCATGGAGACTCAAGTTTCACACCCAGTAGAGTCTGCTATTAGCAGAGAAAAAGGTCTGTAACCTTAGCAACCAATACCCAACCAAAAAAAAAGAAAGAAAACAAACAGTTCTATCTATGTACCAAGCAATCTCTGAAGTAATTGTACATATGGCCTGGAAACTAAATATCATAAATGCTTCATTAGAAAGGGGGTTTTAAACATATGGACTAATAAGTCTTTAATAAAAGACTTTCCTAATAACAGAAGTACACCTTTATAGATGTGATTCTATTTGTATAAATACACATTAACCATTGTTTAGACTTTGACCTTTATGATAATAGCTAGTAAATCTTGACTATCTGAAAGAAAATATTGATGATTATATCTGAAAATGTTATTTAGCAACTTTATAGAGTTGTGGTAATTTTAGGATACTATTGTTCTAATATGTGAGTTACTGAATAGAACAAGTGAATGTAATAAGTAAGCAGGTTAATAAGAATGTATACTAAAAATAAATACTCAGCACAAATATTTAAAAGGAGGGCAATTAATTGAATATGTCTCACAATTGACTATAAATAAGTATTTTCTAAACAATGTCTTGTAAATAATGACTGTAATGATCTGTGGCAATAGTTTTCAGTATTCTCAATGTCTTTGTGATACTCAGGAATCATATCTAGATATTCCAAATTCCACAAATTTTACAGCTCTTCTTGGTCACATGGATTCAACTTTATTGTCATTCTATGCCAGTACAGATAGCTCTAAAATCTCCACTTTGAAAAATGGCAAAAATAACTTTGTAATGGGCTCCTAATTATGTCCTTGCTTGGTGGTGGTTTGTTTAGAATCTTTTCCTGTTTCTGACTTCTGACTCTCTATTTCTTTGTCGTTGTTGTTAATTGCCAAGCTGTGCTCAACTCTTGTGATCCCACAGATTGCAGCCCACCAGGCTTCTCTGCCCATGGGATTTCCCAGGCAAGAATGCTGGAGTAGCTTGCCGTTTCTCTTTTTAATGTCCTTCTTCAAAAGGGCTTCCAGGGCTGAAGGTTGTATTTCATGGAACAGCAAGTTTGTAGATAAGGGCCTTGTATCCTCCGTAAAGCACTTACTGAGCAGACCAGACTTGTATACTCAACTCAAGAGCACAAGATGGCTTACTGGGGAAAGCAGTCTGGTTACATGATGTAGAGTGTGCTCTTATCCATCCTCAGACACAAATTTTAATGTTTATTTATTTTTACTTTATTGTTTTATTTTATTTTTTAATTGTTTGCCTTGATTTTTCTTTTTAATTTTTATTTTATGTTGGAGTAGAGGCGATTTATGGGATTCCCAGGTGACTCTGTGGTAAAGAATCCGCCTGCCAATGCAGGAAACCCAAGGTTCGTTCCCTGTGTCAAGAAGATGCTCTGGAGGAGGAAATGGCAACCTGCTCCAGTATTCTTGCCTAGAAAATTCCATGGTCAGAGGAGCCTGGCAGGCTACAGTTCATGGGGTCACAAAGAGTTGAATACTGAGCACACAGCACAAGGAAAACAACAGTTGATTTACAATGTTGTGTTAGTTTCAAGTGTACAACAAAGTAATTTGTTACACCTGCATGCACATCTAATCTGTTTCAAATTCTTTCCCCATTTAGATCATTGCAGTGGCATTCCCTGTTGTACTCAGTAGGTCCTTGGCCATCATCTATTTTACATTCACAAATGTGTATGTCAATCCCAAGCTCCCAATGTATCCCTCTCCCCTACCTTCCACCTTTAAAAAACATAAGTTTCTTCCTATGTCTGTGAATCTGTTTCTGTTTTGTAAATAAGTTCTTGCGTATCATTTTTTTAGATTCCATATATAAGTGATATCATAGATATTTGTCTTTCTCTGACTTACTTCACTTAGTATGATAATCTCCAGATCCATCTTTTAATATAGAAGAAAAGTCAGGGCATATAATTTGGGGTGTTATATCATATATGTGGCAGCATATGATGTGGGGCATATAAGTTTCCAAAAGGTTAATTTCACTAGACTTTTCTCGCATTTTAACCTGATATTTTATGGTTCCTAAGAACACAAAGGAAAGCCTATTACTACTTCTCTGAGCATTTAAAATCCCAATTATTCTTCAAAATTAATTTAAATGCCACGTTCTCTATTGATGCACCTTCTGGTCATAACTGCTTCCTCCATTTCACCCTTCATGCACCTTTATGAGAACACACAGTACCCAGTAACACCAGGTTAATTCAGGGCAGTTCCAGGACCTACTTACCCTTTATCTCCCAGCATCTAGTTCAAAATTTAGCCTGGAATAGTCACCTAACAGGGTTTTTTTAGAGAGTTTGCATGTATTAACATTCTAATCAGTTGGTTTCTTACTCATCTATATTCAATGTATGTTAAAATTATTTCATAAATCAGTTAAAAATTAAAAGCATTTTTAGAGCCTTAGAGAAAGTGTTGTGGTATGAAATCATCACTGTTGTCAAATAATAATATATATATAATCTAATTATATATATGTGCATATATGTATACATTTATATTAATTAAACACCTACTCTAAGTCTGGGAGGTCTATGCATTGCCAAACAGTTGCATGTAAAACTGATTTGTATCATCAACTAATAGCCTAGGTCTGTTAATAGAGCTCTGAAGTACAAATGCTATTTAGAGGGCTTTTTGATTTATTTCTTTTTCACAAGATGAGTCAGGTCAAATTACAAAGAAACGTGGTATCTTTTAGTTACAAGAGCAGGGAACTGGAGTCTCAGGGTTATAGTGCTAATTTTTCAGTTTTCTTTTCTCACTTGTAAAAGAGGAGCTTGAGACGGATGAAAAAGGCTGAAAAATATTTCCCAGAGATACCAGCACCTAACCCCTGGAACCTGCAAATATGTTACCTTCCTTGGAAAAAGGGATTTTGCAGATGCAATTAAGCTTAAGGACTCTGAGTTGGGATAATTATCCTGGTTTACCCAAATAAGCCCAAACTAATCCCATGTTTATTTTTTCACTGAGTTATATTTACTTTACAATGCGATGTTAGTTTCTACTGTACAATGAAGAGAATCAGCTGTATGAATACATATGACCCCTCCCTGTTGAACCTCCCTCTTATTCCCTTCATCCCCCTCATCTGGGCCACACAGAGAACCGAGGTGGGCTCCACGCGCAGTGACAGCAGGTTCCCAGTAGCTGTCTACTTTACACACCACACCATGGATACATGTCAACCTTGGTCTCCCAATTCAGGCCATGCCCCTTCTCCCACCCACCGAGTACACAGGACACCTCTCTTTGTCTCTGTTCCTGCTCTGGAAGTAGGTTCATCTGAACCTCTTTTCTAGATTCTGTATATAGATGTTAGTATGTAAGTCAGAAAGNGAGAACCGAGGTGGGCTCCACGCGCAGTGACAGCAGGTTCCCAGTAGCTGTCTACTTTACACACCACACCGTGCATACATGTCAACCTTGGTCTCCCAATTCAGGCCACGCCCCTTCTCCCACCCACCGAGTACACAGGACACCTCTCTTTGTCTCTGTTCCTGCTCTGCAAGTAGGTTCATCTGAACCGCTTTTCTAGATTCTGTATATAGATGTTAGTATGTAAGTCAGAAAGAGAAACCCCACGATTCCTTAAAAGCAGAGAACCTTCCCTGGCTATTGTTGAGAGGGAGGTGTAATCATGGCAGAATGGTCAGAGATTCCTCGATGCTGCTGGCTTTGAAGACAGAAGGCGGTCACAGCCGAGGAATGCAGGTTACTTCTAGAAGCTGGAAGACCAAGAAAATGCGTTATTTGTTTGCTGGAACTTCTAAAATGGAGACCAGCCCTATTGACATTTGATGTTAGCCCAGGAAGACTCATATCTTCCTGATCTATAGAAACGTAAGATAAATAAATTGTGTGGGTTGAAGCCACTAAATCCATGCCAATTTGTTATAACACAAGTGAAACTCTCATACAACATTTTATTGCCTTCCATCTTGAAAATCCCCCAATTCTACATTTTAATATATTCTGTGTTCAAATCCTGATTATCACATCTGAGCATTGTCTAAAAGTGTGGTGCATTCATATCAGAGATTTCTGTCTTCCAAATGTGTGCATTCGATATACTTAAAAAACAAAAACTCTCAATTCATTGTTTCAACAAAGGATTTTGTAACTAACTCCTAGGCTCCTTTAACACAATAGAAATCAAAGCCTGCAAGAGCTCATGCCATTTACTTTCGTCAAAATCTGAATGATGCATTGCATAAGTAACGGCATAATAGAGCCCTCATATTGTAATCTGGGTAGATGTATGCTATGCTTTGAAAATCAAATATTGTTCCCATTGACGTTTTGACAAGTAATTTCGACAACAATACACATTTGGCTAACTCATGAATGCAGCACTTCTCGTCCTGATTGTGCAGGGTTTGCACTATGCTAAGAATGACAACAATTATAGCACTGACTTGCATCTGCCAAGTGAACAGATGGTCTTGTAGTTTGGGCGAACAATGGTGAAGAAAGAAAAGGCAAGGGGGTAGGGGTGGGGGAGCCGGTGGGCTGGGATAAAGATCTTACAATTCAAAATAGCACTAATCAAACTAAAGACAAAGGCATGTTGCCATGCATTACTGAAATGTGTTTTCAAAAGGAACAGGTCTTGCTGATTTTACTCTTCTCACGTTCCTGTTTCAAATCTAATTCCAATGCACTTGAGGCCGATGAGCAATCAAATTATAATGTTGACACTCTTATTTATAGAAATAGTTATTTTAAAGTGTTTTCAATGCGAGTTTGATAAAGGATAACTTTTTGTCTTTAGGAGACTATATATTTACACTTTCATTTTTAGCTTGTGAAACAAACAGAATACGAGTAAGAACTAGGACTTCACCTTCACAAACTTCGAATGTTAGAGCAGTGAGGTAATTCTTTTATCTTTATAAAGTCATTTTACCTTTTCTGCCTAACGTGGAATAAAGCTGTCTTCTTGGAAGGATCTTCATTAAATAGGTTGTGTGTGTGTGTGTGTGTGTGTGTGTGTGCACGTATGTACATTTGTATGTTAGGTAATACATACAAATGGTTCTCCTTGCTTGCTTTGCTGTGTCTGGATCACATTTGATGTTATATCTTTGAATTTAAAACTATTTAAACTTATCAACCTGCAAGAATCCTCTTGCTTATACAGTTTCCTTATAGAGAAAACTGAATGACCATTTGAGTTGCATTTAGGTAAGAGTTTCTATATATACATATATACATGTATATATAGTCTTAAAAAATTATTCAGATATTTATTTTCTTTCTTTTGAATAGTATTTATGGTAATTACTTACCAAACTAAATTATAATAACTCCCATATATTAAAAGTTTTCTTAGATACTGTGCTAAAATTTTTTTGTACATTATCTCATTTAAAATGTATAGCACCGCTCTGAGGTGGGTATGGAGTTTTATTGTTTCTCTTTTGAAAGATGAAGCAATGGAGGTTTTCAAAGCTTGAGGGACTTACCTAAAATCACACAGTTAATAAATAGGGCGTGGAGACTGAAAGCTAGATTTATATAACTCCAGATGCTCTACGTAACCATTTGAGTTGGTTACGGTAAGTTAGACACTGAATGTCAGTGGCTTGACACAGTAGATTGTTCACTCATGTAACAGTGATGGGCCAGCATTCCAGTCTGCAGGATCACTTTCTCCAAATCACCCCACACAGATCCAGGCCTCTTGGGTCTTGAAGCTCAGTCTCGGGACCTTATTTCCAGGGGAAGGAAGAAGGTGTGGGGTGCACCCAAGCCAGGTGTGAATTTGACAAAAGCACTTCTGCTTGGGTTCCTATTAGAGAAACTTAAGTCACATGGAGACTTCCAACCTCAAGAGAGGCTGGAAAGTAACCTAGATTAGACGTTTGAACAAAGGGAAGGGGGAATTTCAGGAAGCACACGGCCATCCCCTTAGCACTGTCGTTGGTATGTTTTATTGGTGGGTTTATGAATGATAAGAAACTTTCAGATTAGACCTTCAGTGATTTGTGGGTATGCTTAGACTATTTGTCTCAGCCATACCTAGTCCACAGTACAGATTTATAACAGCATTTTGTCCTGTCTTGCCTTGCCTCCAAGAATTGCTTGATTGATTCAAATAGTTCAAAGGGCTCCTTGAGACCTGTATTCTTTACGTTGAACAGAGGGAAACATTTAGAGGTGGCGGAAACAGTGAAAAGCAAGTTCTGTGGTGCTCAGCGTTGTCAGTTATGTCTCCTTTTACTATTTTAAATGAAGGTTTTAGTTATTAGAAATTACACTAAAACAAATTTTATCCTCATTAAATTTCTATTTCAATTAAAGTTAAAGATTTTCAAGATTCAGGTATTTTGAAATAATAATCTGCAGTACTTATTTGTTTTTCAGTTATCTCCAACATAAGGACCATTTTTAAAACCATCATAAAAGCAAGATATCAGAAGCAGTTCAGCTATTTTTAACTACTTGGGATGTGAGAAAGTTAATTTACAATCTTACCATGATCAGAATAGTTCTGATAAATGGAGTAGTCATTTTTTTCCATCATTGTCTTCAAATGAAATATTTGATATAGGTAAATTTTCTACATAGACGATGCAAAACATAGCAATAAAAAGCAGGCATCTCTCTTAAATGTTTTGCTTTCATTCTTTATAATTTAAACTTTCTGTGAAGTCTTATGTTTTTAAGTGTGAATATCCATCATTGTTTTAGCCTCTGAGATAATACAGTACTTCCCTTCTGTAGCTACAGATGTCCTTGATTTTACTAATCCAGGGTTGTTTATGTGTCTTGAATTTTTGTTTTTAATTTTTACAGCTTTTTCCTGTTGCTCCTTTGATTTGTCACATTTTTCTTTTATATATTTCAGATTTTTATACTCAATGTATCAGTGCTGTGTTACTTTCTGCTGTACAGCATAGTGACTGGATTATGCATGGATGCGCATGTTTACTATTCTTTCCCACTGTGGCCTATCCCAGTAATGACAGAGAATGTAGGATATAGTCCTCTGTACTGTACAGTAGAGACTTACTGTTGTCCATCCTATATGTGAGTGTCCATCCACCAGCCCCAAACTCCCAGCCCATCCCTCCCCTGCCCTCCTCCTGCTAGGTTTGCTCTCTCTGTCTGTGAGGCTTTTTCTACTTCTTACACATGTTCACTTGTGCCATATTTAGAATCCGCACATATCACGTGGCATTTGTCTTTCTTTCTGATTTACTTCACTTTTTTTTTTTTTTTTAATAATGACTTTTCAACTGTGGATGACTGTCTTCTAATTCTTCCCACAATATTTTTTTTTCTCCAGCAAATACAAAATACTTTAAAACTGGATCTCGTTTATTTTTCATCAATATTCAACCTTCTTATTGTAAGAAAGCATCTTAGGGTCCTGAAAATTAAACAAAAATCCATGGATTTTTTAATCATTTTTATTATTATGGATTTGAGTGGAGGCTCAAACACATTCCCAGAGGTAAAGATTTCATGTGATAGTTCTGGTTCTATCTTCCTTGACTTTTTTCTTCTGTGGTATCCCACCCTATTCTATTATTACAAATAACCTAATTATATTATTACAAATTTCCCTTCATAGATATTCTGATATCAATTATAAATTATTGGGAATTAAAAGTAATTGATTCAACATATACTAAGTGTAAGATGGGCTTCCCTGGTGGCTCAGCAGTAAAGAATCTGCCAGCCAATATGGGCAATGTGGATTTGATTCCTGGGTTGGGAAGATCCCCTGGAGAAGGAAACAGCAACCCCCTCTAGTATTCTTTCCTGGGAAATGCCATGGATAGAGGAGTCTGATGGGCTGCAGTCATAAGGTTGCAAAGAGTTGGACAAGACCGAACGACTAAATAATGACAAAGTATAAGACACTCCTGTATGCATTACACATGTAGTAACTTACTGAGTTTTATCATTGTAACACACCTAGAAATATATTTCCGTTTTACATATGAAAAGTCCAAGGCCCAGGAAGGTCTATGTATTCCATCACTGAGTTGGGTCTTAATCTCAGGCAGCCCAGTCCTGTAGCAATATTCCATGAGCTGCGAAGGAGACCGCTTACTCCACACTGCACTGTGAATGAGCGACATGCATTTTAAAATTTAACTTCTTTTCTAATTACATATAATGAAAACCTTTGTTATAGTCTAGATAATTATAAGCATCGAAGGTATTTGCGGACAGGAGCCCTTTCCGTTGCCTGAGATTCTATCCTACGTGGGTCTATTTCTGCAAAGCCAGGCTAGGTAACTTCCCTGCTTGCTTGCTGCTCCAGTCTCACCTTGACGCGCACAGTCGAGGGGCTGTGTCTGACTCACTTGTCACTCTTTCATCCGTCTGTGCGCTTGCCTACATGTCATCATTCTTTTCTTTAGCAAACATAGACTGCTGAATGCTCCCTGCTTTTAAGCACTGTGGTTGTTTCCAGGTTGATTGTTTGCAAATGTGATACGATTCTTGACCAAGAGGGCTCACAGTGCTTAGGAATGCTAGATACAGAAAGAGCTAGAGTGCAATTTGTTACATGTCACAACGGATACGTGAGCAGATTGCTATGGGAACATAAGGGTGAGAGGAACTTGCTCCATCCGTTGCGTTGGTGGTTGAATGAAGCCTTTATGGAGAGTCAAGAGGACCAAATCTTTTTGAATATATAAAACTTCATCACACGAGAAGGAAGCATGAAATGGTGAATGGTGTTAAAAAATTGTTGAAAATTCAGAGTGGTTTGGATATAAGAAAACTACTGCTGCTGCTGCTGCCTCTGCTGAGTCGCTTCAGTCGTGTCCGACTCTGTGCAACCCCATAGATGGCAGCCCACCAGGCTCCCCCGTCCCTGGGATTCTCCAGGCAAGAACACTGGAGTGGGGTGCCATTTCCTTCTCCAATGCAGGAAAGTGAAAAGTGAAAGTGATGTCGCTCAGTCGTGTCCGACTCTTAGCGACCCCATGGACTGCAGCCCACCAGGCTCCTTCATCCATGGGATTCTCCAGGCAAGAGTACTGGAGTGGGGTGCCATTGCCTTCTCCAATAAGAAAACTATAGTGAGACTTAGGGTAACTGATNTGCATGAAAGTGAAAAGTGAAAGTGACGTCGCTCAGTAGTGTCCGACTCTTAGCGACCCCATGGACTGCAGCCCCCCAGGCTCCTTCATCCATGGGATTCTCCAGGCAAGAGTACTGGAGTGGGGTGCCATTGCCTTCTCCAATAAGAAAACTAGAGTGAGACTTAGGGTAACTGATGTGAAATGAGTTGAGAGAGGAAAGCCTGGGATCACCTGTGAAGGGCTTTTTGCTCACCTATAATGTATAGAATATTCCATGTATAGTGGACATGACCTGATAGCCTCAGAAACAAATTGAATAAAGAAATGGAGTTTTATGAGACAAGTNTTCATCCATGGGATTCTCCAGGCAAGAGTACTGGAGTGGGGTGCCATTGCCTTCTCCAATAAGAAAACTATAGTGAGACTTAGGGTAACTGATGTGAAATGAGTTGAGAGAGGAAAGCCAGGGATCACCTGGAAGGGCCTTTTGCTCACCTATAATGTATAGAATATTCCATGTATAGTGGACATGACCTGATAGCCTCAGAAACAAACTGAATAAAGAAATGGAGTTTTATGAGACAAATGAAGGAGATGAAGAAAGCACACAGGGGGAGGTGAATTCCAGGAGTCACGTGGAGGTGGCAGAAATGCAAAGCAGGGAATAAACCTAAGAACGATTCCAGGCTAGAATTAACAGATGTGAAGGATGAGGCCACGGCAGAAGTGCAAGGTGCTGGTTCCTTCAAAGGGCATGAGGGATGCAGGGAGAAGGAAGGTCCGAAAGCAATCGATCACGTGCTCAGTAACCAGCGTGTTTAACTAGAGGTGCTTGTGAGTATTCTAGGTAGAAGAGTCCAATGCATGTAAGTCTAGAATGCAAAAGAAAAACGTGGAAGATAGAAATATACTTGGGAGAGGTTAAGCCCAATGGACGATAATTGAAGCCAATAGAAGCTGATAACACTGCACAAGAAAGCATGAAGAGGGAAAGGAGAAATGAACTGCGGACTCTTGCTAGAACCGAAGTGGCAAATTGAATTTATTTCACAAGCGACAGGTTATGGACCTCTTAATGGAATGTCTGATGGGTACAAAAAATAGCATTTCCTCTATTCACATGTCTTGATATATATTTTCTTTTGCCATGCTATTGGTGCCTAGATTTTAAATCAGCTATATAATAGCATGAGTATTTATTTGTTTTTCTATAAGTATCTGTTCCCCTGAATATTATTCTTTGAAGCAGGGTCTCTGTGAATGTAATTTCTATATGATTTGAAAAGTCTCAGCTCTCAGGATGTGTCTTTAAGGGACTTGATTCAGCAATTAAATTTAGAAGGATGCACTTTCCTTTAAAGCAACACCAGTCCCTTTAAAAGGCTTCTAATATTGGAGAGAATCTCGAACTAGAAATTTAAATTCCTTGGAGTTTTATTCCACCCGTGTCCATAGCCTCCTCTGTGAAGCTGGCAAGCTTACAGCACCTCTGTGGATCATGGTGATATGGGGATATAAAATGATGCAAGTGACTACATGATTTGTCAGATGGTTTCTGATCCTATACTTTTTTAAAAATTAATTTTTATTGCAGTATGATTGCTTTACAGTGTTGTATTAGTTGCTACTGTACAGCAAAATGAATCAACTTTTGGAATTCTTTTTGGAATTCTTCCCATTTAGGTCACCAGAGTCCTGAGTGAGTAGAGTCCTCTTAGCTACACAGTAGGTTCTCACTGGTTATCTATCTTACACACAGTATCGACAGTGTATATATGTCAATTCCAATCTCCCAATTCATCCCACTCCCCCTTTTGACCCCACATGTCTATGAGAATGCCCCCCTCCTCATTTTGAAATTTTGCTGCTCAGTCTCGGTTTTCCCTTTCCTCTAAACATGGCCTTTATGAATCCATTAATATCAAAACACTGAGTCTCAAAACAGAGTAACTTAGCTTTGCCTCCTTCCATCGAGTTTTCATACTTTGACTGGTTGGTCTAGACTTTCTAATTAAAAGTCAAGCCAAGGTATAAATCAAGCCTGTACTGGCATTCAAAGCACAAAACAATATATGCTTCAACATTTTCCATTGAGAAGTTCTACATAAAGTAGGATAATTTCTGTATATACTCTCACGAATGGCTTAACAATAGACAGAGACTCTTCTCTGATCATAACAATTATGTAAAGAAGTAGTTATTTTGTATTCATCCTAGCGCTCTGTTTTCCTTTGTCATAATATATAACAGATATATTAAATATGTATTTAATATTAAATATCATATATACCATATATAGTATATAATATATTGATAGAGTCACTTGATTTTAATCAACTTTAACTTGCCTGTAAAATAAAGGTAAGTTAACATAGAAATTTTTGGCATTTCAAATTGTTTTAAAAATTGTTGTATCGATAATTAACATGGATAGAATCCTATAAACATTTATACCACCACTCATTTTTCTTTAAAGCTTAACATTTTTACCTATATTGACATTTCACAGCACTCAGTTGATCCTGAAGCTTAGAAAGCCTTTTAGCTTTTAGATGACAATGATGATATTCAGGTGTGATAGAGAATGATAAGGGGCTATAACACTGTATAAGATCTATAAAACTTGACAAAAATACACAATGTGAGCTCATTTATGAGTAACAATTTTTGATCTTTCCTTTCAAAAGCATCTTAAAGTAAATACTCCGGTTTTAACCAAACTTATATTGATTCTAAGCTCTTTGAAATCAGATAGCCGATATTATTTTCTTTGTATCTCTAGAATCTTGCCCAGTAAGCAAGATATTTATAGACATTTAACAAAACTTGCAAAATAACATCAAGTAGGAATTGCACGTGCTTGATTTTTCACAGATATAATAATTCCCTCACCACCCATTTCTGTGTCCCTACTAGGTGCCAGGCAACTATCATATAGGCATGGGGGAGACAACGCCTGGCACTCCTGGCGCTTAGAGTGTCTAAAGTTATAAAAAGCATTAAAGAGGTCACCTGTCGTCAAACGTGTTTCCTTTGACTGCCTCTTAATTCAACTGCCCTTTTGAGGGTGGTTGTTCAAGACCTGCAGTTGCTCTCCAGTCCTTTTTGAGGGGCTTCTCTGGAAGCTCATCAGTAAAGAATCCATCTGTCAAGCTGTGGAGGCAAGTTCTGTCTCTGGGTCAGGAAGATCCCTTGTCCAGAACCCTGGAACTATATTGCATTATAAAAATGCCCACAGAGTCAGGAAGCCATGGGTACATGTACCTTGCTGTCTTAGCCTACTCTGGTTGCTCTAATAAAAAACCACAGACTGAAAATAGCATATATAACACAAAGGTATCTTTTGTAGTTTTGGAATCTGAAAATCTGAGATAAAGGTGTTAGCGTGGTGAGGTCAGGGCCCTTTTCCATAATGAAGACTTCCTATTATGTCTTCACATTCAAGCAGAGGCTGGAGACCTCCCTGTGGTCTCTATTATAAGGATGTTAATGTCACTCATAAGGCCTGTCCCTTTACAACTTAAGAACCTCCCCAAAGCTCTGCCTCCTAATACCATCACACCGAGCATTAGGATTCAAACATATGAGTTTTGCTGGGACACATTCATTCAGACCATAGCATTCCCTTTCTACATTACAATGAAATGTTCACTTCAACATTAGAATATAATGTCCCAGTGTACAATTAGAATTGTTCAGAAATGTGACAGGTAATGAATGAGCTTTGTGTCTTATGAAACAAAAGTCCCAGTTCTAGTTGTTCTAATATAGTATGAAAATAATCAACATTGTGAAACACTAACAGAAAACACAGTTTTTGTCCCACCATTAGCACAGACATTCCGGTCAGTACTGTGTCAGGCTGTTCTTCCCTGGCACAACACCCATACCTGGTGACAATGTTGACCAGCGAAACCCAGGAGTTATGCAAGAGAAGTTTATTTAACTGCAAAATAAAAGTTTATTGGGAAAGAGTTTCAGACAAAATAGTGCTGCTTTATGGAGACTTGGTGAACTGTTTGTAAAGCAATGAACATGGTTTTGCTTTTTGATAAAGTAGAAGCAGTAACTGTTCAAGTGTGTGTGTGTGCGTGTGTGTGCGTGTGTGTGTGTGTGTGTGTTTATGTGTCTTTCCTTCCTGCGGGAGCTGGCACTTTCTTGATAGACCCTAAAAATTAAATCAGTTTTGCAGCATCAGTGGTTGTGATCATCAAAGTCAGGCTAAGTTTATGGGCTTCTCTCCTTTGATTTATTGGTTCAGATTACAATGTTTTTAAGGCTTTCATTTGTGCTCAGAAGGGGAAGTCAGGGTGATTTAATATATATCATTGTTTATGTTTTATAAAGTAAAATCTGAAAAATACTGTTATGCTTCAAATATTGTTTCATGACTACAGAATTAGGATGAACATTTTAGATAATAAAAAGATGCAAAATAGTCACTAAGATCTCAAAATTTCTATACTTTCAATACTAGAAATTTTATCTTTCAAAATAGAGTAGAATGAACTCCTTTAACTAGATGGACTGGTGTGTTACATATGCAGGGTGAAACTCAATATAAGATGAATCTCTGGGGAAAAGTGTACTTTCTACAAATTTCTCATATGTGACATCAGCATGTAGCGATTCAAAATTAGTAGTACATCCCTTGAAAAGAAATCAATAGTTTAACAATATAGGAAATTTCTAGACCTCAGCAACAATGAGCTACCATCCAATGTCTAAAATAGGTCAATATTTGGCTAAATAATAAAGGCAGGAGGAGTAGATGTGGTTCAGCTGGGTCATGGAGCTTGGCCACAGGTTCTAAACAAACCTCAAATCAATGTGTTTGGTTTGGTTTGCTTTGTTTTTTATACTTCAATTCTTCTATTGTATTTAAAAGCAATTGTAACTGTGAGTGAAAGCAAAGTCTCTCCTCAATAGTCCAGGCATTTTTACAGTGAGGCTTAAATACATTTTTGGTATAATCTGTTCTATATTTGTGCATCATAACTTGAATAATTTCCCCTAATAATTCAGCAGAGAAAATAATTGTGTTAACAAATAGTGCTAGAGCAATTGTTTTCCACATGCAAAAAAGTGAAATTAAATCCATAGCTCACACTGCATTAAAAAGTAACTCAAAGTGGATCAAAGATGAAAATATTAAATATAAAATTATAAAGCTTCTAGAAATAAACAGGAGAAAAGCTTTGGGATCTGGGTTAAGCAAAGATTTCTTGTGCTATGCTTGTGCTTAGTCGCTCAGTCATGTCTGACTCTTTGCAACCCCATGGACTGTAGCCTGCCAGGCTCCTCTGTCCATGGGGATTCTCCATGCAAGAATATTGGAATGGACTGCCATGCTCTCCTCCATGGGATCTTCCCAACCCAGGGATCAAACCCAGGTAACCAACATTGCAGATGGATTCTTTACCAGCTGAGCCACCAGGGAAGCTCAAGAATACTAGAGTGCGTAGCCTATCCCTTTTCCAGTGGATCTTCCCAGCCCAAAATTGAACTGGTGTCTCTCTCCTGCATTGCAGGCAGATTCTTTACCAGCTGAGTTACCAGGGAAGCCCTTCTTAGCTATTACAAGAAATCAAAGCCTATAAAAGAAACAAATGGACGTCATCAAAATTAAAAACTTCTGTTCTTCAAGAAACACCATTAAGGGAATGAAAAAACAAACCACAGAGTAGGATAACATGATTGCAAGTCACATATCTGTTGTAGGATTTGTATATGCAACACATAATGAAATTCCAAAACTTAACAAGGAAACAAACGACCCAATTTTTAAAAATGGATTAAAGTACAAATATCCCACCAAAGAAGAAATATGCATGGTAAATGTGCAAATGACAAGAAATTCAATATCATTTGTTACTATAGAAATACAAAGTAAAGGCATAGGAAATACCACTTTGCATTGGTACTAAAATGGCTAAAATTAAAAAGGCCGATTATACCAAATGTCAGAACGCATGCGGAGGTACTCGGATCTCCCATATACTGCTGATGGGAATGTAAAGGGAAACACTTTTGGAGTGGGTTGCCATTTCCTTTTCCAGGGGATCTTCTCAACCAAGGAACCGAACCCAGTGCAGTTCCTCTGCATTGCAGGCAGACTCTTTACCAACTGAGCCACCAGAAAAGCACCTCCCACCCCACAAAAAAGATACATGCACACCTACCATATGAGACATCCACTCTAAGAGGAAAGGGAATGTGTGATGAACCAATCATTTACACACAAGTTTTTATTTATAGTGGCTTTGTTATGGTAAAGCTAGAAACAATGTGAGTATGTCAACTGATGAATGAATAAAGAGATTTTAGTACAGTCAGACAATACAATGCTACCTTCAGGAGCCTGGCATACCCTAGTTCATAGGGTTGCAAAGAGCGGGACAAGACTTAGCAACTGAACAACAACATTGATTCATACTCCAGCATAAATGAACCGCAAAATAATCAAATTGAATGAAAGAAGACAAAGGAAAGAGAATAGTTACTGCATGAATTTAAGAAAATAAAACAAAGGTTGACAGAAAATAAATTAGTGGTTTCCTGAAAGAAGAGCTAGAGAGAGGGATTATAAAAAAGTATAAGGAAACATTTCAGAATATTTTTTTTTTCTTGCTTTGCTTAGTCCCTCAGTCGTGTCTGACTCTTTGAGACTCTGTAGGCTGTAGCCAGCCAGGCTCCTGTGTCCATTGGATTTTTCAGGCAAGAATACCAGAGTGGGTTGCCATTTCCTTCTCTGGGGGATCTTCCTGACCCAGGGATCGAGCTTGCATCTCCTGCAACGCAGGTGGATTCTTTACCCAGTGAGTCATCAGGGAGTTCGACTTTGCTGATAGTCTCCAAGTCATAAAATTGTACAATCAAAACATATAGTTTATGTCTGTCAATCATATTGCCATAGAGTTGTTAAAATTTGTCTTGCTGAGTCTCACGATCTGGAAGTCACCTGGGTCTCTGAAGTTCTTGAATTCTAGAGTTGGTTTTATTATGAAAGATGCTTTCTCAAACCTATGCTATATACTTATTCATGTGAATACTTCCACACTTACGGAATGCATATGTGTGCACGTGTTTATTTATAGGAGCGTGTCTGTATAAGCAACGGAGATGGCTTTGACGAGCTGCTGATTGTTGACTTCTTTTTATTTCTGACTTGCTGTTTATAAAAATGTAGAAAGGCGCACAGTAACTGAGGCTGTGCTTATGGGTTAGTCACTTATGGGTTACAAGTCTCTTTTTCCCAAGGAGAAAGGGGCAGCACAAATGCCAGCTACAAACTCTGAAAAGGACTCCATCCTACTACTATAAGCGCTGCCGTCGGAAGAGCTCGATTCTGGTGTCAAGCCACTGTATTAGAATGGATGCAGTATAGTAGTGAACTGGAATTCTGAGTTCTGCAACTCTTCCAGGTAGAGTAGCTATTCATACTAACACTCTTTTCCTTTTCTGTGGTGCTACAATGGTATGATTTTTTATGGTTAATCAAAATTAAAATCTGTAATAAAATTTACAAATTAAAGCTTTTGCCAGCACATACCACATGAAATTATTGTGAAGGAAGCAGTGAAATTGTAACTGAGTTTCACGTCTCAAAAGATCATTTACATGAATTGGGTCAACTCAACTCATTTTCACAAATGGCTACTAATCAGGGGTGTACATCAGAGTTACAAGTTGAGCTTTTTAAAACAACCCATGCCTGGACTCCCATTTCACACCTATGGATTTGGGAAAAGAAAGATAAAACCTGGAAGGGTCTCAAAAGTGATTTGATATGAACTGACGGTAAGCAAACATTGATTTAGAAGAAATAAATTCATAGGAAATATATCACCATAACTAAATAATGAAAGGACCACAATTATCTCATCAGCTCCCATTCTGATATTTGAATAAATATCATGACCTTAGTCATGGGATATATTATGCTCCAGTGGGTCCATAAACTATTTTCTGTGTTGAGAAAGTTGCATCTGCCTGGTGGGGGAGACAGTGTGGGCTATAAAAATACCTTTGATATAAGACAATTTTAACACAGTTGTACTCTTACAAACGTCCCAGAAGCCTGATTCCATGAATTTAAGCATTTGAGTATTTCATACCAAATTCAAGGAAGTTCAGGTCTTATATACACAGGGAATGGTTGGGTTCAGTTGATTTGAATGTATTGAACTCTGATATAAACATGCTGCTTGCAAACCTCAGCAGCCCTGGAGTTGGGAGCTGCACAATGTAGTTATTGTCAGATGCAGAGAACTCAAAGAAAATTATAGAGCTTGAGGATATTTGTTATGTTTTATCTGTAATAATGCTTGTTCTTCATAAGGTTTATAATGATTAATAATCTGAATCCAAAATTCTATGGTGAAGTATGTTTTCAAGTATATTTTTCCTTTTGATGTTAACAGCAGTCCTACGAGGTAAGTACTATCATCCCATTTTATACTTGAGGACACTGAGGGATCGAGAAGACCAGGTTATGGCCAAACAGAATGCATTTTCAAATATGCAGGGCCAGGATTCTGATTCCTGTTGGTTCAATGGCAAACCTCTACCACCTTTGCTTGATTTTTTTTTTTTTTTAAGTGCATGACTATTTTCTATTTCAGTAGGAACCATTAAAGCAGTTAGGAGATATCTTCCATGTATTCCCAACAACGCATCGACATGCCATACATGGTCAACAAAGGGAATCAGCCACACATATACATGTATCCACTCTCCCCTCAAGGCCCCTCCCATGCAAGCTGCCACACAACATTGACAGAGTTCTCTGTGCTGTGCAGAGGGACCTTGTTGGTCATCCATTTTATTTTATTTATTTTTTTTTTTCCAATTTGGAAAAAGTCCGTTGTTCCATGTCCAATTCTAACTGTGGTTTCTTGACCTGCATACAGATTTCTCAGGAGGCAGGTAAGGTTGTCTGATATTCCCATCTCTTTAAGAATTTTCCACAGTTTGTTGTGATCCACACAGTCAAAGCTTTAGTGTACTCAGTGCAGCAGAAGTGGAAGTTTTCTNTCCTATTCCTCCGCCATCTTCTCCAAATCCTCGGTCTCTTTTCTGGTCATCCATTTTAAATATAGGAGTGTGGACATGGCATTCCCAAACTCCCTGACTAACCCTTGTCTTCACTCTTCTCTTCTGGCAACCGCAAGTTCTTTCTCTATGTCTGTGAGTCTGCTTCTGTTTTGTAAATAAGTTCGTTTGTAACATTTCTTTTTAGGTTCTGCATATAAGGGATGCTGTAAGGTATTCCTCCTTATCTGTTTGACTTATTTCCCTCAGTATGACAGTCTCTAGGTCCACCCATGTTCTTGCAAATGGCACTATTTCATTCATGTAATGACTGAGGAATATTCCGTTGTATATATGTGTCTTGTGGCTTGAGCTCAGTCATTCGCCCATGTCCGACTCTTTGTGGCCCCGTAGACTATACCCTGCCAGGCTCCTCTCTCTGCGGAGTTTTCCAGGCAAGAATACTGGAGTGGGTTTCCATTTCCTACTTCAGGGTATCTTCCTGATTCAGGGATTCAACCTGCAACTCTTGCATTGGCGGGTGGAGTCTTCATCGTTCCAGCCACCTGGGAAGCCCATTATATGGACCTCTTTTTCTTTATCCACTGCTCTATCAATGGGCATTTAGGTTGCTTCCATGTCCTCACTATTATAAATGCAGTGAATATTGGGGTGCATGTATCCCTTTGAACCTTTTTTATTCCTCCAGGTATATGCCCAGGAGTGGGATTACTGGATCATATGGCAGCTCAATTTTTAGTTTTCTTTTTAAACCATCTCCATACTCTTCTCCATAGTGGCTGCACCAGTTTACATTTCCACCAACAGTGTGGGAGAGCTTACTTCTCTCCGTACCCTCTCCAGCATTTATTGTTTGTGGATTTTCTGATGTTAGCCCTTTTGATTAGTGTGAGGTGATATCTCTTTGATTTGCTTTTCTCTAATAAATAGCAGTGTTGAGCATTTTCTTGATCTAAAACTTTGGAATCTTAAGCAGGTGCAAGACTTTCTGCCTCTCAAGTTTGCGCTGGTCTGCTGTGTGCCAGGGAAGTTGCAGAGTCCAGGGCTCTTTGGAACCTTTGCATTTCCTCAGGAAGAGGATGGGAAGGAGTCTCAACATAATCTCTGAATCTTTCTTCCAGGAATTCCTGAAGTATAACAGAGCTAGAAAGGGCTCTCAGGATAAAACCCAGGTGTTGTTAAGAGGAGAAAAGAATGACAACATTTGAAGGGACTTTGGAGACCATTTTTACGAGGTGAACCTTGCTTCCATTGCAACGTACTCTAATCAGCATCATTGTCATCGACATTTATTTTTGAACACCTTGCTGTGCAGTAATTTCATTTTTCTTATTTGTAATAGTTAACTGTATGTGTCAACTTGACTGGCCATGGGATTTCCAGATTGACACTATTTCTGGACGTTTCTCTGAAGGTATTCTAGATGAGATTAGCATTTGCATCAGTGAACTCAATAAAGTAAATTGCCTTCTCCATTGTGGGTGAACATCTCTCAATTTATTGAGGGCCTAAACAGAAAAATCCACCCTTTTTTTTCCTGATGCACTGGTTGAGCTGAAGACATTTCATCTCAGCCACACTTGGTCAGCAAATAAGTTCAGTAAATGGAACTTACATCATCAATGATACTGGTTTTCAGATCTCTGGACTCAGACTAAATTACACTATGTGTTTTCCTGGGTCTCCAGCTTGTAGATGGTGGACCATGGGATTTCTCAGCCTATATAAGTCATGTGAACTAATTCCTCATAATAAACCTCCAATATGAATATATTCTGAGTTCTATCTTTATAATTACAAAATCATTAACTGATTTCTTTCAGGGAAATGTAACTCTAAAGGTCAAGTGTTAAATGACTGATTGTGTAATTCATGGCTAATATTCACGTCATTTCTGGTTGGAAAACTCTAAAAACAAAGTTGGTTTTTAGGCTGCATTAAAATGTGGTCTAAAGAGGCCACTTATTTCTCACTATTCTGATTAATTCCTCATTTGGATAGTTGATCACCACATTGTCTGAAACATTAATCGGTAGCCAGTTAAACAATACCTCTGATTTTGTTTAGGAACACTTGGCCAAGAGTGAGGGAAAAAAGTGTCAAACACCCACTGGTAACCAAACCTCCGTGATCATTATTGAACTTTCCTCAGAGTTCATTTTGACACTGTCCTTCAGATGATATTTCTGGAAGTCAGGTTATTTAACTTAGGAAAGTTCTGTATTATGTGCCAGTATGGGGTTGGCACTCTGTATTCTGTGACAAGGAGAAGTCTCCTGCAGAATAGGTTGTAACTGGGGGAAGAGTCTGTAGAAAATCCAGAAAATATGGATGAGGTTAACATAGTACACTAACTATATTACATAGCAATTTTTAAGCTGCTTCAGTAACAGCAGAATTCACTGAGGCAGACAATGGCTTGCCTCCTGTTGCAGCTGTAAACTCATGCTGATATGTGGCAGAAGCCAACACGATACTGTAAAGTGATTATCGTTCCATTAAAAACAAAACAAAAAAATTCAAAATATAGTGGCATGAAAAGTACATCATTTCTCACAAAAGTTTGGCTTGGTTGGGCAGTTCTGCTATTATCTCCTTAGGTTACTCATACATTTGCCTTCAGCTAGTGGGTTTGTTGGGACTAGGCTCAGCTAGAGCATCAGAATGGTGAGACATTGCCCTTTGGTGGAATCAGTGTCTCTCTTCCCACGTGTTTGGTAATCTTTCATTACCCTAAACCAGGCATCTAATATAATGTCTCGCTTCCAAAAGGGAATGTTCTAAGATAACTAAACCTCTAGTTGTTCTGTTCACACCATGTATTATAATATCCTATTGACCAAGGAAAGTCACACAGCCAAGGCAATAGTCAGGGTGTCGGCAGCGGGAAGCATGGTTCACTCTAGGCCACTATGCACCGGTCTAACATAGCTTCTAAGTGTCTGGACCCTGAGCCGGTTACTACCTTTCTGATACCAGCTTCTGCTTAGGTAATATGACATTAAACATAGTACCTCTTTCATGGCCATTGGTTAAAGATTAAGGGGGTCAGTTCAGTTCAGTTCAGTCACTCAGTCATGTCTGACTCTTTGTGACCCCATGAATCGCAGCACGCCAGGCCTCCTTGTCCATCACCAACTCCCAGAGTTCACTCAGATGCACACCTATTGAATCAGTGATGCCATCCAGCCATCTCATCCTCTGTCGTCCCCTTCTCCTCCTGCCCACAGTCCTTCCCAGCATCAGAGTCTTTTCCAGTGAGTCAACTCTTCGCATGAGGTGGCCAAAGTACTGGAGCTTCAGCTTTAGCATCATTCCTGCCAAAGAAATCCCAGAGCTGATCTGCTTCAGAATGGACGGGTTGGATCTCCTTGCCGTCCAAGGGACTCTCAAGAGTCTTCTCCNTCTCGCTTCCAAAAGGGAATGTTCTAAGATAACTAAACCTCTAGTTGTTCTGTTCACACCATGTATTATAATATCCTATTGACCAAGGAAAGTCACACAGCCAAGGCAATAGTCAGGGTGTCGGCAGCGGGAAGCATGGTTCACTCTAGGCCACTATGCACCGGTCTAACATAGCTTCTAAGTGTCTGGACCCTGAGCCGGTTACTACCTTTCTGATACCAGCTTCTGCTTAGGTAATATGACATTAAACATAGTACCTCTTTCATGGCCATTGGTTAAAGATTAAGGGGGTCAGTTCAGTTCAGTTCAGTCACTCAGTCATGTCTGACTCTTTGTGACCCCATGAATCGCAGCACGCCAGGCCTCCTTGTCCATCACCAACTCCCAGAGTTCACTCAGATGCACACCTATTGAATCAGTGATGCCATCCAGCCATCTCATCCTCTGTCGTCCCCTTCTCCTCCTGCCCACAGTCCTTCCCAGCATCAGAGTCTTTTCCAGTGAGTCAACTCTTCGCATGAGGTGGCCAAAGTACTGGAGCTTCAGCTTTAGCATCATTCCTGCCAAAGAAATCCCAGAGCTGATCTGCTTCAGAATGGACGGGTTGGATCTCCTTGCCGTCCAAGGGACTCTCAAGAGTCTTCTCCAACACCACAGTTCAAAAGCATCAATTCTTCAGCGCTCAGTCTTCTTCACAGTCCATCTCTCACATCCATACATGACCAATGGAAAAACCATAGCCTTGACTAGACGGACCTTAGTCGGCAAAGTAATATCCCTGCTTTTGAATATGCTTTCTAGGTTTGTCATAACTTTTCTTCAAAGGAGTAAGCGTCTTTTGATTTTATGGCTGCAGTCACCATCTGCAGTGATTTTGGAGCCCAGGAAAAGGGGGTAGCAGATATAAAGTGTTTGGAATGGGCCCTGTCACATAGAAAGTGTTATAAACTTTTATCTTACTATCATCATGCAGCATTATTTTCCTTGTTACTGATTTTTTGTGCTGTGTTTTTACCTTGCTATAGTCTTAGACAGTACATTATAGTGCCCCCAAATTCAGAGACATGACTGTATCATGGAGGTGACTGTTCAGAGAAGGTGGCACACAGTAATACAGAATTCCAGGGCAAGGTGCTGTGAGAGGGATTGGAAAGAGACATTTTAGGGAGGAGCAAAGGTACATTTCCTAGACTTCTTCTATGTAAGACACGCTGCACCTATCACAAACTAATGCATCTGTATTCTATGTAAGGTTCTAACACACAAGAATAAAAATCAACTCTGTATCTAAACAAGCATACACATTTTTAGTTCATTATCAATAGCTTTAATTCTTTATTTAGTATGTGAAATCTTTAATGGTTCATAATTCAGCATTTCACATGTGCCAGAATGAAATCTGTATCTCATTCTGAGTAAAGGTCTAGAACTAAGAAAATAAGAGATAAAAATGCCAGCTGATTTCTAACCAGTTCAAGTGAATCAGTGCTATTAATAAAATCATCCTATACATTCCAGGGAGAGGTTTCTTATAATGGGATACAGGCTCTGGTCTCCATAGAAAGAAATAATAAAAATAAGAGTGAACATTTACTCAAAGTTTGTCATGGGCAGGGTTTATACTCTGAGCTTTGCATGTGATTCTTGTTGAAATTTCTCTGTCTGGGCTGTGGTCTTTTTATTATTATTTTTGCAACTGATTGTAATAAGAGGCTGTGGGCTTCCCTAGTGGCTCAGAGGTAAAGAATCCACTGCAATACAGGAGATTCCGGAGATGTGGGTTCAATCCCTGGATTGGGAGGACCCCCTGGAGGAGGAAATAGCAACTCGCTCTAGTATCCTTGCCCACAGAGTTTCATGGACAGGGGAACCTGGCAGGCTACAGTCAATGGGGTTGCAGCGTTGGACAGGACTGAGCAACTGAGCACACACGTGGTTGACTATATTGGTATTCACAGATCTTTATTTTCCCACCCCTATCTTGGGACAAGTATCCTCACTCTGGTCACTCACGTTGGGCTCAGCCCGTGGTGTGCTTTGGCCAAAGAGTGTGAGTGACGCAGCACACATCACATCCCAGCAGGGGATTTAGCGTCACCATGCGATGGTCCTGTCACTCTTGGTCTTTCCTCCGCCATGAGAATGGGAGGACCAGATCAGGGGTGCTCCCTTTGCCAGAATCTCAGGAAGAGGAGACCCATAGCCTGGCACAGACCTGCAGCTTAGAGCAGTATCAACTGTTATTCACCCTCATGTAACATGAGCAAAAAATAAACAGCTATGGTTGAAATCCCTGGGACATAGGAATCTTTCATTAGCACCACTGCCTAATTATTTTGAAATGTTTCCCTTCCCTGAGCAGATTATTCAGAACCAAACCGTGTCACTGGGCTGCATGTCTTCACACAATGGCACTGAGTTGCAGCAACTTCTTGTATTCTTCTCCCCGATAATCAAAAGGGAAGTGATAGACTCATACCAGTGCACTCTCTTGCATATCAAGAAAAAAAAAAATTACAACTCAGTTCAAAGAAGACAAATCAGTTTCAAGAATGAGCAAGAAAACTGAACATAAATAGCATGAAAGAATATATACAACCAATTAATAACCACAGGATAAATATTAAATCATTCAGTTCAGTTCAGTCGCTCAGTTGTGTCTGACAATTTGCAACCCCATGAATCGCAGCACGCCATGCCTCCCTGTCCATCACCAACCCCCAGAGTCTACTCAAACTTATGTTCATCAAATCATTGATGTCATCCAGCCATCTCATCATCTGTCATCCCCTTCTCCTCCTGCCCCCAATTCCTCCCAGCATCAGAGTCTTTTCCAATGAATCAACTCCGCATGAGGTGGCCAAAGTACTGGAGTTTCAGCTTTAGCGTCAGGCCTTCCAATGAACATCCAGGACTGATCTCCTTTAGGATGGACTGGTTAGATCTCCTTGCAGTATAAAGGACTCTCAAGAGTCTTCTCCAGCACCACAGTTCAAAACCATCAATTCTTTGGTCTAAGCTTTCTTCAAAGTCCAACTCTCACATCCATACATGACCACAGGAAAAACCATAGCCTTGATTAGATGGATCTTTGTTGACAAAGTAATGTTACTGCTTTTCAATATGCTATAAAGGTTGGTCATAACTTTCCTTCCAAGGAGTAAGCCTCTTTTAATTTCATGGCTACAGTCACCATCTGCAGCGATTTCAGAGCCCCAAAAAATAAAGTCTGACACTATTTCCCCATCTATTTCCCATGAAATGATGGGACCAGATGCCATGATCTTTGTTTTCTGAATGTTGAGCTTAAAGCCCACTTTTTCACTCTCCCCTTTCACTTTCATCAAGAGGCTTTTTAGTTCTTCTTCACTTTCTGCCATAAGGGTGGTGTCATCTGCATATCAGAGCTTATTGATATTTCTCTGGTAATCTTGATTCCAGCTTGTGCTTCATCCAGCTTAGCATTTCTCATGGTGTACTCTGCATATACGTTAAATAAACAGGGTGACAATATACACCCTTGACGTACTCCTTTTCCTATTTGGAACCAGTCTGTTGTCCCATGTCCTGCTTCCTGACATGCATATGCGTTTCTCAAGAGGCAGGTCAGATGGTCTGGTATTCCCATCTCTCTCAGAATTTTCCACAGTTTATTGTGATCCACACAGTCAAAGGCTTTGGCAGAGTCAATAAAGCAGAAATAGATGTTTTTCTGGAACTCTCTTGCTTTTTTGATGATCCAGTAGATGTCGGCAATCNTTTGGCAATAAGGAGCTCATGATCTGAGCCACAGTCAGCTCCTGGTCTTGTTTTTGTTAACTGTATAGATAGAGCTTCTCCATCTTTGGCTGCAAAGAATATAATCAATCTGATTTCATTGTTGTCCACCTGGTGATGTCCATGTGTACAGTCTCCTCTTGTGTTGTTGAAAGAGGGTGTTTGCTATGACCAGTGCATTTTCTGGACAAAACTCTATTAGTCTTTGCCCTGCCTNATAGATAGAGCTTCTCCATCTTTGGCTGCAAAGAATATAATCAATCTGATTTCATTGTTGTCCACCTGGTGATGTCCATGTGTACAGTCTCCTCTTGTGTTGTTGAAAGAGGGTGTTTGCTATGACCAGTGCATTTTCTGGACAAAACTCTATTAGTCTTTGCCCTGCCTCATTCCACATTCCAAGGTCAAATTTGCCTGTTACTCCAGGTGTTTCTTGACTTCCTACTTTTGTATTCCAGTTCCCTATAATGAAAAGGACACCCTTTTTTGGTTGTTAGTTCTAAAAGGACTTGTAGGTCTTCATAGAATTGTTCAACTTTAGCTTCTTCAGAGTTACTTGTTGGGGCATAGACTTGGATTATGGTGATACTGAATGGTTTGCCTTGGAAAGGAACCGAGATCCTTCTGTCATTTTTGAGATTGCATCCAAGTACTGCATTTTGGACTCTTTTGTTGACCATGATGCTACTCCATTTCTTCTGAGGGATTCCTGCCCACAGTGGTAGATATAATGGTCATCTGAGTTAAATTCACCCATTCCAGTCCCTTTTAGTTTGCTGATTCCTAGAATGTTGACATTCACTCTTGCCATCTCTTGTTTGACCACTTCCAATTTGCCTTGATTCATGGACCTGACATTCCAGGTTCCTATGCAATATTGCTCTGTACAGCATCGGACCTTGCTTCCATCACCAGTCACACCCACAGCTGGGTTTTGTTTTTGCTTTGGCTCCATCCCTTCATTCTTTCTGGAGTTAATTCTCCACTGATCTCAGGTAGCATATTGGGCACCTACTGACCTGGGGAGTTCCTCTTTCAGTATCCTATCATTTTTTTTTTTCATACTGTTCATGGGTCATGGTGGAGAGTCTGACAGAATGTGGTCCGCTGGAGAAGGGAATGGCAAACCACTTCAGTATTCTTGCCTTGAGAACCCCATGAACAGTATGAACAGTATAAGAACAGTAGAATACCCCAAATTGAAAGAGCAGTAACTACCTCCTAAATGTTTAGTATGTATCACTGCCAGGATGAATCTATTTCACAATGAGACTTTCCCATGATGAAACTGATTCAACCCTTATCATTTAGAGATATCTCCAAATTTCTTATCACTTAGATATGTTTCTAAGTGAACATGTCTGATTCTATATCCTCCTTCACCCTCTATTCCACCTTCTTCTTTTGACATTAACTAGACACCACCCTTATGGCAGAAAGTGAAGAGGAACTAAAAAGTCTCTTGATGAAAGTGAAAGAGGAGAGTGAAAAAGTTGGCTTCAAGCTCAACATTCAGAAAACTAAGATCATGGCACCTGACCTTATCACTTCATGGGAAATAGGTGGGGAAACAGTGTCAGACTTTTTATTTTTGGGGGGCTCCAAAATCACTGCAGATGGTGGTTGCAGCCATGAAATTAAAAGACGCTTACTCCTTGGAAGGAAAGTTATGACCAACCTAGATAACATATTGAAGAACAGAGACATTACTTTGCGAACCAAGATCCATCTAGGCAAGGCTATATTTTTTCCAGTGGTCATGTATGGATGTGAGAGTTGGACTATGAAGAAGGCTGAGCACTGAAGCATTGATGCTTTTGAACTGTGGTATTGGAGAAAACTCTTGAGAGTCCCTTGGACTGCAAGGAGATCCAACCAGTCCATTATAAAGGAGATCAGCCCTGGGTGTTCTCTGGAAGGAATGATGCTAAAGGTGAAACTCCAGTACTTTGGCCACCTCATGAGAAAAGTTGACTCATTGGAAAAGACCCTGATGCTGGGAGGGATTGGGGGCAGGAGGAGAAGGGGACTACCAAGGATGAGATGGCTGGATGGCATCACAACTCGATGGATGAGAGTCTGAGTGAATTCCAGGAGTTGGTGATGGACAGGGAGGCCTGGTGTGCTACGATTCATGGGGTCTCAAAGAGTTGGCATGACTGTGTGACTGAACTGAACTGAAGTGAGACTTTCCGTGGGCTTCTCTGGTTGGTCAGATGGTAAAGAATCCACGTGCGATGACGGAGACTCAGGTTTGATCCCTGGATTGGGAAGATCCCCTGCAGGAGGGCATGGCAACCCACTCCAGTATGCTTGGAGAACCCCCATGGACAGAGGAGACTGTCGTGCTACAGTCCATGGGGTCACAGAGTTGGACACAACTGAGGGACTAAGGGTAGCACAGCACAGACCTTTCATAGAGGATCCCTATAGTAAGATTCTATTGTAGTAATCGGTGAAGATGAAGGAACACTCATGAAGACCCTACTGGCTAAGTCAACCCTGGCAGTCAAACAGTAACCAGCATGACAGTCTTCCTGGTGTCTAGTACTCTTACTACTTTCTTGATACTAAGCCTTCCCTTTTCATTCAATTCCCCGTCTCCTTCCACCCATTCTGACAGTCTGTCAGGTGCAAATCAAGTGTGACATCAAGGAAAAGTTTTAATACATAAAAAAGTCAGACTTCCACTCTGACTCATAGCCAATTTATAAGTTATAAATAAATCATTTTAAAATGCTTATATATTTTTTACTTTGATAGAAGTGCTTTGTGCCAAGTGACAAATCAATGAGTTCTCATATATTACTTGTTTTCTAGTTGGCATTTTAAAATTATAATTACTATACTAAGAAACGTAAGCAATAAATTTTAAAATAGATTTCTAAGTGAATCTCAAATTTAGGTTTATAAAGCAACTGCTAAGTAAAATAGAACCTGCATTCTTACTGAGATATATAGAAACAGACTGTCCATAAGGACTGCAATTTAAAATCCCAGATGATTATATATTTATACAAGATATTTATGAAGAGAACCAAGAGAAATGAGGCATTATTTTCATGAGCAGCAACATTATTCTTATGTTTTGACACAGAAACACCTACTAGCGATAAAAACATTTTCAACCACAGGAAGTATTTTTGCTATTTCATCCATCTCTGTTCTGAAACCTATTGGTTTCTCATTATGGACTGGAAGAGAATCTATTGTTTTGGAGGAAAGGAAATGATCGATGTTGGTTAGTAGAAGAAGAATATGGAAGTCAGGGGAAACAAAATAAGTGAGTATGAGTTACAAACAATTTGCATGCACACATTCTCAGTCACCTCAGTTTTATCGACTCTTGGTGGCCTCATGGACTGTAGTCCCCCAGAATCCTTTGTCCATGGAGTATTTCCTGCAAGAATACTGGAATGGGTTGCCATGTCCTCCTCCAGAGGATCTTCCAGACCCAGGGATCAAACTCACATCTGTGTATCCTAAACTTCAGGCATATTCTTTACTGCTGAATCACCAGAAACCTTCTGAAGACCTTATGACAAGTTGCTTCAACTGTATTCGACTCTTGTTGCTGCTGGTTCTAAGTTGCTTCAGTCGTCTCCAACTCTGTGCAGCCCCATAGACATCAGCCCACCAGGCTCCCCAACCCCTGGGGTTCTCCAGGCAAGAACACTGGAGTGGGTTTCCATTTCCTTCTCCAACGCGTGAAAGTGAAAAGTGAAAGTGACTCGCTCAGTCGTGTCCGACTCTTCCCGACCCCATGGACTGCAGCCTACCAGGCTTCTCTGTCCATGGGATTTTCCAGGCAAGAGTAGTGGAGTGGGGTGCTCTACTGTTAGGAAGAGGCAAATTCATAAGCAGAGTCTATGTGAAGACATTTTCTGACTATAATTATGAAAGGAAACAAAATTCCAGTTGATGTTGGAAAAATTGAATAGAAGGACTCAGACTTAATTCCTTATATTGCCCTCTCAGTAGCCATGGCAATAGGAAACTCTTAAAAAAAAAATTATGTAATCTAACCATTCATTAGTGGTGAAGTCAAAAGCTACTTGTGGTTTGTATAGCTCCATGTAGGGGAAGGTGGGATGTTTAGTGAAGTGTAGAAAGGATTTATACTATGTTAAAATAAAAGGGGATTGCAGCAATGAAGGGAAATAATATCAGTAAGTAAATTGAATTAATTTAGATGTGCATATGAGAGATTAACATTATTGTTGACCTGTTGCTCTCCACCTCAGATACGCAGATGACACCACCCTTATAGCAGAAAGCAAAAAAGAACTAAAGAGCCTCTTGATGAAAGTGAAAGAGGAAAGTGAAAAAGTGGGCTTAAAGCTCAACATTCTGAAAACTAAGATGCCCAGTCCCATCACTTCATGGCAAATAGATGGGGAAACAATAGAAGCAGGAAGAGATTTTATTTTGGGGGGCCTCCAAAATCACTGCAGATAGTGACTGTAGCCATGAAATTAAAAGACTCTTGCTTCTTGGATGAAAAGCTATGACTAACCTAGACAACATATTAAAAAGCAGAAACATTACTTTACCAACAAAATTTTGTCTAGTCAAAGCTATGATTTTTCCAGTAGTCATGTATGGATGTGAGTGTTGGACTATAAAGAAAGCTGAGCACTGAAGAATTGATGCTTTTGAACTGTGGTGTTGGAGAAGACTCTTGAGAGTCCCTTGGACTGCCAGGAGATCCAACCAGTCCATCCTAAAGGAGATCAGTCCTGAATGTTCATTGGAAGGACTGATGGTGAAGCTGAAACTCCAATACTTCGCGTCCACCTGATGCGAAGAGCTGACTCATTGGAAAAGCCCCTGATGCTGGGAAAGATTGAGGGCAGGAGGAGAAGGGGACGACAGAGGATGAGATGGTTGGATGGCATCATTGACGTGACAGACATGAGTTTGAGTAAACTCCGAGAGCTGGTAATAGACAGGGAAACCTGGTGTGCTGTGGTCCACGGGGTCACAGAGTTGGACATGACTTAGCAACTGAACTGAACTGAACCGATTCAAATAGTAAATTGTGTAGCTGGATATTCACTGTAGTATTTTGAATAGTGGCCACCCAAAAGTTATGTCCATGCAGAACCACAGAATATGACTTGTCTGAGTTCATCGTCTCTACAAATGGTATTAAGGTAAAGACCTAAAGACAAGATCATTCTGGATTAGGCTTTATCATAAATCCAATGACAAATATACTTATACGAGACAGAAAGAAGACACAGAGAGACGCAAAGGGAAAGGCCATGGAATGATGGTGGCAGAGACTGGAGTAGTGCAACCAGAAGCCAGGGAGCGTGAAGGGCTGCTGGCAGGGCCAGAAGCTGGTAAGGAGAAGTGGACAAGAGGCTCCCTTGAAGCCTCTGGAAGGAACTAGCTTTTTGATAATTTTGATTTCACACATCTGGACTTCAGAACTAGGACAGCACAGATTTTGTTATTTTAAGTCACTGGATCTGTGATAATTTATTACTAAGACACTAACACATGCATTTTGTCGTTCCTCTCCTGCTGCATTAGCCCCTCGAGGGTTGTAAGAACTATGTAAGATTTATGTTGTTATTTTACAGCCACTAAGTCGTGCCCAACTCTTTGTGACCCCACGGACTGCAGCTTTCTAGGCTTCCCTGTCCTTCACTCTCTCCAGGCATTTGCTCAAACTCACGTTCATTAAGTCAGTGATGCCATCCAACCATCTCATCCTTTGTTGTCCCCTTCTCCTCCTGCCCTCAATCTTTCCCAGAATCAAGGACTGTTTCTAATGAGCTGGCTTTTTGCATCAAGTGGCCAAAGTTTTGAAACTGCAGCTTCAGCATCAGTCCTTCCTGACCAGTCCAACCCTGAATATTCAGGGTTGATTCCTTTAGGATTGACTGGTTTGATCTCCTTGCTGTCAAAAGGACTTTCAAAGTCTTCTCTAGAACCACAAGTCAAAAGCTTCAATTTTTTGGTGAGCATTTGACCAGAGCTTAAAGATAAGATCCTCTTGATAAATCTTAGTTATCATGGTACATTGAATAGTGGCAACCCCAAAAAGATTTCCATTCAGAACCACAGGATATGACCTCATTTGAATTTTTTTTTTTTTTTACTGATAAAACTAAGATAATGATCTTGAAATGAAGTCATCCAGGATTAGGGTTTGTCTCAAATCCAATGACAAGTATACTTATAAGAGATAGAAAAAGAGAAGACACATATAGACATACAGAAAGACACAGAGGGAAATAGCGTGTCGTGGTCATTTGTCGTGGTGGAGAAAGGCTGGTATCATTGCTATTATTTCTATTTCTAATAGTTTAGTCAGTGTATCTTAAATCAGTTCAGTTCAGTTCAGTCACTCAGTCATGTCCAACTCTTTGCAACCCCATGAATCCCAGCATGCCAGGCCTCCCTGTCCAGCACCAACTCCCAGAGTTCACTCAGACTCACCCATCGAGTCAGTGATGCCATCCAGCCATCTCATCCTCTGTCGTCCCCTTCTCCTCCTGCCCCCAATCCCTCCCAGCATCAGAGTCTTTTCCAATGAGTCAACTCTTCACATGAGATGGCCAAAGTACTGGAGTTTCAGCTTTAGCATCATTCCTTCCAAAGAAATCCCAGGGTCGATCTCCTTCCCAATAGACTGGGTTGGGTCTCCTTGCAGTCCAAGGGACTCTCAAGAGTCTTCTCCAATACCACAGTTCAAAAGCATCAATTCTTCGGCGCCCAGCTTTCCTCACAGTCTAACTCTCGCATCCATACATGACCACTGGAAAAACCATAGCCTTGACTAGATGGACCTTTGTTGGCAAAGTAATGTCTCTGCTTTTGAATATGCTATCTAGATTGGTCATAACTTTCCTTCCAAGGAGTATGTGTCTTTTAATTTCATGGCTTCAGTCACCATCTGCAGTCATTTTGGAGCCCAAAAAATAAGGTCTGACATTGTTTCCACTGTTTCCCCGTCTATTTCTCATAAAGTGATGGGACCAGATGCCATGATCTTCGTTTACTGAATGCTGAGCTTGAAGCCAACTTTTTCACTCTCCTCTTTCACTTTCCTCAAGAGGATTTTTAGTTTTTCTTCACTTTCTGCCATAAGGGTGGTGTCATCTGCATATGTGAGGTTACTGATATTTCTCCTGGCAATCTNGGCACTCAGGAATACATATTTAATAATTCTATTATACATTCCATAGACATGAGGGACTTTACCTCATATGTATATACACTATATATGTAAATATACACTATATATATGTATGTATACATATACCCACGTACACTATATGTTTATATGCACATATATACACATACAGTATACATGTGTGTATATGTATGTGTGTATATATACATATATAATAACGTTTTTGTTATTTACAACTTTGTTTTCCTCAGTCTGTAGTTTCAGGAAGAATTTGTGCTAGCATCTTTTTCCAAGTATTCTCTTTAGATAGGATGCACAAATGAAATATGCTTTGAGTTCTTGCATATAGGTTTCTTTAACAATGACAGGTAAATATTATCTTAAATGTTGACCAGTTACACATTTTTAGATTTCTGACCCTTTTTATCATTAGTTGGTGGATGCTACACTATTCTCATTTAGTTCCCAGAGTCTGAGAAAGAAAACATAAAATTTTAAAGAAAATTCCTTTGTTAGTAAGCTTTTCTTTCTGCCTAAGAAGCTGTGGGAAAATCCCTTTATACTTAGATTGCAGAATTATAAAAGGTTACATTCTAACAAGTTTTTAAGTGTTCTTTGCTGAATTGGGAGTACGTATTACTGTAGANTCTGAGAAAGAAAACATAAAATTTTAAAGAAAATTCCTTTGTTAGTAAGCTTTTCTTTCTGCCTAAGAAGCTGTGGGAAAATCCCTTTATACTTAGATTGCAGAATTATAAAAGGTTACATTCTAACAAGTTTTTAAGTGTTCTTTGTTGAATTGGGAGTACGTATTACTGTAGAAGTGGTCTATTAGGTAATATTTCTACATCTAAACAATCAGAGTAAATTTTATCTGCTCTATACTATACCATAGCTGCTGCTGCTGTTACTACTGCTAAGTTGCTTCAGTCTTGTCCGACTCTGTGCGACACCGTAGACAGCAGCCCACCAGGCTCCCCCGTCCCTGGGATTCTCAAGGCAAGAACACTGGAGTGGGTTGCCATTTCCTTCTCCAATGCGTGAAAGTGAATGTTCAATAAGAAGGCTGACTTTCAACCTAGGCTGGTAGTTAGCCATTGAGAATAGGCCACCCATATTTGCACCCAACATGGGGAATTTACCATTGTGCATAGTTTGAGTTTTGAGGCTGAGAAAATTGTTTAAGTTACTGACCCAAGGTTGACCATGTCCCAGATAATGCTTCAGTCTGGGGAGTTCATAAAGCATGAAGTACATAAAACAGAATATAAATGTATTGATTTATAATAAGTGGTTGAACAAATGAGAATGCAAAATTTTGAAATGAGTTTAGCTATCAAATTCTGCTCCCTGTAGCTAGACCACACTTAAAATTACATTATCCAACAGTGACAGAGTGAGCGTTCATTCATTTCAGAATTAGAAATATTATTTATTGAATGTCTACCATGTGCTAACTATTGTACTCAGTATTTGATATATAACATTAAAAAAGATAGACATGATTCCTGACATCAGTAAGCTCATATTCTAGTTGGGAAGATGGATATATTATGAACAACAAATAAATAGATAGAAGTCATATTACTGGTATAAACAGGCTTACAGTTTTCAGAGAGTATAGAATGTGGGGACGTAATGTAGTTCAGAACCAAATGGAGGTATGTCCTGAGGAGATGATATACAAGCTAATATCTGAACATGGTTAATTAGGTGAAGAGGTTAGAAGCATGTTCAAGATAGAAAACTGCTTGTGTGCTGATCCCACGATAGGGAAGAACTTGATTTTCATATCACTAAATGAAGGCCTCTATGTCTGGAGTGTAGAAGACAAGGCAGAGATGAGACAAAAATACATTAAAATGCACAAATCATGTAGATTCTTTAAGGGAATATATTAATAGCTATTAGTCTCAAGGCAATAAAAAGTTGTTGAGCACATTTTAGCTAATGAATGATATAATATGACATGCATTTAAAATCAAAAATAAGTTCTGAGTGGTGGATGGAGAGTGAATAGGGCAGGGACAACAGTGCAGTAGAAGAGAAAATGAAATAGACAGGGCCCAGGCTGAACGGCTGCAGCTGGCCTCCTGTTGATCAGCAGGAGCTTTGAGTCCTTATGAGATGAAAGCCAAAGCTGGATGACTGGCCAAAGACAACCTGGAAAGCTACCCCAGATAGGCAACTTAAGCCAATCCTATTGTGCACAACTCATTCCAGTTTGCCTCTGTGCTTTTCCACATGTACTTTGCCTCTCTTAAAAACTGTCTCTATTTCGTAGCCTTGGTCTTTTTTGCTGAATACTCCCTTCAAAGAAGACAAGGACCAAGGTCCTTCTGGCCATACCACCTCCAGAATCAAAGGGCGCTTACATAAGTTGAAGTAAAGTTGTACAGAGAGGATAGAAATCACAGAATTTGGTAATAGGTAATAGGTTGGATATGAGAACTAAATATAGAATAAAGAAAATAAAGAGATTAGTAGTAATTANTCTGGAGTTAATTCTCCACTGATCTCCAGTAGCATATTGGGCACCTAATGACCTGGGGAGTTCCTCTTTGGTATCCTATCATTTTGCCTTTTCATACTGTTCATGGGGGTTCTCAAGGCAAGAATACTGAAATGGCTTGCCTTTCCCTTCTCCAGTGGACCACACTCTGTCAGACCTTTCCACCATGACCCACTCATCTTGGGTTGCCCTGTGGGCATGGCTTGGTTTCACTGAGTTTGACAAGGGTGTGGTCCTAGTGTGATTAGATTGACTAGTTTTCTGAGTATGGTTTCAGTGTGTCTGCCCTCTGATGCCCTCTTGCAACACCTACCATCTTACTTGGGTTTCTCTTACCTTGGGCGTGGGATATCTCTTAACGGCTGCTCCAGCAAAGCACAGCCACTGGTCCTTACCTTGGATGAGGGGTGTATCTTAAATAGAAACATTAATTTGAATGAGAAATATTAATGATAGATATCACAGAGGTTAAGGAACACATTGGAGCCCTCAAATGTATTTGCAATGCTTACTTTGAAACTTTCCAATTAACAGGTGATGAAGTTTTGATGCTAGGACCTGAGTTGAAGTTGTCTGTAGCAGCGTGGATATACTTGACATAAACAATTAGACTAACATTTGCCACAATGTCTTCTACTTCTCTAGAAACTTTCAGTGTCTCTACAAGGTCTCTGAGTGTCTCTTTTAATCCTACTTCTAAAATGGTTTTTAGCTATGGTGAAATACAAAGTGAAAAATCTATAAATAAAAAGTCTAATCTACATTAAAAAAAAGAAATAAACCTGCATTAAAAAGCAGAGATACCACTTGGCCAACAAAAGTCTGTAGAGTCAAAGCTATGGTATTTCCAGTAGTCACATACAGATGTGAGAGTTGGACCATAAAAGAAGGCTGAGCACCAAAGAATTGATGCTTTTGAATTACAGTATTGGAGAAGACTCTTCAGAGTCCCTTGGACAGTAAGGAGATCCACCCAGTCCATCCTAAAGGAAATCAGTCCTGAATATTCATTGGCAGGACTGATGCTGAAGCTGAAGCTCCAATGCTTTCACTACCTAAAGCAAAGAGCCTATTGGAAAAGACCCTGATACTGAGAAAGACTGAGGACAAAAGAAGAAGGAGATGGCAGAGGATGAGATGGTTTGGTAGCATCACTGATTCAAAGGACATGAATTTGAACAAACTCCAAGAGAGAGTGAAGAACAGGGGAGCCTGGAATGGTGCAGTCCATGGGATCAAAAAGAGTCGGACAAGATGTAGTGAGTGAACAAGAACTACATATTTTTATATGAAATTCATGGAAACAAGGAGGATAAAAATTATATTTTCTCCCTCACTGCCTCTAAAGGTATATATGGATAAAGTTAATGTAAAATGCTTTGAACAGATATGTCTATCATAGACGAAATGAATGAGAACAAGAAGGAACAGTACATGACTGATGAAATAATAAACTTAAAAACAGAGGAAAATTATCACCTCCAACTGTCAATAAATGCAGACGTTTCTGCAGATAATTGATAATTTATTTTATAAAGCTTTCTCTTGCAAACACAATGCAGCTAATATGATGACAACTCTCTAGTTTGATATACAGCATGTTATAATTTTGAAAGTAATGTTATTATAAAAAATTCATTTGCTGGTAATAGTCAAATAAATTTTCAAAAGAAAAACAAATAAGTATTAAAAATATTTCCACAGGGCCTTGCTCCTCTAATGGAAATGCTAAATACAATAACAAGAAAGGTTTGCTAATTAAAAGCCATTTTTAAGCTTTCAATTTCACTGTTTCCTCTGTTTAATTCAGTAGAAAAGGAAAACAGAGAAACAAAATTTTTAAAAGGAAGAACTTTACAAAGATACTACAGTTAAGAGATACTACTGCTGATTTACTTGGTGTTCAATTATTAATTTCTATTTTTGTTTCATAGGGAAACTGGGTTGCATAAGCATAAATGTATATAATTTGAAATTGCATTTTAAGGTACTATTTTATTTACTTGTTGTGTTTAATTGAAGCAGATATACTTTACATTACAAAATGGTGATTAAACTTTCTACAGAGTTAGTAAATGGATGAAAAATAACCCTAGGCTTCATATTCACCTTTTTAAAAATATCTTTAGCTTATGGACACAATGGGGGAAGGAAAGCGTGGAGCAAATGGAGAAAGTAACCACTGACATATCTACAGGACTAAGTGAAAAATAGATAGCTGGTGAGAAGATGCTATATAAAAGAGGGAACCCAGCTTGGTCCCCTGTGATGTCCCTAGAGGGGCGGGATTAAGGCATGGGAGGGAAGCTCCAGAGGGAGGTCATACGTGGCTGATTTGTGTTTGACAGAATCCAACACAGCATTGCAAAGCAATTTGCCTCCAATTAAAAAATAAATAAAAATTTTAAAAGTAAAAAGCCTACATTTCAGTGACTCATAGTACTTCATCTTTCCTTTTCATCTTAGTTGAGAATTCAGGTCCTTCTCAGTGGAGACCGTTCTGAAACAACTGAGTATGATTTGAAGAGCACAGTTAGTGATCAGTTGCGCTAAGTTCTTGTATTGATTTTGTGACTAGCTTAAGTCATTTCTCAGAGAAGAAAACGGCAACCCCCTCCAATACTCTTGCCTGGAAAATCCCATGGATGGAGGAGAAGCCTGGCAGGCTAGAGGCCATAGGGTCACAAAGAATCAAACATGACTAAACGACTTCACTTTCACTTTCTTTTCCATTTTAAGCCCTTCCTTACAGAAATCAGGGCTCAAGTAAATTATTTATGTATTGGAGATAATACCTACTCTATCCATTTCATGTCTGGGTAAGGAAATGGAAACCTCCTCCTGTATTCTTGCCTAGGAGGAGCCTAGAGAGCTACAGTCCACGGGGTCACAAAAAGTCAAACAGGACTTAGAAACTAATAGCAACATCCATTTCATAAATGTATTTTAAAATAAATTGGGGTATAAATATAAATGATGGTACTTTGCAAATTGATATATGACAAAGTAACATGAGGTAATAATAATACTAGTCTTGCTAAAATGAATAAATGCATTTATGAGTCAGGGTTCAATCAGGAAAATGGAAGGCATCCTAAGTATTTTAAGAGAATGATTTACAACAAAGTATTAGGGAGTTAAGGCTTATTGAAGGCTAATGGGGCAAAGGCCAGGAAAGCTACCAGTAGCCTTCATCAGACCAGTGGGTACTGAAGTCAGAAGAAGCTACTGGCTCAGATCTCAGAAGTCTGGAAAGGCAGAAGATGTTTTATGCGAGGCTGTCTGGAATCTCCTAGCCAACACTCTCTTCTGCTCCAAGCTCACCTGGTGACTAGCTTCTGCCTCAGGAGCAAAGATGGCTTCTGCTTTGCATTCACCAGATCACGAGGAAGTGACTCTCAATGGCTGAATCTAACCCAGAACCTTCTGCCAAGGATTCTGGGAAATGCAATTCCCCCACACTTGAGAGCAAAGAATGGATACAGGGAAATGACATTATGAACAATGAACAATACAACATAAAACTAGTAAATTGAATGATAAGTTAATGAAAGTTGTTTGTTTGTTTAGTACATACTAGCAGACAAAGAAGAATCCATGGGAGGTCTGGCCTTTCAAAGGACACTCTACAAAGGAGAAACTATGCTAATTTTGCTTAAGATTGATTCTATCTTCTGAGAGTCTGTATGTCTAATGGATTATATTACTATCTCTTTCATTCAAGTGTTATTGGCTCTATTGATAAATATTACTGGAAATAACACCCTTTAGCAAAACATTGCACCAAAAGGGAGAACAAAGAGCTTGCTAAAAGAGTTTTAAGCATCTTTGTAAAATTCTAGTAAATCAGGCATGTTTACTGAAATCTGGGCCTATAATTTCTGATTGCTACCTGTCATAAAGGCAACTGTGAGTTTATCAGGAGTTTTGGACCATTTGATGCTATGACATGGTCTATCGACTTAGGCTGATAATTGGATATAAACTTAGAATGCCTCAAGATGTACAGTATAACAGGACAGACTAGAAAACTAGGCCACCTTATGTTAAAGCCCTATTTCAAAAATATACTAATAGGGTGGCATTAAGATGACTACATGGAAAATAGATGGGGAAACAGTGGAAACAGTGTCAGACTTTATTTTTTGGGCTCCAAAATCACTGCATATGGTGACTGCAGCCATGAAATTAAAAGACTTTTACTTCTTCGAAGAAAAGTTATGACCAACCTAGATAGCATATTCAAAAGCAGAGACACTACTTTGCCAACTAAGGTCCGTCTAGTCAAGGTTATGGTTTTTCCAGTAGTCATGTATGGATGTGAGAGTTGGACTGTGAAGAAGGCAGAGTGCTGAAGAATTGATGCTTTTGAACTGTGGTGTTGGAGAAGATTCTTGAGAGTCCCTTGGACTGCAAGGAGATCCAACCAGTCCATTCTGAAGGAGATCGGCCCTGGGATTTCTTTGGAAGGAATGATGCTAAAGCAGAAGCTCCAGTACTTTGGCCACGTCATGCCAAGAGTTGACTTATTGGAAAAGACTTTGATGCTGGGAGGGATTCGGGGCAGAAGGAGAAGGGGACGACAGAGGATGAGATGGCTGGATGGCATCACTGACTCAATGGACGTGAATCTGAGTGAACTCCGGGAGTTGGTGCTGGACAGGGAGGCCTGGCATGCTGTGATTCATGGAGTTACAAAGAGTCAGACACGACTAAGCGACTGAACTGAACTGAACCGAACTGAAGATGGTAACTTGGAAGGAAAGTTNAGGAGAAGGGGACGACAGAGGATGAGATGGCTGGATGGCATCACTGACTCAATGGACGTGAATCTGAGTGAACTCCGGGAGTTGGTGCTGGACAGGGAGGCCTGGCATGCTGTGATTCATGGAGTTACAAAGAGTCAGACACGACTAAGCGACTGAACTGAACTGAACCGAACTGAAGATGGTAACTTGGAAGGAAAGTTATGACCAACCTAGACAGCATATTAAAAAGCAGAGACATTACTCTGTCAAGAAAGGTCCTTCTAGCAAAGGGTATTGTTTTTCCAGTACTCATGTGTGGATGTGAGAGTTGGACTATAAATAAAGCTGAGCGCCAAAGAATTGATGCTTTTGAACTGTGATATTGGAGAAGACTCTTGAGAGTCCTTTGGACTGCCAGGCCATCCTAGAGGAAATCAGCCCTGACTATTCATTGGAAGGACTGATGTTGAAGCTGAAACTCCAAATACTTTGGCCACCTGATGGGAGGAACTGATTCATTGGAAAAGACCCTGATGCTAGGAAAGATTGAAGGCAGGAGGAGAAGGAGACGACAGAGGATGAGATGGTTGGATGGCATCACTGACTCAATGAACATGAGTTTGAGTAAACTCCGGGAGTTGGTGATGGACAGGGAAGCCTGGCGTGCTGCAGTCCATGGGATCGCAAAGAGTCAGACATGACTGAAGGACTGAACTGAACTGAACTGAACTGAAGTGTGGCATTAGCCATATTTCTTGACATGTGTGTGCTTCAACTTTCCCACCCATGAAATGAAATGAAAACATTACCTAATCCATATGGTGTTTGTGGGAATTAAACAGTTGAATAAATGTTGAGCCCTTAGACTTCCCTGGTGGCTCAGATGGTAAAAGTGTCTGCCTACAGTGTAGGAGACCCAGGTTCGATTTCTAGGTCAGGAAGATCCCCTGGAGAAGGAAATGGCAACTCACTCCAGTACTCTTGCCTGGGAAATCCCATGGATGGAGGAGCCTGGTAGGCTACAATCCATGGGGTCACAAAGAGTTGGACACGATTGAGTGACTTCACTTTCACTTTCACTAAAAGTGAAAGCTACAGTTTTAGCTCTTTGCGGAGCAGGTTGTCTTTTTGTACTTATTCTGTTTAATAGGACATTCTATGGACAGTAGTTACTGTTTATGAAACTTGTTATCATCCTAATATGGCATGATGAAATTCAATCCAATCTAAATTATCTTGTGCCCACTCTGTTGGTTATCATGCTAAGTTTTTGCATATTATCTCATTCATTTTTGCACTCTTTTGCGCCTTCCCCTCCCATTTATTTCTTTATTCTGCTTTCACAATACTATGATGGTTAAGAAACACGTGATCTGGAGCCAGACTCCTGTGTTTAGATTCCAGTCCTACCACTTACTACCTGTAACCCTGTACAAGTTACTTAACCTCTCTGTGTTTCAGCTCCTTCATTTCTAAAACGGAGATATAAATATCATTCGCATCACTCTCCTTGCATTGAAGGTTAAATATAAAATTCTAAGAAGACTTGGGAACACGATTGACACTCAGAGAGTGTTAGCTGCTATTATTACTGCCTCCAAAATAATTCATATCTCATAGACTTATCAACACATTTATAATTCCCAGCATTTAAAAGCAGTTGGCTCAGATTTCTCTATAGCAGGTGCCTGTTGACCACTATGTGCTTGTACCAAAAAGCATGCCTGCTTTCCTGGAATTTTGCAAAGATTCATTCTAAAAAGTATGCAAAGAACAACAAAAAAATTAACATACCCAATTACACATACATATATATTTATCTTTTCTAATAGTCTGAATATTTTAGTGAAACTAACAACACTCTTTTCTAGTGTTTATAGTCTTGGTACACCTTCTGCCAAATACAACTGAGAATATATGAAGTCTTTTTTTGTTTGTTTTGCTTCCTTTAAACCTCTGTCTACATGAATGTGCTTCCCACACCTTCAGACATACACATACACAAAAAATATAAAATGCAATGTACCTAGGAATGATCTAGGTGTTTCCCTGTATTATAGGGAATGGTATTTCTAGTCTCCAAGTAATATTTAAATGAGCCCAGAGAGTTCTATGAATAGTTTCCTGGATTCCTTTCTTTATGGATGACTGTAACTAAACACCTTGCTGGGGCCCTAAACTCTATTTTCTCAGCTTTAGTTGTTTAATTAAGCATTAAGTTGTTTATAGCCAGGAAGTCCCAACACTAGAGAGGCTTCTTTTTCAATCTGTCTGTTGAAAAGAACCACTGGATCCAATCCAACAATAACGGTTAAAAAAAAAATCTAGTCAAACTAATTAAAGTTATTTTGTAATGAGGATGCTAATGTCTTGAACTTGAAGATTTTTTTAACCACATTTATTGTGTATTGACACTAAAATTATTACAAAGTCGTAATTTGATGCATAGATTTTTTTGGTTACAGAAGGGAATGGAAGAAAAGTATAACATGCCATCAGTTCATGTTGTGGATCTTGACAAGCACTTTTCTATTTTGCAGATAACTGGCTAATTCTCTTGAGCATTGCAATGATGCCTAAAATGCTTCTGAATAGCTGGACTCACCACATTCACTGTAGCTTTAGTTATACTAATTCACATGGTGGAACAACAGAAATTTCCAAAATTTGTATAATTTAGCTAATGGCTGTACTAATATATATTATTGAAAAAATTCTTCGAATATAAAATAATATTAAATATACAGTGTATCAGGTAAGTCAATCAATCGTCACACCAGAATGTCATGAAACTTTCATATACCCGTGGTCAATGAATGTCTCTGGTTAACTCCTTCAATTCTTAAAAGAGAAAAACCAGTCCCTTCTGCTGTTATGTAAATTTGCTAGTGGACTCCTGATAGAGGATTCTTGGGAATCCCAGCACATGACAAAACGCTCAAACAGTAGGGCATTTTTAGAAGCCAAACTTACTGTATTCCATTCATACTGGTCTACTCTCTTTCCTGGTGAACACACTGGGTTTCCATATCTGGTCACTCCCTATGGAATGATATTATCTTTCTCTGCTCTTGATTTGCCTGGTCAAACTCATAAAGTCATACTAATATGTGGGTGTACATACAGCCTCTACAGTTTTTCCTCCCAACATTTACTGTAATCCTGAATTTATTTGGTTGTCATTTCCTTCTATTACTGAACTATTAAGACTATAATGACCCGACAACCCTTGTTGTCCTGGTCTGTCCTCACCTCCTGGAACCAGCTTAGTTCCTGTCATTCATAAGGTCAGGGCACACACTCTGAAGAGCACTCTGGGCCAGGGATATAACAAGTGAATAAAACAGACACAGAACCAATTCTCATGAATCTTAGTCTAGGGTCTAGTGCTGGAAATAGATGTTAAGAAATCAAGTGTGCATATGTGACATGTGTACTTGTTGTTCAGTTACTCAGTCACGTCCGACTCTTAGCAACCCCGTGGACTGCAGCATGCCAGGCTTCCCTGTTATTCACCGTCTCCCAGGGTTCTCTCAAAAAACTCATGTCCACTGAGTTGATGATGCCATTCAACCTTCTCATCCTCTGTCTCACCCTTCTCTCCCTGTCGCCCATCTTTCCCAGCATCAGGCACTTTTCTAATGAGTGCAATCTTCGCATCAGGTGGGAAAAGTATTGGTGGGTCAGCTTCAGCATCAGTCTTTCCAATGTATATTCAGGGTTGATTTCCTTTAGGATGGACTGTTTTGATCTTACTGTCCAAGGGACCCTCAACCTTGAATTTCTGATTTTAATAATTGATTTGATTCTCCAGTGAGGATTCTTTTCCTGGCTTATAGAAGGCCACCTTCTTGCTGGGTCAATTTTAAGAGAAAAAGAAAAAGGAAGAGAATGAAATAGGAAGAAATCTCTGATGTCTCTTCTTGTATGGGGATGAATTCTATTATGGAGAGCTCCAGCCTCATGACCTCATCTAAACTTATTTACCTTGCAAAGACTCTATTTCTAAATACTGCAGCACTGGGGAGATAAGGCTTCAACACAGGAATTCTGATGGGAGCAGTTCAGTCCATAGCAGGTATACATACACATTTAGATTAGATGGCAAAAATATGTATTTATGGGTTATTGTGAATTGTTATCAACATAAAACAATGAAATAACACGATTTAACAGGAATGCACTTTATAATTTTGAAAGATCACCATGGTGAAGAATCTATCAAGGGCATAAATCAGGAAATAAGAGGCAGTTAAGAAATACTAGTAGTAGTTCAAGTGATCAACACTGGAAACCAGATTAGCTGTTGTTGTTCATTCCCTAAGTCATGTCCAAATCTGTGACCCGGTGGACTGCAGCCTGCCAGGCTTCTCTGTTCTTCACTATCTCCCTGAGTTTGCTCAAATTCATGTTCATTGAGTCAGTGAGGCTCTCTAACCATCTCATCCTCTGCTGCTCCCTTCTCCTTTTGCCTTCAATCTTTCCCAGCGTCAGGATCTTCTCCAATGAATCTCTTCTTGGAGATATCAAGGGAAGAGGTATGACTGAGATGACAGAGGAAAATAGACAGATTAAGCTATCTGTCAAAGATAAAAATAATGGGCTCTGGAATTTGACTAGCTGTTCCGATGATTGTACAAAAGAAATAAAAATTAAACCCCAGTTTTCAGGACCTTGTACCTTGAAAAAAGTAGTGTTACTGAGATGAGGAGATAAAAACAAATTTTAAGGGAGATTTTGCAAATTCAGTTTAATATGTAGAATACTCTATGCCACTGATACATATAGAAGAATCAAGGAAGAAGTTGGTGGTGTGAAAATTGACTTTAGAGAACAGGTTGGCACTGGAGATGCAAATTTTTGGATGGCCAAATAAAAGTATTTTTTAAAAGCATGGAAATCTATGCATCAGTTTAAGGAGATACATAGAAAAAAGAAGAGAATTACAGACTTGAGAAAAGAGAAAGTCCCAAATCTAAAGTTAAGAGGAAGAATGGGGCAGAGACAATGAGAGAGCTTAGGTCTCAGCAGGAAGCAGTGCAGTGAGACATCACAGAGGTCACATGAAGAGGCTGCTCGAGAGGAAGGAAGGGAGTGGCCAGTTCGGATGTCCTTAAAAGACAGGGAGGCCTGACGTGTTCCGATTCATGGGGTCGCAAAGAGTCGGACACGACTGAGCGACCGAACTGAACTGAAAAGACAAAGAGTGACCCACGTGGAGGATGTGGAGAACAGGCCTCTGTGCACTGGGGCCTAATCCAATCTCAGAGACAGAGTTTTCCATGAAGTAGAAAAGCTCTGTTGCTTTGCCTGGCAAAGGGGAACAGAGCAGACTCATGCCCCTCTAAACTCTGTATCCCAGCGCAGGGGGATTAGGTGAGGAGTTTTAGAGCAACGGTCAAAAGGTTAAAGGATGGGGTTGCTGATAAGGATTAGGGTGTGTTCAGTTCAGTCACTCTTTGCTACCTTGTGGACTGCAGCATGCCAGCCCTCCCTGTCCATCACCGACTCCTGGAGTTTACTCAAACTCATGTCCATTGAGTCGGTGATGTCATCCAACCATCTCATCCTCTGTCATCCCCTTCTCCTCCCACTTTCAATTTTCCCCAGCATCAGGGTCTTTTCCTATGAGTTAGTTCTTTGCCAATATGCCACTTATCTGGCCTCAGGTGACCACCTGATGAGCTTCTTGAGGTTATCAATCTGTGACCTTCTTTAACAAGAAGAATGATCACATCTTCAACTTGTTACCATTTTAGTTTTATTGTTGTCCAGTCACTCAGTAATGTCCAACCCTTTGAGAACCCATGAACTGCAGCATGCCAGGCTTGTTTGTCCATCACCATCCCCTGGAGCTTGCTGAAACTCATGTCTATCAAATCAGTGATGTCGTCCAACTATAGTATCCTCTGTTGTCCCCTTCTCCTCCTGCCTTCAATCTTTCCCAGCATTAGAGTCTTCCAGCGAGTCAGCTTTTCACATCAGGTGGCCAGAGAATTGGAGGTTCAGCTTCAGCATCAGTCCTTCTAATGAATATCCTGAATTGATTTCCTTTAGGATGGACTAGTTTGATCTCCTTGCAGTCCAAGGGACTCTCAAGAGTTTTCTCCAACTCCACAGTTCAAACTATCAATTCTCGTGCTCAGCCTTCTTTATGGTCCAACCTCACACGCTTACATGGCTAATGGAAAAAAAATAAATTTGACTAGAAGAACCTTTGTTGGTAAAGTAATGCCTCAGCTTTTTTATATGCTGCCTAGGTTTGTCATAGCTTTTCTACTAAGGAGCAAGCATCTTTTAATTTCATGGCTGCAGTCACCATCTGCAGTGATTTTGGAACCAAGAAAATACAGTCTGTCACTGTTTCCATTGCTTCCCCATCTATATTGCATGAAGACGTGGGGCCAGAAGCCGTGATCTATCTTCATTTTTTGAATGTTGAGTTTAAAGTCAGCTTTTTCATTCTTCTTTTTCACCTTCATCAAGAGGTTCTTTGGATTCTCTTTGCTTTCTGCCATAACGGTGATGTCATCTGCATATCTGCGGTTATTGGTATTTTTCCTAGCAATCTTAATTCCAGTTTGTGCTTCATCCAGCCCAGTGTTTCTCATGATGTACTCTGCATAGAAGTTAAATAAACAAGGTGACAGTATACAGGCTTGACATACTCCTTTCCCTATTTGTAAACAGTCTGTTGTTCCACGTCCAGTTCTAACTGTTGCTTCTTGACCTGCATGCCGATTTCTCAGGAGGCAGGTAAGGTGATCTGGTATTCCTATTTCCTAAAAATTTTCCACAGTTTGCTGTGATCCACACAATCAAAGGATTTAGCATAGTCAGTGAAGCAGAAATCGATATTTTTTCTGGATTTATCTTGCTTTTTCTATGATCCAGCAAATGTCGGCAATTTGATTTCTGGTTCCTCTGCCTCTCTGGTCTAAATCCACCTGGTACATCTGGAAGTTCTTGGTTCATGAACTGCTGAAGCCTAGCTGAGAGGATTTTGAGCATGCCTTTGCTAGCATGTGAAATTAGTGCAATTGTGTGGTAGTTTGAACATTATTTGGCATTGTCCTTCTTTGGGATTGGAATGAAAACTGACCTTTTCCAGTCTTGTGGCCACTGCTGAGTTTCCTAAATTTGCTGACATACTGAATGTAGCACTTTCACAGCATCATCTTTATGATTTGAAATAGCTTTACTGAAATTCCATCACTTTCACTAGCTTTGTTCATAGTGATGCTTCCTAAGGCCCACTTGACTTCACATTGCAGGATATCTGGCTCCAGGTGAGTGAGCACATCATCATGATTATCTGAGTCATGAAAATTGTTCTTGTATTGTTCTTCTGTTCTTCTGTGTATTATTGCCATCTCTTCTTAATATCTTTTGTTTCTGTTAAGTCCCTACCATTTCTGTCCTTTATTGAACCCATCTTAACATGTAATGTTCCCTTTGTATCTGTAATTTTTTTGAAGAAATCTCTAGTTTTTCCCATTCTGTTGTTTTCCTCTATTTCTTTGCATTGTTCACTGAGAAGAGGGTTCTTATTTTTCTTTGCTAATCTTTGAAGCTCTACATTTAGTCGGGGATATCTTTCTTTTTTTTTTCCCTTTGTTTTCACTTGTCTTCTTTTCTCAGATATTTGAAAGTCCTCCTCAGACAACCGTTTTGCCTTTTTCAGCTCATTTTCTTGGGGATGGTTTTGATCGCTGCCTTATGTTCATTGTTACACACCTCCATTGATAGATCTTTAGGCACTCTATCAGATTAAATCCCTAGAATCTGTTTGCCATTTCCATTCAGGTCAGACCTGAACGGCCTAGTGGTTTTCTCTGGTTTCCTTAAGTCTGAATTTTGCAATTAGTAGTTCATGATCTGAGCCACGTTCAGCTCCCAGTCTTGTTTTTACTGACTTGTAGATGTGTCTTTTGGTGAAAGTCAGTATTGCATAGGAACCTGGAATGTTAGGCCCATGAATCATGGTAAACTGCAAGAGGTCAAACATGAGCTGGCAAGAGTGAACATCAACAGTTTAAGAATTAGTGAACTAAAATGGACGGAAATGGGCAAATTTAATTCAGATGACCATTATATCTACTACTGTGGACAAGAATCTCTTAGAAGGAAATGGCAACCCACTCCTTTACTCTTGCCTGGAAAATCCCATGGACTGAGGAGCCTGGTGAGCTACAGTCCGTGGGGTCACAAAGAGTTGGACATACAAAGAGTCAGACATGACTGAGTGATTTCACTTTCACTTTCTAGCCTTCATAGTCACCAAAGAGTCTGAAATGCAGTACTTGGGTGCAGTTTTGAAAATTACAGAATGATCTCAGTTTGTTTCCAAAGCAAACCATTCAGTATCACAGTAATCTAAGTCTATGACCCAACCACTAATGCCATAGAAGCTGAAGTTGAACAGTTCTATGAAGACCTACAAGACCTTCTGCAATTAACATTAAAAAGAAAAAGAAAAAGAAAACTATGTCCTTTTCATTATAGGGAACTGGAACGGAAAAGTAGGAAATCAAGAGATACCTGGAGTAACAGGCAAGTTCGACCTTGGATTACAAAGGCTAAGAGTTTTGCCAAGAGAAAGTACTGGTCATAGCAAACTCCCTCTTCCAACAACACAAGAGATGACTCTACACGTGGACAATACAGATGGCCAATACCAAAATCAGATTGATTATATTCTTTAGTTCTATAAAAGAGCTTAAATGCATTGTGCATATCCCCTGAGGCAGAATCAGGAAACTGCCCCAAAGTAGTACTATTTTTTCTCAACTGTTTATCCCTTGTCTCTGCACCTCCTCCTTTCCCCAATCAACATCTGCTTGAACCCATGCTTTAAAACTCAGATAAAGTTAAGAAATGTGGGCCACGAAAGGTTTTCATCCTCAGGATCCTTGTAGGGTCCTACTCAGTTTCATGAAGAGGACCAGAAAATATTCATTTAATAGCAAAAACTCAGTGGTGTCCTTGACAAGAGCAGTTTCATTGCAGCAGTGGAAGCAGACTCCAGCCTGAATTACCTGAGACACACATAATGCAGTCCTTAGGTTGAGACTGGAGTTAAATAGAATAAATTAAGATCTGTGAACCACAGATCTATGCCTAAATTTTGGCAGGAAATTCATTATCAAATAAAAGAAAGGCTTGATAGTGCAAGTCTGATTGGCAAAAAATATCCATGAGGAAAACTAAATAGATTATATCCTTCTAAGCATTTTTTTTTTAATAAAAGAGTGAAGAGCTCATGTTCTCTGTCTAGTTTCCATATGAATCTAGAGATCTGGATGATTATGCTGTGCTGATGTTTAAGGGAGATGCTTAGAGCATGTTTACAAAGTTTTCATTCCTTCACTGGCCACAGACCCATAAAACAGCATTAACTTTTTCCTGTGTAAATAAGCACGTAGGTCTTTCTCCATCACCTGCAGGGGTAAGTTTTATATCAATCTTGGCAACAAACTGTTCTTTTCTTCCTATTACATAATTGTACAAGTATATAAGTGTATTTCCACCTTGAGGGGTAGAAAAAAAGATAAGCAGGATGCTGACATTTATATCCTGTTATTGTCTTGCCCTGCACATTAATATAAAACGAAAATATGATTAACAGATCTTTACTGACACGCTTGTTGCACAGGGCAGGAATTACGGTACCGCAGATGCTCCTTGTAACCCTGGAGTGCCTGACCTGCTGCCTTTTGCATTCATTAAGCAGTTGTCTTTCTTAGTAAGAGGTGGTAAGGAGGGACACAATATTTGTGTCAGGATAATGTCAGTTCCTCAGAATCCCACTGGAACACTGCTTCAGAGTCATTTGGATGTTCCATTAAGATAATTGGTAATTTTTATGTATTCCTAGAGGTGTTATGATTTACTGTTAGTACTTTGTTTATTGTCTAAACAAATTACGACCCCAACATAATTTCTTTAGGGCAGGAAAAGTCTGAGCGAAATGTACTAGTTAAACACTATTATTCAAAGTCTTCTCTCTGATTTTTGTTGCACAAATGTTACTTTCTTAGCCCTCAAGATAGAGTTGTATTAAAAAACAAAAACAAAAAGCACTGAAATTAGTGCTGGAAAGTACCAGAGAGATAGGAGGGGAGGAAAGAAAGAAAGAAGGGAAAAATCATCCTCAAATTACTCTTTTTAACATCTGACAGCAAGTCCATTACTAAAAATTTAGCAGATTTTAGTTTCCTGTCACCTTCTGTGACCTACTAGAGAGCTTAACATCCAACAGTCAGTTCTTTCACCTGATAAAATATTTGCATTTTATATGTAAAACAAAATGCAGTGTGTGCTAAGTTGCTTCAGTTGTGTCTGACTCTTTGAGACTCTATGGACTGTAGCCCACCAGGATCTTCAGTCCACAGGATTCTCCAGGTAAGAATATTGGAGTGGGCTGAAATACTATCCTACAGGGGAAAATCAAAATAGAATGTTATTAATGTTCATCTCTGATATGCAGATGACACCACCCTTATGGCAGAAAGTGAAGCAGAACTAAAAAGCCTCTTGATGAAAATGAGAGTGGAGAGTGAAAAAGTTGGCTTAAAGCTCAACATTCAGAAAACTAAGATCACGGCATCTGGTCCCATCACCTCATGGGAAATAGATGGGAAAACAGTCTCAAACTTTATTTTTTGGAGCTTCAAAATCACTGCAGATGGTGATTGGAGCCATGAAATTAAAAGATGCTTACTCCTTGGATCTCCCTGCAGTCCAAGGGACTCTCCAACGCCATGGTTCAAAAGCATCAATTCTTTGGCACTCAGCTTTCTTCACAGTCCAACTCTCACATCCATACATGACTAATGGAAAAACCATAGCTTAACTAGATGGACCTTTGTTGGCAAAGTAATGTCTCTGCTTTTCAATATGCTATCTAGGTTGGTCATAACCCTGAAATGACCCTCCCTCACCTTGTCTCTAAAAATGCTCTGCTGAAAACGGGACTATTTCATCCCTTTTTATGGTTGAGTGATATCCAATAGTATACATGTACCACATCTTTATCCATTCCTCTGTTGATACAAAACAGTGCAATTTGCAGAAATGTGGATGGATCTTAAAGTCAGTCATGTAGAGTGAAATCATAAAGAGAAAAACAAATATTGCACAATATGGCTTACAAATGGAATCTAAAAAATGGTAGGGGAAAACTTTGTTTGTAAAGCTTGGTGTCCATAATTTGAAGAGAACAGATATAGAGAACGAATTTATGGACACCAAGGTGGGAAGTGGGGGGTGGAATCAAATGGGAGATTGAGGCTGACGTATATACAGTGCTATGTATAACAGATAACTAATGAGAACCTACTGGATAGCACATGGAACTCTACTAAGTGTTTTGTGACAATCAAAATAGGAAGGGAATCTAAAAAACAAGAGGGGATATATGTATATATATAACTGATTTACTTTGCTATACAGCAGAAACTAACGCAACATTGTACAGCAATTATATTCCCATAAAAATTTTAAACAAATGCCTTGCTGAAACCCATTGGGGAATTCAGGTGTCTTGTGTAGTAGCTGCTCTGGACTCTGCTTGATGCCCTGCAATAAACACTGTATTTTCCTTCACCAAAAAAAAAAAAAGACGCTTACTTCTTGGAAGGAAAGTTATGACTAACCTAGATGGCATGTTCAAAAGCAGAGACATTACTTTGCCAACAAAGGTCCATCTNTTCAGGTGTCTTGTGTAGTAGCTGCTCTGGACTCTGCTTGATGCCCTGCAATAAACACTGTATTTTCCTTCACCAAAAAAAAAAAAAGACGCTTACTTCTTGGAAGGAAAGTTATGACTAACCTAGATGGCATGTTCAAAAGCAGAGACATTACTTTGCCAACAAAGGTCCATCTAGTCGCTGTTTTTTTCCAGTGGTCATGTATGGATGTGAGAGTTGGACTGTGAAGAAAGCTGAGTGTCAAAGAATTGATGCNAAAAAAAAAAAAAAAAAAAAAAGAAAGATTTTGAATTAGTCAATTGCAAATGATAAACTTAGAAAGTTTCTGTAGCTCAACATAATAGAATTTTATTTCTCACAGTGTGAGGTCCACACTGCTGTCTGTGGCTGATCATCAGAGACTCCCTTCCAAATAGTCATTCAGATTCCCAGGCTCCTTTTTTTTTTTTTAAATGGATCCTTTATCCTCCAGGGTCTTGAATGAAGAGCTTGATCATAGCATATGAGAGTTTTGAACGGTCATGAAATGGCACACATCAGTTCACTTGTAATCCATTGGCCAGAACATAATAATGGCCATCTCTACAAGGGAGATTGGGAAATGTAATTTTCTGAGAGACAAAGGAAATAAATTTAATAGCTACCTAGCATCTTCCACAGTTTTCTAGTTATGTGATAGGGTTAAGCCAATCAATTTAACACCTTTTTTCTGACAAATGCACACATTGATGAGCATTATAGATTAGTGGTCCTAGTCTGTAGACTGGAGTTTAGTAAATTCTTTCATTCTGTGCAAAGTTAGCTGGTTTTAGCAACTTTGCCTTGGTCTCATTAGCACCAGTCTCTAAGCAGTAATCCTTCATTTCTCTGAAATACTCCATTATTTATTATCCCTATTTCGATGAAAATCAGAGTTTTCAGAGGTTTACATTCCTTTAAGTTATTGTATGCAGTTAACAGTTTTGCTTGTGACTATGAAGTTTAGCTATTACATTGACCATTTTCTGGTTTTGAAGAGATATTTCATTTTCCTTAGTTTTTTCCCCTTTTTAACCCCATCAAGGATGTTTGTGGAATGGAACATATGGTAATAAGGGACAAATTTGGGGCACTAGTATTTCATGTCTTATATTGCTATATTACTTTGAAAATATTGGCATATTTAGAACTGAAAGTAATAATACCTTATAATTTTGAATCCTCTGTGTCTTTGTATTCTCAGGGCCTCGGATTTTTTTTTTTTTTTTTTTTTATAAATGATGACCAGCCAAACTAATAAGCTTTACCCTTGGTGATTTATGAGCATATATATTTCTAAGATGTTTTAAAAGCATTTATCATAAGGTACATTTNCTGAAAGTAATAATACCTTATAATTTTGAATCCTCTGTGTCTTTGTATTCTCAGGGCCTCGGATTTTTTTTTTTTTTTTTTTTTATAAATGATGACCAGCCAAACTAATAAGCTTTACCCTTGGTGATTTATGAGCATATATATTTCTAAGATGTTTTAAAAGCATTTATCATAAGGTACATTTGCTGGTTAACTTAACTGGCTAAAGGATTCCAGTAACAAAAGTCCTGCTATTTTATCCCAAATTAGTTAATTTTTTTCCACAGACACAGAATCCAGCTCTAATAGATATCAATTGTTTTATAGCCAATTAGTGAAAATTTACTTCACAGCACATGTATGTGTTTGTAAGACATTGTTTAGTATCAGCAATTGATAAGTTGCAGTGTATGTAAAGAGCTTTAAGTGAAATTGTCAGTTTCTGTATTAATTTAAGTGAGTGGGTTTAGGCTTTCTGATCCTTAAAGATTAATAGATTCTTTATCCGAAAGTAGGAGAAGATAGTGAGAGAAGGGTAATGGGGTGTTAGGATATGAGGGTTACTAGAGACCAGCAGTTTAAGAAGGAACATAGGATCTAGTCAGAATTCCCTGGTGGCTCAGATGGTAAGGAATCCACGTGCGAAGGGGGGAAACCTGGGTTTGATCCCTGGGTTTGGAAGATTCCCTGGGGAGGGCACGGCAACCCACTCTAATGTTCTTGCCTGGAGAATCCCGTGGACAGAGGAGCCTGGTGGGCTACAGTCTATGGAGTCACAGAGTCGGACACGACTAAGCGGTCAAGCACAGCACAAAGTGGATGGCCCAGAGAGTATGGGAAAAGTATTCATACATAGTGTCTTTAATAGGGATCAGACAGCGTCCTTCATACCTTGCAGTCTTTTGTTTTATATATTAATACCCACTGAGCGTGAACAGATAAGGAAAACTAAACTCATAGTGCTTCCGGTTCTTTTTCTTTTTTTCCATTTTGCGCTGCCTGGAAATGATACTGTTCGTACAGTGAGTTAATTTAAATTTATAAATTTGTACAAATAGCATCATACGTTTACCTAGTTTACACTGGGCTGGTTATGGCCTCCTCTAGCCTAGCCTAGTCACTCTGAGGAACACACTTGTAACTCACTGAACACTGAGTTGGGAATTGCTGCCCTGGTGGCTCTCCTAACTTTACCAAACATCAGAATCACCTGTAAGATTCGGCAAGTAAATAAAAGAAAATAACAGATTTCTGCATTCTTTCCCAGTTTCTGATTCAGTAGGTTTGGGGTGTAGCCTGAAAAGGTGCACTTCTAAAGTTTCCAGGCGATACTTAGGCTGCTGTTCTAGGGACACTCTTGAGACTCTCTGGAAGAGCTTAAGTAACCTGCTTACCTTGTGACAAATAATGAGGCAGCAGTAAGTTGTTTCTGCAAATGATCATGATTAGATAGTTGTCTGTCTCACAAACTCTCATTTCTGTCTCATTATCAATTACCAGGTGCAAAAGGATGTTATTCTTCAGTATTCTGAGTGTGACTTAGTCCAGATAGCTTCATATCATAAAATCATATAGATGTATTATCACTGTTAACATGAATCATAATTTAAAAAAAAAGTTCAAATTTAATTTTTAATGTTATTTTCTGGTTCTATATTTAGTTGCTTTCACTTTTAAAAGAGATCTGCAGTACCTACATTTGTCACAAGGTGGCATTTAAAGGCTGAAGATTTTGCTTGAAATTTGATATTTGAAACTATTGATGTTAGATGTATTTATGTTTCATATGTATTCAAACAAAAAGAAATTTTAACTATGATGTACTTTTTAAATTTGAGTGAGATTTTTATATTTTAATATCAAAAATGCTTTCTTGTTATAAAAATAAGATAGTAATAATAAGAACCAGAGATCAAACTGCCACATCTACTGGATCATGGAAAAAGCAAGAGAGTTCCAGAAAAACATGTATTTCTGCTTTATTGACTATGCGAAAGCCTTTGACTGTGTGGATCACAATAAACTGTGGAAAATTCTTCAAGAGATGGGAATACCAGACCACCTAACCTCCCTCTTGAGAAATATGTATGCNTCCTAGCTCCAAAAGTGTTTTAAGAGACTCACATTATTTCAAAAACAAAAAGTACAAGGGAGGGATTTTGCTGTGTGACATAGGGAGCTCAACCCAGTGCTCTGTGATGAGTTAGGTGGGTGGAATGGGGAGGGAGCCAGGAGGGGGATTCAGGAGGGAGGGGACATGTGTATCCTCTCTGATTCAGGTTGAGGTATGGCAGAAAACAACACAACATTGTAAAGCAATTATTCTCCAAAGGGGGGAAAAAAAGGATTTGATAGTAAGCAGCCAAGAGCAAGAGAGGAGATGTTATTTGGGATGCTAAAGGGAACATGAGGGGATTCTGGGAGCACAAGGGATATCATAATGCCTGATCTGAGTGCTCATGACATGGGCACCTTCACTTAATGGAAAATTGTTTAGATGAACACTCATGAGATAAGTATATTTTTTAATTAAAAAAAAAAGTCTTACCATGCGTAATCCACACTCTCAAAAGAGTTAAACATTTCTCAGAGAAGTCCTAATTTTTATAGCATTCAATAGACTAGGAATGTTTTAGGTATGAATTGTGACTTTTCATCCTAGCTTTCACCAGATCAACTTTGTATCTACTTGTCTAATATTTCAAGGTTCTGAGTATATTTTATTAGAATGAGGATAACTGTCAGCTTTCTAGGTCTGCTGGAACAAAGTATCACAAGCAGGATGACGTAAAACAACAACAATGTACTATCTCATATCTGGAAATAGCCGGAGGGTGGGAAGACTGAAATCAAGTTGCCAACAGGGCCATGGTCCTTCTGAAGCTCTAAAGGATTTTTCCTTGTGTCCTCCAGCTGCTGAACACCTCATATGTTCCTTGCGNAATCAAAAATGAACAGTGAAATGCAAATAAGACTGAATGTAACTGATTGTTTCCAAAAGTAAAAAAATCATCCCTGAGGAAGAAATTCCTGAAGAAGAGGAGCTTTTCATAGTCAGTCAGTACTGGAAATAATCAGCTCAACCTTGAATAGCTTAAAATAATGATATGGTTCTACATCAATTAATCCATCAGTATTCTTGGAGCTACGGCTGGGTGCCAGACTCTGTTCAAGTCATCAGTAAGACGGCTCTGCTTCTTAGTTTTGAGGCTCACCCATGTGCAGAATCCCACGTCACTTGTATATGAAGCTTTTATGGCAGAGACAAGGTCCTGAGTTTTCTGCTTTGCTTGCTGTGCCTAAGACAAGCCAAGTTCATTTTCCAGCTTCCTACATGGTGAGGCTTGACCTGTTTCCCTGAATTTGGGTAAATGGAATGTAGCCAAAATAATACAGACTGATTTCGGTCTTATTTCACTTTTTGAAACATCTTGAATATCCCTTAAGATCTCTCTCCAAAAATTTTAGAAACCAATTGTTCTAGAATCAGTAGCAGAAACTGTGGGAAATTTGCCCTCATGGTAGCACAAGCAAGACATATATCTTTGTTATGATAAACCAATGAGATTTTAAGGTTTATTTATTACTGCAGCCCATCTTGGGCTGTCCTAAAGTAGGCAGAAAGGCAAACGATATTGCAGTCTTCTCTGATAAGGATGTGTGTGTGTGTGTGTGTGTGTGTGTGTGTGTGTGTGTGTGTCTATGTGTGCCCTCACTCATGTCTGTTTTTTGCAATACCATGGACTGTACACCACAAGCCTCCTTTGTGCCTGGGATTCTCCAGGCAAGAATACTGGAGTGGGTTGCCATTTCCTTTTCCTGGGAATCATCCTGATGCAAGGATCAAACCCTCATTTCCTGCAACTGCAGGCAGATTCCTTATCATTGAGCCACCTGGGAAGCAGATTCTGGCAATTAACCCACAACTGAGATGACATAAGTAAATGTTTTTCAACAAAGTTTTCTTTAAGAAAGCATCTGAAATGACTGCCAGAATATATTTTTCTGGATACCAAACTATTATGGGAAAATGTTTCTTACTTATTAAAAATTTCCATAGGTTTTAGAAAATTCATATGGAGATCTTTAGTCATATTTTTAAGTGTATATTCATACTATCTGGAAAACATTCAGATGAATCAATAATGAGTCTTTCAGTCAATGAGATTTGAGTTTTTGTTAATTGAATAAGTGACTGAGATTAGATAGTATATTCACTGGATTCTGGATTTGTTACAATTTTAGTAATGATAAAATAATGGTGATAACTTCAGTTTATTAAACCACATGCTTCTAAGTGCTTTACACAACATCCACTTATTTGATGCTCACAGTAACTTCACAATGAAGGTACTATGATTTATCTCACTACACGATGGAGATTATTGGCTCTTATTATGTGGCTGGTAAGTCAAGGAGCCTGATTCCAGAACTGCACTCCTGGCATACTTGTTCCTCAGATCCACTGGGAGCTGAATCTCTTTCTGTAGATTGTACCCAGCCACAGTCCCTTGGTTTCTGCCCTCACCTTCACTAGAAAATGATCCATTTACCACATTAATTCTTCACATGCTCAGTTGCGTGATATGGACTCCAATTACTTGCATGCAGCATTTTTGCAAGAGTTAATCCTTTCCCAGGTAAACTTATCACCCCCATAACAACTTTTTTCATGTGTCATATATGTAGTTTTTCAACCAGTTTTGATGTATCCAAGTGATCTCAGAGAGACTGGCCTCTCGAGTTGGATAGTTCTGTTATTTAAAGCCGACTTCCTAGAAGGCCAACAGTAAGAGATCAAGCTGCTTAGTCTACTCAGAGTCCAAGAATGCACCCCTAAACCCAGAGAAATCTCCTGTTTCACGAAGATGTGCGACTGACATAGGAGTGAGCAAGGTAAAGGATACGGAACTCAGGGCTAGGGGTAAAGTATAAGAATAAGACATTCCATGCCTCCTAAACTATGGAAAAATGGGTATAATTTTATGTAATTTTTATCATTTGAGTTTTTTAAATTAATAATAGAAAATGAGTTCCTGTCTTTGTCAAAATCAGTTATATAAAAATAAAGAGCGTAGATACATCCATGGCTGATTCATGTTAATATATGGCAAAAACCACTATAATATTGTACAATAATTAGCTTCCAATTAAAATAAATTAATTAATTTAAAAAATTTAAAAGAAGCATAGATAATGAAAGATTCCTGCACTCATAATCCCAGTGCTAGGTTGAGGGTTGATGCTCCCTGGTGGCCTAGTGGTTAGCACTCAGCACTCACACTGCAGTGGCCCAGGTTCGATTCCCAGTCAGGGAAGCTTTTCTTCTTGAGGCTTCCCAGGCAGTGCTAGTGGTAAACCCATCTGTCAATGCATGAGATGTAAGAGACACCAGCTGGGTCCCTAGGTCAGAAAGATGCCCTGGAGGAGAGAATGGGTGCCCACTCCAGTATTCTTGCCTGGAAAATTCCAAGGACAGAGGACCCTTGAGGGTTACAGTCCAGGGGACCACAAAGAGTCAGACATGACTGAGCAATGAACACATTCACCCTTTCTCAGGGTGAGGTAGCCATTGCTAGCATTGCTAATATACGGCGAACATGTAACATTAATGATAAAATTTAAACGTGTTTTTCGTACTGTTTTTAACTTCGATTGTGTCATAAAAAATCATCATGAGCACCCTGCTACCCACAGTATGTAAAAATTTGCCTCATATTTCTCAGAAATTGCTTGCAATTCTGTTGTGATTGGCTAAACCTATTCCTTAGTGATCAACTTTTGTCTTCAGGTCTTTGCTATCACCAAAAAATGCTTCAGTGAAGACAGTGCATATATATCTTTGGGATCTTATAGCAGAATAGCTGAAGAATGCTTCCTTTGAAGTGGAACTTCTTGGCAAAAGAGATCATATCTATTTTACATTTTGACAGATACTGCCAAAACAGACCATCATTTTACATGAAGCTAAATTAACTTTAGTGGTGTCTCACGCCAGCGATTTTGCCTCTCATGTGTGCATATAGGGAACCAGCTGTGGATGAAAGAGTTTGTTGTCAAACGATAGAAATTTACATTCAAGGTTGGTCTATGGTTTTGTTGTTGCTGTTCAATTGCTAAGTCATGTCCGACTCTTGGCAACCCCATGGAGTGCAGCACTCCAGGCTTCCATGCCCTTCTCTGTCTCTTGGAATTTGCCCAAACTCATGTCCACTGAGTCTATGATGCCACCCCATCATTTCATCCTCTGATGCCCCCTTCTTCTCCTTTCCACAATCCTTCCCAGCATCAAAGTCTTTTCCAAAAAGCCGACTCTTTGCATCAAGTGGCCAAATTATTGAAGCTTCAGCTTCAGCATCGATACTTCTAATGAATATTTAGGGTTGATTTCTTTAGGATTGACTGGTTTTATCTCCTTGCAGTCCAAGGGACTCTCAAGAGTCTTGTCCAGCACCACAGTTTGAAATCATCAATTCTTTGGTGCTCAGCTTTGTTTATAGTCCAACTCTCACATCTATACATGACTACTAGGAAAACCATAGCTTTGACTATATAGACCTTTGTTGGCAAAGTGATGTCTCTGCTTTTTAATATGCTATCTAGGTTTGTCATATGGACTTCCCTCGTTGCTCAGATGGTAAAGAATCTGCCTGCAATGAGGGAGATACAGGTTCAATCCCTGGATTGGAAAGATCCCCTAGAGAAGGAAATGGCAACCCACTCCAGTATTCTTGCCTGGAGAATCCCATGGACAGAGGAGTCTGGTAGGTTATTATCAGTCCATGGAGTTGCAAAGAGTTGAACATGACTGAGTGACTAACACACACACATTTGTCATCGCTTTTCTTCCAAGGAGCAAGAGCCTTTTAATTTCATGGCCACCTTCGTCATCTAGGCCCCTGAGAGCTGAAATCAAAAGACCAGTAAACACGCCCTCACAGTGTAAATGAAGGAATTCAAAGACTTCAGGGGCTGTGAATGTTAGACTGGCCTTTCCTGTGTGTTCTGTCCACTGACCTCTGAATTATGTTACAGTAGTTTATCTTCTCTTCCATTGTTATAAGCAGTTATCAGAGGAGCCTCTGCCACACGGGAAGTGACACTTCTGACATTTCTTTCTTAGCAAGGAATGCTAATGTGGAAGATGGAAACTTAATGCAACCTAAACAGGCTTGAGAGGAATGAAGTGTCCTGATCCAACAGGGAGATTTAAATGGCACATGCAAAGTGGATGTGGTCTCTTGCCATCAGCAGAGGAAGGACCAGTAGCTTTGGTTTAGGAGATGAACAGGCACAGGGAGATCTCTGGTCCTTCCACTTGGACTACAGTTTCATCCAGGGGGAAAAAAATATACTCAGTAGGGCTGTGTCCTTTGTACCTGTAAAGATCTCAATTTGACAATTTTCTTTTTTCCCTTTTTTCCCCTTTTTTTTAAATTACAAGAGTTCCAAGACTTGTAAACAGGCTCATTGATTCAAACCAGCTAGTTAAATTAATCAGTAGATCCAATAGTTTCTAGACAAGTTAATTTATTATTCTTCAGGTCTTGAATAAAAGGAATCCTGGGAATGATCGTAAAAATGAATGACCTCTGATCTTCCAAGAGCACCACATGAAACACCCTCTTCTGGTACCGTCTTGACTTTTTATCTCAGTGCCTATTCTTTGAAGGAAAAGAAATAATCCACCTAACAGCATGCTGGATAATGTAACTCCAATAACCAGTACATAACTGTAATCTGAATGAGGTCAATTTTCAGTTTACAAATGAAGTTCCAGTATAAATGGGCTCTTGGGATAAGTTCATCTGACATTGATTATTTCTCAGTTTCCCAACAGCACAAATTCTGGTATTTATTCTTATGAATGAAGGGTCAAGTATCAAACTTGGAAGCCTATTTATCTCCACCCCACTACAATTATGTGAAAGATATTCTTGAAAGAAGTGAAAGTATTAGCAACACCGCCATAAATCTGTTTCCTAATCTTGATAATAAAAAAATAACAAAACAAAACAAAAAACTGTTGGATTCTTAAGAATGATCTTGGATTAATAATCCAAGGTAGTGACTACACTTATAGATGATGTTTCTGATATAATTATTTTTTTAAAGTAAATGAATATACCACCATGAATTTGGAATACAGTTATTTATTCAATTTAATTTTTTTTGAATTCCATTGTTCTTATACTTTCAGAAGAAAGTTTCTTTTACTTCTGGTTTATTAAATACAGCCACTAGGTAGAAGTTGGCATAAGAGCATCTAATAATAGGCAATTGAATATTTTCATCGCAAAGAAAAATTTTCATTATTTTCACTGTTTTGTTTTAAATTAATGAGTATCTTCCTAAATCTAGATAGAGCAATGGGGACCCCATAAGTGAACTAAGGGAAAATTAGCAGAAAATAGAACAGGAACTTAAGGTAAAATCATATAAAGCTTTGTCAGTCATAATATGTGTTGATTTTCACTCTGACTTGGGAGGGTTTCAAGCCAAGCAGTGACACATCCTTTTAAGAGGATCCCTGTGGCTCCCATGTTAAAATGGTTTTAAGGTTCAAGGGTGGAAGCTATTATAATTGTCCAGGCATGAGATAATGATGGTTTGGACCATAGTAGTGGTAGTAAGAAGTTGTTAGAATAGATTTGTGGCCTGTTTTGAAAGCAGAATCAATGGTATTTGCAAATGTGTCATGGATGAGAAAGAAGACTTGTCCATTTTGAATTTTATGAATCCTCCCAGTGTGTCTTCTTATACATATAAGTAGNATGAGATAATGATGGTTTGGACCATAGTAGTGGTAGTAAGAAGTTGTTAGAATAGATTTGTGGCCTGTTTTGAAAGCAGAATCAATGGTATTTGCAAATGTGTCATGGATGAGAAAGAAGACTTGTCCTTTTTGAATTTTATGAATCCTCCCAGTGTGTCTTCTTATACATATAAGTAGCATCCTTGCTTGCATGCAGGCTAAGTCACTTCAGCCGTGTCATGTCTGATTTTCTGTGACACTGTAGACTGTAGCTTGCCAGGCTCCTCTGTCCATGGGATTCTCCAGGCGAGAATACTGGAGTGGGTTACCAGGCTCTCCTCAAGGGGATCTTTCCAACTCAAGGATCAAACCCTTGTCTCTGATATCTCCTGCATTGGCAGGTGTGATCTTTACCACTAGCATCACCTGGGAAGCCAAAGTTATATTTAGTTTCTTGATCTATTTACAGTGTATAATGTTATATATTATGATATGAACATTTCATCTTATTTAAAGACATATTTTTTGCCCTTCTGGCATCACACATAGGATGCACTGTCTCTATTTCACTATTCCCTAGAAACAGACGTTTGAGCTATTTCCAGCCCCTTGCTATTAAGTCCAATACTTCTGTGATTAGCTTTCATGAATCATTTCTGTATGCATGCATGTCTACCAATAAGATAAATCCCCTAGAGCAGGATGGCTGGGTCAAAGCATAAATGCATTTATAATTTGAAGAATTAATTCTCAAATTCAATATTTGGAAGGTGTTTTGAAAAGCTACTATTCTTTTCAATTTAAAAAAGAAATGGTCTCTGTGAGATCTTTGCAGCTGACTGGTTTTGGCTTGCTTGGTTTGTTAGTGTGTTTCTTCCGAAGAGCCTCAGAGAAAAACATTTTAGAGCTCAACTTGAGTAATACACGGAATGTTAAGGCTGACTTTTTTGTATTTTTCCTTGCCTTTGTTTCTATAAGATTATCATTGCATGCCTCTCTGTTGAAGGCTTCTCTAATAAGATGACTATGAACTTCAGTTGCTACTGAGCCTGGGTGTGAATCTGAGCTCCATGTATCTATGAGCATGGGGAATCAACTCAAACTCTCTATGACCTGTATCCTCTGTGGTAGGCTATGAATAATAACCATCCTATCTCGTTGTATTCTTATGAGGTTAAGTAATTTAAAATGTGCAAAGTCACTTAGGAAAATACTTGATACAGAATGAACACAATTCAACTACTGGATGGCTTTAGAAGTCACCTCATCAGTTTGGTGAAAAGATGCAGATACAATAATAACATTACTTTGTTTATACATATTCAGCTTTCATCTAGATGAGAGAGTACATGAAAATAAATGAAAATTAATTATTTAGATTCATTCCCTGTAATTTACATAGAACTTCCTCATAGGCAAAGTATTCTAAAAATATCAAGCTGGAAGTTAAAAAGTGTTTTTGAAATATGCCCTGACTCTTAACGAGAGTCAGATAGCAAGTTCTTTGAATTACACAGGCACAAATTACTGAAGGTTTGAATAATTTAAAAAGAAAGGAAAAAAGGGTACAATTTCATTAGATAATAATTTAAAACTTCTTATGTGCAGTTTTTATATTTTTAACTAAATTTACAGGTGAATTGGATATTGCCACAGGCTAGCTACCCATGGTAGCTTAGATAGTAAAGAATCTGCCTGTAATGCAGGAGACCCAGGTTCAATCCCACAGTCAAGAAGACCCCTTGAAGAAGGGAATGGCTATCCACTCTTGTATTCTTGCCTGGAGAATTCCATGGACAGAGGAGCCTGACGGGCTATAGTCCATGAGGTCACAAAGAGCTGGACACAACTGAGCTCCTAATATTTCATTTCTCAAAGTGATTATCATCAACTTTTCTAAGTATTATGAGAAACAACAAAAGTTATTGGATACTTAAGAAAGTTGACAGGGATTCAGTTGCATTTTTTTTTTTTAAAGAACAATCCTAGCTCCAAAAGTGTTTTAAGAGACTCACATTATTTCAAAAACAAAAAGTACAAGGGAGGGATTTTACTGTGTGACATAGGGAACTCAACCCAGTGCTCTGTGATGAGTTAGGTGGGTGGGATGGGGAGGGAGCCAGGAGGGGGATTCAGGAGGGTGGGGACATGTGTATCCTCTCTGATTCAAGTTGAGGTATGGCAGAAAACAACACAACATTGTAAAGCAATTATTCTCCAAAGGGGGGGCGGGAAAGGATATGATAGTAGCAGCCAAGAGCAAGAGAAGAGATGTTATTTGGGATGCTAAAGGGAACATGAGGGGATTCTGGGAGCACAAGGGATATCATAATGCCTGATCTGAGTGCTCATGACATGGGCACCTTCACTTAATGGAAAATTGTTTAGATGAACACTCATGAGATAAGTATATTTTTTAATTAAAAAAAAAAAAGTCTTACCATGCGTAATCCACACTCTCAAAAGAGTTAAACATTTCTCAGAGAAGTCCTAATTTTTATAGTATTCAATAGACTAGGAATATTTTAGGTATGAATTGTGACTTCTCATCCTAGCTTTCACCAGATCAACTTTGTATTTACTTGTCTAATATTTCAAGGTTCTGAGTATATTTTTTTAGAATGAGGACAACTGTCAGCTTTCTAGGTCTGCTGTAACAAAGTATCACAAGCAGGATGACGTAAAACAACAATGTACTATCTCATATCTGGAAATAGCCAGAGGGTGGGAAGACTGAAATCAAGTTGCCAACAAGGCCACGGTCCTTCTGAAGCTCTAAAGGATTTTTCCTTGTGTCCTCCAGCTGCTGAACACCTCATATGTTCCTTGCCTTGCAGTTGTAAACATGTCAACCTCCACTTCTGGTTGGTATGTGACATTCTCCCCTTGAGTGTTTCTGTATGTTTCCATANGGCCACGGTCCTTCTGAAGCTCTAAAGGATTTTTCCTTGTGTCCTCCAGCTGCTGAACACCTCATATGTTCCTTGCCTTGCAGTTGTAAACATGTCAACCTCCACTTCTGGTTGGTATGTGACATTCTCCCCTTGAGTGTTTCTGTATGTTTCCATATTTCCCTTTACTTAGGCGACCCCTGGCCATACTGGATTAAGAGCCCACTCTAATGCACCATGTCTTCATTGTAACTTGACTGTATCTGCAAAGATTCTATTTCCAAATAAAGTTCCATGCACAGGTACTGGGAGTCAGAACTTCAACATATTGGGGGGAGAGTGTCCAAGGCTAAAATAAGCCCTCAAAACTCCTAGATTACAGAATGCAAACTGCATAGAGTCCCAGGGGCTTTCTATCCATACGATCTTGGTGTCACTCAGCATGCCTAGCCACGTGGCCCCAGTGAGTAATAAAGCTGTCTTAGAATGCATTGCACTGAGGTACAAGATCAGCTGTCCCATTCTACTGGATACCTGCCCCACCCCCCCACACACACAAGGTGCTAGGCTTTGCTCAGGTTCCTGGGTCCTGTTGGTACAATAACGCACTTGCCAAGACATGAGCGCACCCTTTCGCATTTCCTCCCACCACTCTTGCCTCTCTGCTAGGCTGATCATCTTACTCCTCCTGTCCAGGAACATAAGTTGACTTCGTCTTCTAGATAGATCCTAAGCTTCACCCTTGTTTGTTGTTGCTTAGTCACTTAAGTCGGTCCAGCTCCTTTGTGACCCCTTGTACTGTAGCCTGTCAGGCGCCTCTGTCCATGAGATTGGAGTGCGTTGCCATTTCCTTCTCCAGGGGATCTTCCCGACCCAGGGATTGAACTCACGTCCCCTGTGGCAGGCAAATTCTTTATCACTGAGCCACCTGGGAAGCTCATTAAAACTTTTAGAAATCACGTTTTTGTTTTTATTTTCCATAGCAAGATGAGCCAAATGCTTTCCCAGCTGAGTCGAGATCTCGTTGAGCTTCCTGTTTGCTATTTCTGTGTAAATCAACAAAATGTTCCCCTTCACCTCTCACCCCTTTATCGTGATTTAGTATTTCAGCACAGTACAGAGGATTATAGATTTTATTTCATCTTGAACCACATAATTCATTTTCATATATAAGATCACAAATGATTGTAAAATAGATTCTAATTGGCAGCTAGCCATTTATGTTAAACCTAGTAGTAAGTGTTAAGCTCTGACACCTTCCCTTTGAAAAGGCTTTTGAAATAAAATTAAAATTCATCATTCTGAGTTGAATATTTTATGCTGTTGGGAGCTAGTTACCGCATGCATCTCAGAAGTGTGTGCTTATCTCTCTTCCAGGCCACTTGTCTCAAACTGTAGGCTCTAGGTACTACAATTTGGGCTAAATCTTCCAGTTGCCAAGGGGGATAAGGGCTGTGTGCACAAACTGTATTCTCTTGGGAGACTCTGGTTTGATCCAGGTAAGTGGAAATGCACCTGCTCCTTGCCAGCCCTGGCAGGATTTATTTCTACTGAAGTGGGATTAACAGCTGTCAATTCAGATATCTGCTTGGGAGTGGGGAGCAGTGCATTACCAAAACAGATGCAAAAAACAGGAGGCTGTGCTGTCAAAAAGCAGGCCTGGGAGAGTGTAAAGTTGGCCCCTGCTGAGCTAGAGCCAGCTTTTTAGTCAGTCCAGTTGGGAATTATTAAGATGGGTCTCAGCTACAAAGCCCAGCTACTCCTCTCCCCATTCTTCCACCTCTGCCCAGGGTACCCTCTGACCTCTCAGCCCAGGCAAATCATGGAGTGATAGTTTGTGCCTCTGGACCTGCAGCAGGTTTCCCAGCTTAGTTATCCACAGTCTTTCTCATGAAAAGGAACTTACAGACTTCCCTGTGGTCCAGCGGTTAAAAATCTGCCTACCAATGCAGATGATACAGGTTTGATCCCTGGTCTGGAAAGATTTCAAATGCCAAGGAGACAATTAAGCCGGGGGCCATGACTATTGAGCCCAAGCTCTAGAATCTTGTGCTTCTCAGCAAGAGAAGCCACCACAGTAAGAAGTGTGTGCCCTGCTACCAGGGAGTATCCCCCGCTTCCCACAGCTAGAGAGAGCCTGCGCCCAGCAGCAAAGGCCCGTTGCAGCCAAAAACAAATAGACAAGTAAAAATAAATAAAGAGTTTAATGAAAAGGTGAACTTACTTATACGGTCTGTCTGGGATCCTCGGTTTTCCTCTTTTCCGGCTGCCCTTCAACTGCCCTGTTGAATAGCTGTGCGTCTTTCTGTCTGGCGTCTGACTCGTTCTTTGCCTGCCTCTGCTTACTCTTGACCTGCACGCCATGTTTCTCTTTCTCTTAATGAAGCTCCATGTCGCTTTAATATCGATCCTGAAGTATTCCGGTTTTCTATTTGCTCAAGTCCATTTGGGCACTCACTTCTGAGTATTTCTGCTATTCTTTTGTTATCCCCTAGCTCAGGAAAGTCAAATCCTGGTGACCTTTACTGTCCCCATCTCCCCTCATGCATCATAGACATTGCTCATCTGCCCCTCCCCCCATTGCTCCTTGCTGACCTGACCTGAGCTATGGCATTCTTAACACATTTTTCAGACCGCTCTTGCCAGTTAATCAGAGTTGGCACTTGAGATAGAAGCAATTTTCTGTCCTTGCGCTGGTCTAGGCTTGTAGCCAGGCTCCAGGTCCTCAGCCTAGGTCCATGAGTGCTCAACCTTAACAGAGTAAGTGCTCCGCAAACATTGGTTAAATGTGCACAAATAATGAGAGACGGGAACAGTACCAGAAATCTTGGACTCATTTGATAAACTGCAGTGCTAACTCCTGCGTTGCCTTGAGAAAAGTTCCTGTCCCTGTGAATTTACCTGTAAAATGGGCAAATGACAATACTACCCACTGAGTAAGATTCTTGTGTGACAAAAACAGATGATATCTGTAAAGCTCTGAGCACAGTACCTAATATTTTACACATCTTTAAACTGTAGTGTGCTTTACTACTGCTATCTTTATCAATCAACTGCGATATTCACTAAAACCTACCATTTGGCAGAGTTTCTTTTTACTGTGAATCTGATTCGTTTTAACATTTTCAGTGCCAACCTTTTAAGCACTGGAATAATGGGTTTGCAAAATACACAGAGGAGCCAAGATTTTAAGTCTTTTAAATGCCCAGCAGAGAAGAAACTTGATCACAAAAAAGAAATTTTCCATCTGAAATGGACTTGGTCTTTACCCCGATGGCTCAGATGGTAAGGAATCTGCTTGCGATGCAGGAGACAGAGAATTGGTCCCTGGGTCAGGAAGACCCTGTGGAGAAGAGAATGGCCACCCTCGCCAACAGTCCTGCCTGGAGACTTTCACGGACAGAGGACACTGAAGCGCTACAGCCCATGAGATCACAAAGAATCAGACACAACTGAGCAACTTTTACTTCACTGCACTTCATTTGACCTAAGAAAGGTTTGTCTATAGATACATTCATATGAAATCCATAGTTGATGATTTGGGAGAATGGCATTGAAACATGTATACTATTATGTAAGAAACGAATCGCCAGTCTAGGTTCGATACAGGATACAGGGTGCTTGAGGCTGGTGCACTGGGATGACCCAGAGAGATGATATGGGGAGAGAGGTGGGAGGGGGTTCAGGATTGGGAACTCATGTACACCTGTGGCAGATACACGTTAATGTATGGCAAAACCAATACAGTATTGTAAAGTAAAATAAAATGTATATATATATAAAATAAATAAATAAAATAAAATCCATAGTTAATGCTGTTGATGAGTTACCTGAAACCAACTGATGCCTGGGGCTGCTTATATAGACATTAGTATACCAGCATATTCAAAAGCAGAGATATTACTTTGCCAACTAAGGTCCGTCTAGTCAAGGCTATGGTTTTTCCTGTGGTCATGTATGGATGTGAGAGTTGGACTGTGAAGAAGGCAGAGTGCTGAAGAATTGATGTTTTTGAACTGTGGTGTTGGAGAAGACTCTTGAGAGTCCCTTGGACTGCAAGGAGGTCCAACCAGTCCATTCTGAAGGAGATCAGCCCTGGGATTTCTTTAGAGGGAATGATGTTAAAGCTGAAGCTCCAGTACTTTGGCCACATCATGCGAAGAGTTGACTCATTTTTAAAGACTCTGATGCTGAAAGGGATTGGGGGCAGGAGGAGAAGGGGATGACAGAGGCTGAGATGGCTGGGTGGCATTATGGACTCGATGGACGTGAGTCTGAGTGAACTCCAGGAGTTGGTGATGGACAGGGAGACCTGGTGTGCTGAGATTGATGGGGTCACAAGGAGTTGGACACGACTGAGCGACTGAACTGAACTGAACTGATACCAGCATATGCAAATATGCAAGATATTCCTGATGTGCATATATTTTGCTATATGTAGTTAGAGTTTACTTGCCCCTCTGATTTAAATTTAACCATCCAAATGGGTCTACCAGGGGAGGGTAGTAAAACTGACAGTTACACCTGGCTTTGATACCACATATTATTGACCTGTCCTAGGGACTATGCCTCTGTGCAATCCTGATTCAAGGGATACTTTGCAAAGATAATGGAGTTGTATTTATTGACCATGCAGCTGGCAGCTTTATGTGAAATGCAAATGGCTACTTATACAAAAAAGGTAGGTGCAATGTTAGACTGAAGGAATATGCAACCAAGCCAAGGTCCTTTACTCCTCCAGCTGTTTCTACCATTAATATAAAAACTGCATCTTTTATGTAGGAGATTCCTAACATGTCATGTTGCTACATTTAGGAGTGAGCCATTAACAGTACCAAAGATGAACTTTTACCCACGCTCTGGTGGATTACTTGATTCCTAAATATAAACAAACAAAAATTCTTAAAGTTACTATGTCTTTATTAAGGACTCTATAGAAATCATTACGATTATTATTTTGCTTAAATACTGAATTTCTAGTTTTCCTTTTCCTGATTTTTCCCTAGATTGAAAGTATAGGAAAAGGGAAAATCAGCAATGCTTTGTTATAATGTTCCTTTTGGTCAAAACGGAATTTTTTCAAGTCTTCACTAGCTTTTTAAGATTTGCCTGATGAGACATTAACTACTTCCCCTGGGTAATAATTGATAATTTGAGTTTCTAATGTTGACTTTTTCCACCAAAATTTAGTCTATCGTTGGACATTTTCAGTGTCGGGTCACTGCCTCTACATTTCATCCCTTCTTAGAAACATACAACTTACAGGACTGAGTATTTCATTTTCTTATTTGTAGATTCCATAATACAAGTATTGCATACACATTTCTGAGTCTGGGGAAACATTCTTCTTGAGGGAAAATTGCTCTTTGGTACTAATTGCAAATATATGATTTGACAAAAATCTACCTAGAGAAATAAAGGAATAATTTAAAAGGCCTGAAAGCTCAGGCTCAGCTATAAGCTTTTATAAAATGAAAAAAGAAAGAGAAATTATGTTCTATAGGGAATAGAGTTTCAACTTGTAATTTCAGTGCTAAGTATAACAGACATTCAAATGATGACAATAATAAGATACTGATAGGAATATGCATGCCCCGAGGCTGCTATATGACATCACCATTGTCCTTTCAATTATGTGGGCCATAGCTCTAATGTACTGTCTGTAAGTGGTACATGACTGATTCAACATATTTTTCTGAATATTTTAGCACAGCTAGGATTCAATAAAGAAGATTTCATTTTATCTACTAGAGGTAAACATATATGAATTCACAAGGCCAAATCCATTAAAATCCACATGGTTTATCAATCTAGGTGTAAGAAACAAGTTTGGAAATTACTGGAAAATTGCAAACACTTCTAGATTTTCTCCAAGGACTGACAGCCTAAATGTCTAATTGGAAGTCTAAGATCAATAACTTTATTTACCCACTTGTTATCCGGTCTCTAATCAATGGGAGTGTAACTGGTGAATACATTTCCATTTTTTGATCCAAATGGTTATGGATTTGTTCATCAAAACAAAATGTTCCACCTCAGTGACAGACTAAAGATGACATAATTTCTCAGATGATTAATTTCATCAACACTCAGTTAATATAGCTGTTCAGACAATATGGGGAAAGCTTGGTATTCTATAAAATGCATCCCAGATGAATCCAAATTAAAAACAAAGTGATTCTGGAATTATTTAGGTGGATATTTTAACACTGGAGATTTTGAGCAAATTAAGACTGTATGTACAACAGAAGTTTTCTAAACCATTCTCTATGGATGGGTGGTTCTTCTGCTAGACTTCCTGAGGTCAGTCGTACAGCTATAGGCATCTAGTGGTTCATTTGAGGCTTTTCGGTCTAAAATGGCTTCAGTCACACAACTTGCATTTGCTGTTGGCTGTTGCTATCTGATCTAGGGGTTTTATTTTGCAAAGCTTGCCTGTGTTTCATAAGATTTCTCATCCTCCAGCAGGCAAAAGTGGCCTTCTTCCCACGATGAGCCCAGGGCAATGCTCTAGAAGACAGAAACTGAAGGTGTGAAGTCCAGAGCCTAGGTTTGGAGTTCTCACAAGATCACCTCTATAGCACTCTTTTGGTTAAAGTAAATCATAAGGCTAACCCATATTCAGGAACAGAGAGATAGATTCCCTCTTTTGATGAAAGAAAATATCAAGTATCATTGACACTGGACATGCAATACAAGAATGGTACAGATTACTATGGCCACTTTTGACAGCCAGTCTGCCTTAGAGAGTAATGAATGTTTTGGAGAAGATAAAGGAGGGATGAAGTTAGGGGATGCCACATTGACAGGAAGGGATCTTGATTATAACTAAGACGTAGTATATGTGGGGGAACTTGAAGGGGCAGGGGAGCAAGGCATGTGGCTGTCTAGGGGAAGACAAAGCCCTTTGTATATCTGCACTGAGAGAATAGCAAAGGTCCCAAGAGAGGCCTGTGTTTGGATGACTCAGAGGAAAACAGGGTGGCCAAACTGTTGGCCTGGAGTGATCTAGGGGAAACTCAGCAGAGCAAGAGGTCGAAGTCATAAATGTGGATAAATTTGGGCCACTGAAAGGCTTTTTCCCTTTATTCAGTGTGACATGGAAAGACATTTGAGAGCTTTAACAAGAGGAATGAAACAATTGACTAAAATTCTCAAGTTTTCACTATGATTGGTCTGTCGAAAGTAAATTATTGGAAGCAAGGATAAAAACAGAATGATTAATTATGAGGATACTTCATTCACCCAATAAAATATAATTATTTCTCAGATCAGTTTCATACTAGTGATTATAATTCTGAATGGATTTAAAATATAAAATGTATTGAGCTTTTGACTTTGTAGATCAGTCAAAGCTTTGACTGTGTGGATCACAATAAACTATGGAAAATTCTGAAAGAAATAGGAACACCAGACAATCTGACCTGCCTCTTGAGAAACCTGTATGCAGGTCAGGAAGCAACAGTTAGAACTGGACATGGAACAACAGACTGGTTCCAAATAGGAAAAGGAGTATGTCAAGACTGTATATTGTCACCCTGCTTATTTAACTTATATGCAGAGTACATCATGAGAAATGAAGGACCAGAAGAAGCACAAGCTGGAATCAAGATTGCCAGGAGAAATATCAATAGCCTCAGATATGCAGATGACACCACCCTATGGCAGAAAGTGAAGAGGAACTAAAAGCCTCTTGATGAAAGTAAAAGAGTAGGGTTAAAAAAGTTGGCCTAAAGCTCAACATTCAGAAAACAAAGATCATGGCATCTGGTCCCATCACTTCATGGCAAATAGATGGGGAAACAGTTGAAACAGTGGCAGACTTTATTTGGAGGCAGGGGACTCCAAAATCACTGCAGATGGTAACGGAAGCCAAGAAATTAGACACTTGCTCCTTGGAAGTAAAACTATGACCCACTTAGCATATTAAAAAGCAGAGACATTACTTTGCCAACAGAAGTCTGTCTAGTCAAGACTATGGTTTTTCCAGTGGTCATGTATGGATGTGAGAGTTTGACTATAAAGAAAATTGAGCCCAGAAGAACTGATGCTTTTGAAATTTGATGTTGGAGAAGACTCTTGAGAGTCCATCTTAAATGAAATCAGTCCTGAATATTCACTGGAAGGACTGATGTTGAAGTTGAAACTCCAATACTTTGGCCACATGATGCAAAGAACTGACTCATTGGAAAAGACCCTGATGCTGGGAAAGCTTGAAGGTGGGAGAAGAAGGGAACAACAGAGGATGAGATGGTTAGATGGCATCACTGACTCGATGGACATGAGTCTGAGGAAACTCTGAGAATTGATGATGGACAGGGAGGCCTGGAGTGCTACAGTCCATGAGGTCGCAAAGAGTCAGACACGACTGAGCGACTGAACTGAACTGAAAGTATTGAGAAGATATTCAGATACAAAGTGATTATTTAGAGAGAAGATTGAGGAAGGAGGGGGTTTCATTCATATTTTGGAGTTTGCTTTTAGATATTATCTTAGCTTGGATATTATCTTACTTACTCTAGAAAGTAAAGTTGAATCAGTTACTTAAACACAGGCAATGAATGGTGAGTGGGATTAAGGAAGTAAAAGTGAACATAGTGGGAGAGGGACAGGGAAAGATTCAATACATTACTGAATTGCTGCCCCTAAAGATTGCTGCCCTGGGATGTTAACCTCTTAGGAGTATGGTTTCTGAAACTGTACAAATGAGAGTTGAGTAGCTTCCATGGAAGTCTGTTTATGAAATCAAGAGAAGCTATTGGAGTTGGAAGCCTCTCCTTTCAAAACACATTTTTTGGTGTCTTCGTTAACCTCACTTGGCATTAGAAACCCCTTCAAGGTCTCTACAAATATTAATGCATGAGCTTTAGTGAAGAAGCAACTGTCCATGATTGATAGTCTCCATTACCCATCTCTACCTCCTTTCTAGATTCCCTTTGATTTCTATCAGTAGTTCATTGGATGTGTGTTGCTTGACTGAGAAACTGATTCAGATCTTCAAGCTCAAGGAGTCTGAACCCTTAGTTGCTTGGTCTCTTTTGAATCATGTACCATGTAATTGACCTAAATGTTCTAGCTAGGGGATCAGAACACCATTTCTGACTATTTAAATGTATATAATTTATATACAATAAATTAAATGTAAAATCAGATTAATTATAATCGTTGTAGCCAAAGATGGAGAAGCTCTATGCAGTCAGCAAAAACAAGACTGGGAGATGACTATGGCTCAGATCATGAATTCTTTATTGCCAAATTGAGATTTAAATTGAAGAAAGTAGGGAAAATCACCAGACCATTCAGGTATGACCTAAATCAAATCCCTTATCATTTTGCAGTGGAAGTGAGAAATAGGTTCAAGGGTCATGACATTGTACAGGAGGCAGTGATCAAACCCTCCCCAAGAAAAATAAATGCAAAAAGGCAAAACAGTTGTCTGATGAGGCCTCACAAATAGCTGAGAAAAGAAGAGAAGTGAAAAGCAAAGAAGAAAAAGAAAGGATACCTATTTGAATGTAGAGTTCCAAAGAATAGCAAGGAGAGATAAGAAAGCCTTTCTCAGCTATCAATGCGAAGAAATAGAAGAAAACAATAGAATGGGGAACATTAGAGATAACAAGGGAATATTTCATGCAAAGATGAGCACAATAAAGGACAGAAATGATATGGACATAACAGAAGCAGAAGACATTAAGAAGAGGTAGCCAGAATACACCGAAAAATTATACAAAAAAGATCTTCATGACCCAGATAACCACAGTGGTGTGATCACTCACCTAGAACCAGACATTCTGGAATGTGAAGCCAAATGGGCCTTAGGAAGTATCACTATGAACAAAGCTAGTGGAGGAGATAGAATTTCAGCTGAGCTATTTCAAATCCTGAAAGATGGTGCTGTGAAAGTACTGCACTCAATATGCCAGCAAATTTGGAAATCTCAGCAGTGGCCACAGGACTGGAAAAGGTCAGTTTTCATTCCAATCCCAAAGAAAAGCAATGCCAAAGAATGTTCAAATTACTGTACAATTGCACTCATCTCACACACTAGCAGGAAGTGGCAACAACTTCATTGTTCTTGCCTGGAGAATCCCAGAGACAGGGGAGCCTGGTTGGCTGCCGTCTATGGGGTTGCACAGAGTCAGACAAGACTGAAGCAACTTAGCAGTAGCAGCAGCACACACTAGCAAAGTAATGCTCAAAATTCTCCAAGTCAGGCTTCAGCAATACATGAACTGTGAAATTCCAGATGTTCAAGCTGATTTTAGAAAAGGCAGAGGAACCAGAGATCAAATTGCCAACATCAGCCAGATCATTGAAAAAGAAAGAGTTCCAAAAAGCACTGCAGATGGTGACTGCAGCCATGAGGTTAAAAGACGCTTGCTCCTTGGAAGAAAATTTATAACCAACCTAGACAAGTTATTAAAAAGCAGAGGCATTACTTTGCCAATAAAGGTCCGTCTAGTCAAGGCTATGGTTTTTCCAGTGGTCATGTATGGGATGTGAGAGTTGGACTGTGAAGAAAGCTGAGCGCTGAAGAATTAATGCTTTTGAACTGTGGTGTTGGAGAAGACTCTCGATAATCCCTGGAACTGCAAGGAGATTCAACCAGTCAATCCTAAAGGAAATCAGCTCTGGTTATTCATTGGAAAGACTGATGCTGAAGCATAAACTCCAATACTTTGGCTACCCAATGCGAAGAACCAACTCATTGGAAAAGTCCCTGATGCTTGGAAAGATTGAGGACAGGAGGGGAGGAGGGGATGACAGAGGATGAGATGGCTGGATGGCATCACCTATGTGAGTATGAGCAGGTTTCAGAAGTTGGTGGTGGACAGGGAGGCCTGGTGTGCTGCCGTCCATCGGCTCACAAAGCATCAGACACGACTGAGCAACTGAACTGAACTGAACTGAACTGAACTGATTTCAATGTATAATGTATACCGCATTGTGGACCACAGTATTGTCCCTGGGCTCATGCCTTAATTAAGGTTTTAATTGGACACTTCACTGTACTATTGAGTTGTTTATTTCTGGGAAATGGGACAGAAGATAATGTCAGTGGAATCCATGATAGAAAATAAAATTCATGCATTTTGTAACTTTCAAAATTTTCTATATAAATCCCTGGAACTTGTCATAGTAAACCTGCATGATTTCTCTGGATAAGAAATTATAATACCTGAATGCTGCTCCCATTCTTTCAAAACTATCTCTGTAATCTTAAGGGAGTGGTTGAATTCTAAGATTCAGTGGTTGTATTCTAATATTCTTCATCTCTAAACCAGGGAAGTTGGACTCATAACCATGAAAATCTCTTCCAAATATAATGTTTGTTGATTTTATTCTTAGTAAATATCACAGAATATCTATATTACTTGAGAATTTATGCTAAATGTCTTATATTTATTTTCTTATTTAATCCCCAGGTAAATCTTATTTAATCCCCAAATTCTTACTGAATCTTTGAGGTAGCTAGTTATATTAGAGTACAGATAAGAACATTGAGCTATACATGTTTAATTACATGCCCCAAATAACATAACTAAATAATTGTTGAACGAAGGTTTGACTTCAGATTTGGTTTCAGAATCTTTGTTTTTAATTACAGTGCTATCCTAAGTCAAGATTTCTAAACAAGACTGTTGTTAATAATAAAATAATATTTCCTTGTATGTGAAAAAGAAGTTGCTTAATAATGCTTGTCATTGTAGTTACTGGTATTGGGAGAAATCTCAAAATAAAGTCTAGTTAAAAGGAAAGCCTTTAAAGTTGAAATTAACATGATGTAACTTTTGTTCTTAAGGGCTTTTGGAGAAAAACATTTTATTTCTTTTACCTCTTAAAGGAGCCTAGTTATTTTTCTCTCTTTTTAGGTTTAAATTTATCATAATATGGAATCTCAGTTATTTTCATGACACTTCACTCTTCAGGCAGGCCATAATTCTCTCTTTGAGCACAAAAAATTTTTTTTCTGAAAACTGGTGTTCTCATTTTACCTGCCTGGAATGAATTTATGCATACATTTCACCAGAAAGAAACACTCTAGAAGATAAATTTGACGCCCCCTGTTCCAGTGACCTACTCATTGCTTTCAGTAGTTTCCAAAGCAAATAATAGGCCTTCATGCACCGAAAAAAATATTTTTTTCTAAGAACCATGGTCTCAGTATTCTTTCTGAGTCATATAGAAACAGCCATGTGCATGTGTCCTGGAGAGAGTCTGCCTTACACGCTTAGCTTCCAAGGTAGTTTGTTAGCCTCTCATTGATGTCCTCTACTTTAGCTAATTTGAAAACCTGTCTTATGATATACTACTTAGGATTTAGTATCACTGGATGCCATTTTATTATCTCCTTCATGTTCCTAACCTTCTCATAGTCTTTTCTATAACAATTATTTTCCTGACCTGAATTATGTTCCAGCCTCTCCCAATTTAATGTCATCAAAAATTTCATTAACATGCTGTCTGCGCTTTCTTACAGATCATTAGGACCAAACCTGAAGAGGTCCACTCGGTATTTCCCCAGAAGGCTCTGCAGCCTATTAATCATTATCTTTTACTTATGATCTTTTAGTTCATTTTTAATTCAAGCAACTGTGTTATTCCCCAGGCCAACTTCAACAGAATTTACAAGGAAAGCTACAGGAATCTGGTGCTCTCAAGGTCTTAATATGTATTTTAAAGAATCCCTGTAAATATCTTATACTGCACTTATACATTGCTTAGCAGATCAATTATAAACTTCGTGAAATGCCCATTTAAGATCCTCTTAAATTGCTTATTCTTTCTTTCTTTTTTCTTTTTTTTTTTTTTTGGAATTTACGCTTATAAGCTAAGATTTACCAAACGCCCAATAGAGTCCATCTTCTCATGCAATGGCTCACTCTGTAAACTGCTTTGGCTAATTTTCTTCACCTAGAATGCCATCTTTTGTAGGTTTAGCCCGAGCTTCTAATCTTTTCTACTACATTCAGAAATTATCTGGGTTTTGAATTCTTTGTCCTTCCATTATTTTATTTGTACAAAAAATTCTTCATTCCTTCAGAGCAGTAACAATATTGTCTTCTTATTAATCATTTGAGTATCTGTTTCAAGGCCAAACACCCAACCAATAGATAAACAATAAATTCTTGGGCATAGTCACTATTTCAATTACTTTTAGAAGGATTTGTATTTATATTATTATGTGGTTTTGTCTTTAATGATAAACAAATAAATGATCCCCAAGTGATACATGATGTCTTGGGTTCAGCAGTTCTGGACTGAATGGCTTCAGGATAAACAAAATCATAATTTTGTGCTGTTATTTAAGTTTTCTCAGCTTGATTTTCCTCACTGGTAAGTTTTTGATTATAAAATTGACTCATAGAATTCTTGTGAGCATCAATTGAGATAATGTCAGTCAATAACTTGTTTTCTTCCAAAAGCATGATCAGTCTTTAAAATTGCAGTATCTATTTTTTCCCTCTTTTTGGGCATAGACTAAACTGTTGTTTTTTGTTTTCTGAACCTGGTATGAATACTAAGTCTCCCATTTATATTCCCATACACCACTCAGACCCTACTGGCAATGAAAACAGCCTTTAAAACCTATATTGAAGTTTTGATTTGGAGTAACTAACTTCTGATAACAGAGCTCCATCACATAAAGAGGAAGAATATTAATACTGTCCGTATCGAGGGAGTGTGCTGAGCCTTAAAGGAGAAAATGAATCACAAGTGTGATGCCCAGTGCCTATAATAGAGGTGCAGAATATCAGGCCTATTCACGGGGACCATGAGATGGAGAATGAAGATCATCTGCACTCCTTGGTCTCACTTCAGTTCTTGCTTCCTTCCCCCTTCTCCTGAGCCTTGATTTTCGGAGTGGGTTGCCATGCTCTCCTGCAGGGCATCTTTCCAACCCAGATGTCCTGCATTGCAGGGAGATTCTCTACCAGCTGAGGCACCAGGGAAGCCCTTGCAAACTGAGAAACGAATCCGGATTGGCTCGACTGGTTTCATTTTTCTACGAAATGATTGACGTGTGGTTAACCTCGGCTCCCAGTATTTCCGTATGGAGATGACATGCGCACTCGATGAGAGTAAGGTACCGCCACTACGTCCATGCTAGATCTTCTCACTCCCCCNCCGGATTGGCTCGACTGGTTTCATTTTTCTACGAAATGATTGACGTGTGGTTAACCTCGGCTCCCAGTATTTCCGTATGGAGATGACATGCGCACTCAATGAGAGTAAGGTGCCGCCACTACGTCCATGCTAGATCTTCTCACTCCCCCACCCTCACTCCTGACCTGCCACACACCAGCAAGGTACTTTGACAAACTGAGAGTAAATAATGTTGCATCTTTGAAAAATCCACTCCTTCCACAATTTGACTTAATTTTCTAGAAACACAATTTAATGATTCATATGAATGACTGTTTTATTAACCTCAAATAAAGACAGTTAAAAAAATAAAGTCTCTAGCTCACTCTAAGGACCCCACAGGAAACCAGATTCATACTTTGAAATGCCATTTTTCTAAGAACTTAAACCTGGGGTCATTTTATCTTAGTCTTCCATCCACTTGGGCATTACTGTTTTTCCCTATGAAGTAACTCATCTCCCTCCTCTGACTCAGACAACATTAATAACACCAGTAACAGCACAATTAGCTTTTATTATGTGACATTTATCTAAGATTGGATTATTATAAATGACAAACAATTCAACACAAGGGGCACATACTTGATAACATTTAGGGCAGTAGGGTGTTATTCTGTTTATATCCTTCTTAACACAAAGAACTGAATAATGAAGCTCAGTGAAATCCCCCAGTGTGCAAGGGCAATACAAGTTAATTTGATCTATAAACATTCACAGACTACCCAAAAACATGTCTAGTAACACAAATAATGCTCTCCAAAATTTTAGTTCTATATTTGGCCACATCAAAAGTTTATAAGGTAGCCCCGTGAGCCCACCCGTGTGTTAGGATAATAGATGCATAGCTATGACTTGACTTTGAGGAATCTGCAATTCATTTATTAGCTTTGTTCATTTATCTTGCCTGTGAAAGTCAACCCACAAACAGTGAGAGATTGGCAGCTACCGTTCTAGCCGAGTTGTTCTTGTGCTGGTGAAGGACATGACGCTCTCTTAAACCTGAACGTATTTATGCGACTGTTACAGACAGAATGGTGTGGTGGGTAGGCATCACTCACCTCTACATACTTGATTATTTTTTAGATTAGAGTTGGCTTGAATCCTTTCGATAGAAGGGTCCTGTCTTTTGCTGGGCCCTTAAATTAAACCTTGAATTTTATATATCAACTGTGAAAAAAAAAAAGACAAGTGGGTTTAAATAATAGAATGAAAGGAACATGGATTTCTCAGGGACAATCTCAGCGGAAGAGGATGGGAGGAGACAGAGCTCAGTTCAGTTCAGTCCAGTCGCTCAGTCGTGTCCGACTCTTTGCGACCCCATCGCAGCACGCCAGGCCTCCCTGTCCATCACCAACTCCCGGAGTTCACTCAGACTCACGCCCATCGAGTCAGTGATGCCATCCAGCCATCTCATGCTCGGTCGTCCCCTTCTCCTCCTGCCCCCAGTGCCTCCCAGCANGTCATAAAAACTCTCTATCTTGACTAAAAATTAGTGATTCATAAACTAGTTTATTAGCAGAATCATCTCTAAAACTTTTAAATATTTAGATGTATCCATGCAAAGTATCAGAAACTTGAATGTCTAGTCTTAGAATTTTTGGAAAACTGTTACAGTGAATTTACATATATATATATTTTAACATTCTAAACCCTTATTCCTCTTGAAACAGTACCACTTTTCCTCTGAATTATTCTAAACCACAATTCCATCAATCCAGTGCCAGTTGACTTCGTGTTTGTCTGTAGTTCTCTGACCACAGTTGACTAGTCCAGGTGGAGGCAACCAGTCCAAACAATGCTCTGCGCCTATCTCTGTATTAGTCCAAGATTATTCACTGACTCAGGTGTGGTCAGTTGGAAGCCTTTGCCAGGGCACGTAAAAGCAGGGCATGGCAGAGTATCCTCTGTACTGATGGCAGGAGCTGGAGTAAGGCTCTGGTACCCTAGAGGACCTCTGCTCTGTTTCTGAATTCATTTACCAAGGGCTGCCATAGCAAAGTGCCACAGGCTGCATGGCTTAACTTTTTTTTTTTTTTCCTCCATTTTTTCGTAGTTTTGGGGGCTGGCTTCTTCCAAGGCTTCTCTTTCAGGCCTGTAGATGGCTATCTCCTTCCCGTGTCCTCACATGGCCTTCTTTCTGTAATTTTGGTTTAGTTTTTTGTTCAGGAGCTCCGTCACGTCTAACTCTTTGCATTCCCATAGACTGCAGCACTCCAGGCTTCCCTGTCCTTCACCATCTCCTGGAGTTTGCTCAAACTCATGTCCGTGAGTCGTTGATGCCATCCAACCATCTCATCCTGTGTTGTGCCCTTCTCCTCCTGCCTTCAATCTTTCCCAGCACATCTGTGTGTCCAGACCTCCCCTTCCTATAAGGATATTCATCATCTTTGGATTTTGACCCATCTTGATGATATCATGTTTACCTAATTCCCTCTGTAAGGGCCCTATTTCCAAGTGCATTCACACTCTCAGGAACTAGGGTTAGAATGTTAACATATGAATTTGTGGGGGAGACAGTTTAGTCCATCATAGCTTTACATTGGCTCTCTCTTCCCATTAGTCCAAGAATCATTGCCTAACTCAAGATCAGTCAATTCAAGGCATTTTCCAGGCTATTTCAAATCAGTCAGAACCTGGCAAAGTATGTTCTCTACTGATAGCAGAAGCTGTGGATGGAGATGCAAAGCTCAAGAGGGGCTGTGGGTCTGCTTCCCCACTACTGTGAGGGTTGTATGCCAGCTGACAGCCAGAGGAAAGCCCAGCTAAAAGATGGAGGAAGCAGAGAGTCTCAGAGGTGCTAGAGTCATTGGTCCTCCTTGCTCTTGGGTACCAGCTAGATCCATCATCTTCTGTATATCTTTTTTATCCTTTGTCTGGAAATGCCGAGCCAATAAATTTCAATCTGCTTAAAGTTTATTGAGCTAAATGAAAATGATTTGCAGATGATTAAGCTGTTCCTCAAATTTTAATATCTCTGCTTTAAACTACCCTGTCCCTGTGCTTGAATAATGTCAGATGTCATATTCACTTTAAATTTAAGTTTTGAATTTGCTCTTATGTTTCTCTTCCACAGGTTTTTCACAGCTCACGTCTTATATACTAAAAGTGTCAGCTAGGGGATCAAGATTTAGAGTACTTTATACCCTGTGGTGAAAGACATTTAACTAGCTTTCTAATTCCCCATCCGTATCCCATCCCTAGTACGTAAGCACATTACTTTTGAAATTTTTCTAACCCTAACTTAGGGTTAGAACCCTAACTTAGTTTGGTTTTATAAAATCATTCTATATCCAGTAATCCAACCCTTAACCTAAGTTGAATTTTGCTTTGATTTCTGGATCTGAATTATTATCTTATTGAATTGTTTAATGCCCGATTTATCTTCAAATATTTGCCTTCCATAGAGATTGAGAAACTTTTATTGGACTCGTAACAGTGTCTGTGACACATATCAGCTATAATATGGTTGACTACTTACCTGTTTGACCAGTTGAAATCACCCATCTCAGATGATCATTTCCATTTTTAGACAGCTGAACCAGCACCTGTGATGAAATTCTGGGATTGTCTCCTATTCTTTTATGTTTCTGAAAGTTTTATTAGACTAAGTGTAAGATTTGACCTTAACTCATTATTTGGACTTCTTCTCTGCCTCCAGGCCATAGAAATAAGTTGTTATTGTTTAGAGTATCTGCCCAAGGTCATGGGTGTATCCAATTTTAGTTTTACATCTTTTCTTTTTTTGAAAATAATCGCTTATACATTGAATTATCAGTTGTGATTGTGCTAAAATAATAAAAGACAGGGAACAGACTTTCACAGATGGAGAAAATAGGCAAGAAATAGTTTTTCCTTGAATTCCACAGATATAAAACAACAAAGTCATGAAGGTATGAGTGCTAAAAATGTAAGTAATTTGTGTTGTGATTTTCTTATTTACTATTCAAAATATCAGATTTGTAAGATCTTATATTCTTTAGACAACACAAAATTGGATGGGAAAATATGTTAACTATTATCTTTTAAAAGAGCAAAATAAAACAACAAGGAGGTTTCGTGGTCTGTTAAGGATGTGGTCTGTGGGTAGCCAGGAAATAAAGCTTTCATCCATTTCAAGAGACAGCCTCAACCACTGTCCTGCCAGGGAACATCATAAAGCAACTATACTCCAATAAAAATTAAAAAAAAAAAGAAAAAAAAAGGCCGCAACAACAACAAAAAGGAGTAGAATCAAACAGCTGTAGAAAATAAATGTATGTTTACCAGAGGGTATGGGAGAAGGGGGAGCAATAAATAAGGAGATTGGGATTGACGTAAACACACTATTCCATATAATATAAATAAGTAGCAAGAATCTGCTGTATAGCACAGGGAACTCTGCTCACTATTCTGCAATGGCCTATATGGGAAAAGAATCTAAAAAATAAAAATAAAAAAGACAGTGTGTTTATGTACATGTAAAACTGATTCATTTTGTTGTACACCTGAAACTAACATAACACTGTAAATTAACTATACGCCAATAAAAATTTACAACAAAGAAGAAGAAGAAGCGGTCTTTCCTAGTTCCATGTTTATAGAAGGCAACGGCACCCCACTCCAGTACTCTTGCCTGGAAAATCCCATGGATGGAGGAGCCTGGTGGGCTGCAGTCCATGGGATCGCAAAGAGTCGGACACGACTGAGCGACTTCACTTTCACTTTTCACCTTCATGCATTGGAGGAGGAAATGGCAGCCCACTCCAGTGTTCTTGCCTGGAGAATCCCAGGGACGGGCGAGCCTGGAGGGTTGGGGTCTATGGGGTCGCACAGAGTCGGACACGACTGAAGCGACTTCGCAGCAGCAGCAGAGACCTCTGTATCCTTGGAATCTCTCAGTCCACTCATTATAGGAGCCTCACACACAGGATCTGAAGAACTGATGGGGAAACAATGGTAAGGCCCTCCCTTTGACCTGTGCCAGTTTTGATCCATTTTGAAAGACTAACTTGTTGTCGAATGTTCTTATTTTTTGTGTGTGCATGCTAGGTCACTTCAGTTGTGTCTAACTCTTTGTGACCCCATAGACTGTAGCCCTCCAGGCTTCTCTGTTCGTGGAGATTCTCCAGGCAAGAATACTGGAGGGGGTTGCCATGTCTTCCTCTAGGAGATCTTCTAAACCCAGGGATCAAACTCACATCTTTTATCCCTCCTGCATTGGCAGGAGAGTTCTTTACCACTAGTGCCACCTGGGAAGCCCCCTTATTTCTCTTATGAGTCTATTAAAATAAGTATAGACACCTAAGTGCACAGATACAGTCTCTTTTTTCTAGATGCTCATACATTTAAGGAGAGATCTGAAATACAAGGTGGTAAACGCAGAAAAAGACGTAAGTGCTGAGTGCGGATCCTCCTGCGAAGATTGAGTACCGTTCTTTCTTGAGTGGTTACAAAGCGAGGAGTTTGGCCTGCAGTTTGTCAAAGAAAGCTTTTCAGAGCAAGTGAAACCATCGGCATGATTTTGAAGGATGAAAAGTAAGCGATCCTAGGTGAGATAAAGTAGTCGAAGAAATTACATGGCTAGACGCCAGCTTGATTCAGCATGATTCATTCTAGGAGCCACGAGCAGATCTCAGCTGTTGAGGTGTTGAGGACGAAATAAGTGGTGTGGTGGTACTTTAGAGGGAGGGCACTGACTCGATGGACGTGAGTTTGAGTAAACTCTGGGAGTTGGTGATGGACAGGGAAGCCTGGCGTGCAGCGATTCATGGGGTTGCAGAGTCGGACACGACTGAGCGACTGAACTCAATTGAACTGAGGTTAAGTTACAAGATATGAGCCTGAAGATAAGATAAGACTTGGAAGAGTGAAAAAAGATGGAGGACTTTACTGGGACCTAAAATGCACCCACAGAGCATTTACGAGCTAGTGAGGAACTTGAGCAATGAGTGCCTTGTTGGATTTCTCTTTTAGAGACATCGTTGTGTGGGGCTATATCAGTATGGTAAGTCTTTCTCAGCCAATGACAAATAATCTAAGAAGATTGCTATTTCATGTTGACCCACTAAATATGCAATTTAAATGTCATGTAAANAAGATATGAGCCTGAAGATAAGATAAGACTTGGAAGAGTGAAAAAAGATGGAGGACTTTACTGGGACCTAAAATGCACCCACAGAGCATTTACGAGCTAGTGAGGAACTTGAGCAATGAGTGCCTTGTTGGATTTCTCTTTTAGAGACATCGTTGTGTGGGGCTATATCAGTATGGTAAGTCTTTCTCAGCCAATGACAAATAATCTAAGAAGATTGCTATTTCATGTTGACCCACTAAATATGCAATTTAAATGTCATGTAAATAAGGGAACACATTTTTTCATGGTGGTTTTATCTTAAAAGATAAAAGTAACATTGTAAAAAAAAGTTTACTTTGGCTTATATTAAATCACAGTCAGGTTTTATTTTTAAGCTATGTGGGGATTCTTATAAATAAAAGGGAACTAGAAGCTTCAATACTTATTGCATACTTTTTCTTATAAAATTATATGATAACATATTTTGGGTCCTGAAATGTATATTTGACTTTAATATAATTAACTTCAAAAAGGGGAAAATTTGTAAATATATTTGAGAGTTTTATTACTTTTTCCAAGGTATTTGTCTTAATTCTTTGATATGCACACCATTTTAATCCCTAATGATTATATATTATATGATTGATGAGATTCTCTTGTGCCTCAGCTGGTAAAGAATCCGCCCTCAATGTGGGAGACCTGGGTTCGATCCCTGGGTTGGAAAGATCCCCTGGAGAAGGGAACAGCTGCCTACTCCAGTATTCTTGCCTGGGGAATTCTGGTCTCAAAGAGTCAGACATGACTAAGTGACTTTCACTTTCACTTTACCTAATTGCTAAGTGATCAAAGCCTATTCAATTCTCATTTGAAATGGCTATGTGTATGATTTGCAATTCTACTTCCTAACTACACAGAAACTATTGTTGGATTAGAAAAAAAAAGAAGAAAAAGGAAAGTATTCCTTCCCAAGCATAGTGTTTTCATAATAAATGCACAATTATAATCATCACATGGACAATGCCACCCTTACAATTGTGCAGTGCACAACCTAACCCCTTGTGATTGTTCTGATGTTTCAGATCTTCTCCAACACTTTCATCTAATCTATTGAATCTTTCTTCTTTTCCAAAGTAAGCAGCATAATTTTGAAATCAATTTGCATGGCATAATTTATGTTGTATAGTCAGATATTTGCAATTACTGTAAACATGGAAATATGAATTCTTCAAAGGAGACAATATAAATTATAGAGAAAGAAACTTGTTTAAGCAGATATAAATGCAGAGAATATATTGATTTTGCAGTTGATTCATCAGTGAATATCTTCTGATGGAAACTTTTGCTTTTCTGTACAAATCTCTTAAATAAAGCAAATTTCTTAGTGCACATTTATGTAGTAACAATGATCTGAGATAAGGGGAACTGTGAGAAAGGGTCATACTGAAAAACAAAATAAAATACACAGAATGCACTACTTACAGGCATTGGTTATTTGGTGAATGTGCTAAGAGTGGAAAGGAATGTCACATGGGAATCTCAGTGGTTAGGACTTCCGGCTTGGGAACACTGTGTGTATGAATTAGCGCTTCATCTTGTTGAGGGTATAAAAGGAGGAGCCAATTTTAAAAAGAAAACAGGATTAGTTCACTTGATCCCATAGATTTTCTAGAAGACTTTCCTATCCAGACACAGATATTTAATAAAGACTACAATGCTAGCTTTGAACTTTGTAGGAAATGTCAAGCTAGGGAAGGAAATCAGAGAATCATTGTTGTATAGGTGGTCATTGGAAACACCGGAGAGGAAAGGGCTCTTTAAGAGAAAGTATAATGATAAAATGCTGAAGAGTGGATGCTGGGAAAGATAGTCTTTATGAAATAAGCAAAGGAAAAGTTCTGGCTGAAAATGAGAAGGAAAACTCAGAAAAGGAATTGAAGGAAGACGAGACAGGTTTCTGAAATCAGATGTTGGAGAAGCTCCACCCATCCACAGGGAGCACCCAATCCTCAAGAATCAAAAGTCACAGGAAAGTCAGCCCAAGGACGCATGACTGAGGAAAATCTCATGTGTGTTTTGGAGTACTTTGGTTTTTAGTTGCTAAGTTGTGTCTGAATCTTGCAACCCCATGGACAGTAGCCTCCCAGGCTTTTCTGTCCATGGGATTTCCCAGGCAAAAATACTGAAGTGGGTTGCCATTTCCTTCTTCAAGGATCTTCCCAACCTAGGAGTCAAACACAGGTCTCCCCCATTGCAGGCAGATTCTTTTCCAACTGAGCTACAAGGGAATGTAAGAGGATCCAATAAACAGCTCTACTTTTCCTTGGCCAGCTGTGAATTGCTTATAAAGAAACAGAACAACAACAAAATAAATGTGTAATTACTAAGAAAGGCTAAGATGAAGGATGCAGCTTTGTGTGAAAGTTAATCAGACCCTGGAATAGATATGCTGGTCTTCCTGGCAATAAGCAACCTTGGGCCAGAGGTGGTCTCCCTACACTGGGGAGACCCCCAGAGAGGATGTGTGCCATGGAGCAGTGAGGAGAAGAACCACTCCCTGTGGATGTCTTGCTCTCAGGACATGTAGTCCATAATTCACTGAGGGAGAGTGAGCAGTAGGAACAAAGATAAGAGGGAACTCAGGTAGATGAAAATCCGATCAGCATGTCGCCTTTATTCCGTACCGAGCTGTTGGTGCATGGAAACACAGACTTGTAAACACTATTCTGGAAGACTAACATTTCCCAAATTGCCAAAGCAAATCTGCTCCGTCCCACTCTGACTGTCCCAGAGAGGCTGCACTGGCATTGCTGAGTTTGGCCAAGAGAATAGAGAACACCAGATCCAGTTCAGTTCAGTTCAGTTCAGTCGCTCAGTCGTGTCTGACTCTTTGCGACCCCATGAATCACAGCACGCCAGGCCTCCCTGTCCATCACCAACTCCCTGAGTTCACCCAAACTCACGTCCCTCGAGTCGGTGATGCCACCCAGCCATCACATCCTCGGTCATCCCCTTTTCCTCCGGCCCCCAATCCCTCCCAGCATCAGAGTCTTTTCCAATGAGTCAACTCATCACATAAGGTGGCCAAAGTACTGGAGATTAAAGGAGGCGTATTTCAAAGGCACAGGACCCATGCATTCGTCTCGGACTGTTATACTCAGAAGGACCCTGGCTTGTGATTTAGTGATCTGTTGCCACTGTCCTGATACTTAAAATAAATTTATCTTTGAATGTTTGCTTGGCCTACACTGTCTCCCCACATCCTTAAGGATTATCCTTTGACTCTTGGACTCATGAGTCCTGGTCACCTGGCTTCCCCCTCCTTGCTTCTGTTCAATGGCTAGCTCTTTCACTGTTGCCCTAGCCTCACCCCACAGGGTCCTGGATTTAGGCACAGGGAGGGCAAGTCTGGATCAGACATCGGTACCCTGCCACACGTTGGGATGATGTCAACTCAAGTTCATGTGTCTGATGCACAGTGAGGTCAGGCAAACTGTATCATCAGAGTTTGAAGCACAGAAGGTTTTACTGCAAGGCCATGCACAGAGACGAGGTGGCTTATGCCCTAAAAAGCTAGGAGCTCCCTGAAGTGTTTTGGCAAAGCATTTTTAAAGGCCAGATTGGAGGGCGGGTTCCCAGGGTACATGATCTGGTTGTGCAAAATTCTCTGACTGGCTGATGATGAGGGAACAGGGTATTTCCCTGTTCTGTCCTTGCCTCCAGGAGGCCTGAGGCCCTGTGCTCTTGGTCATCAAGTAGTTAACATCTTTCATCTGAGGAGGGGAGGAATTCACATCTGCAAAACGACTCAGAGAATCTGCATCAAATACTATTAGTTAGAGCAGATGGTATGGGGGCAGGAGGGAAATCCTATATCAGGAAGGCCTCATAGGGTCCTTCTCATTCACAATGAGAGATGGCTACAGTCATCTTTTTCCAGGGCTGGAAGTGTTTAGTCAGTGACTGTGGATGGAGAGTGATTCTCTTTATCAGTTTTTATCTGAGGGTATACCCCTACTAGATGTTGCAAGCCGTTGGTGGTCATGCAGATACAGCTTGGGAAGGTGGCCCTGGGAAGGGCAGATTGGATCTGCTTTGTCCCTACCCAAAGCACCAGTCCTGCAGCTGTGGGAACAACCCTGAGAGCAGTGTGCTGCTCTGAACATCCTGGGATCACAGGCAAGACCAGGTCCAGGGAACCTGGAAGGGTCTACACTGGCCCAGGGACTTCATGGTACCCTATGGTACTAAATAGCAGACAAAAGACAGAAGGACAGTTTGCAAGAAAGACCAGAGAAGAAAGAAAACAGATTTGTGTTGAACTGCAAGAAGATCAAACCAGTCAATCTTAAAGGAAATCAACCCTGAATATTCATTGGAAGGACTGCTGGCAGAAACTGAAGCCCCAATACTTGGGCCACCTGNAAGGACAGTTTGCAAGAAAGACCAGAGAAGAAAGAAAACAGATTTGTGTTGAACTGCAAGAAGATCAAACCAGTCAATCTTAAAGGAAATCAACCCTGAATATTCATTGGAAGGACTGCTGGCGGAAACTGAAGCCCCAATACTTGGGCCACCTGATGTGAAGAGCTGATTCATTGTAAAAGACCTTGATGTTGGGAAAGGCTGAAGGCAAAATGAAAAGGCGGCAGCTGAAGATGAGACATTAGAAAGCATCACTGACTCAATGGTCATGAATTTGAGCAAGGCCTGGGAGACAGTCTGCCTTCCTTGGTGGCTCAGGTGATAAAGAATCTACCTGCACTGCAGGAGAACCAGGTTCAATCCCTGGGTTTGGAAGATGCCCTGGAGAAGGAAATGGTAACCCACTCCAGAATTCTTGCCTGGAAAACTCCATGGACAGAGGAGCCTGGCGGGGCTACATACCATGGGGCCACAAAAGAATTGTCTTGACTGAGTGACTAAATAACAAGTCAGCAGTGTAGACTTTAAACTGCACTCTGCACCTAATTGCTCTAAGGAACGGTAGTTGATGCTGGTGGTGTGGGGCTGGTGGGGGTGTGGGAGTGTGGTATGTAGTGCTATGCTGCTGCTTGGTCGCTCAGTCCTGTCTGACTCACTGCGACCTCATGGACTGTAGCCAGGCCAGGCTCCTCTGTCCATGGGATTCTCCAGGCAAGAACACTGGAGTGGGTTGCCATGCCCTCCTCCAGGGAATCTTTGCAACTCAGGGATTGAACCCAGGTCTCCTGGATTGCAGGCAGATTCTTTACCATCTGAGCCACCCAGCCAAAAATGCCCCTAAGACTTTGGGACTTAGAAAGACCTTATTAGGAAGCATTTCCATGATCTTTTGTAAAGTTAAACCTAATCTCAGGGGTCGAGTTTGTTTCACGCTTCAGGCAAAATGGTGATGATAAAGGAAGAGTCTCACTTTGTCCAAATGATCCTGCAGGAAGCATCCTTTCCCCAGCTGATCGCCAGCACCAGTGCGGGAGACAATCAACTAAGCAAGACATCAGGTTTCTTCAGGGAGTGGGAGAGAGCTTGAGGTCTGATCAGAGATTCATAACACCCAGAGGACTGGAGCTTTAGTCACTAGCCCCCTTTTCTCGCCGACGCGATTTCCTGGAGGATGTAAGACATTTGGAGACACCCGACTCTGCTGGGGAAAAGACGCAGGATTGGGTTTTCCGAGTCTGGTCTCGGTAAGCATGTCAGAATCCCCACTTCAGCCGCCGTGGAGTGATTGCAAGCATGGAATCAAGCACTGTTAGGGAACTTGGGAATTATCTGGAACCTAAGAGCTGTGGTGGGAAAGAGCGGGGATGACTGTGTAACACATGGGGCTTGGAGCATGAGCAGCTCGGATATGTATATGAAGGTGACTCTGCGGCCACTCATGCTGCGGTGCGTGCGTTACTCCTTTGATAATAAACCTGGAATTCAGCACTCAGGGCTCTCTGGATCCTTCCTCTTCTATTCCGAGTGATCAGCCCCACTTCCTCTCTCCTGATTTAACTAGCAGGTCAGCCTTTGGGAAAACGGTGTTAAAGGGAGAAATCTGTAAAATGACATATCATTTGGTGTGATTTTATGTATTTTAAGAGGTCTTGGAAACAGCAGCCTATCTGTCCCCTTGTGTTTAGCTCAATTCTCCAAGCAAGAAAATTTTGGAAGCAAACCACTAACACTCTTCAAACGGTTCATTCTCAAAAGAGCATTAGGGATTTTATTCCTCAGACCAACAGAAGAGAAAAAAAAAAAAAAAAATGCCACGGCACTCAGCAGGGCAATTCAACTTTCACCAGCTGAGACAGAGTTAAGCCTTTAGAATTGTGGCCCCCTAAAGGAAAATAAAACCCAAGGAGAGGGAATTAAGGTGATCTTGCATCATTAAGCAGCCATGTGCGTTACTGAAAGATGTTGCTTTCTTATTTTCGCTATTAAGTATCACTTTGAGAAATGGCTCCAGAGAGCGAAATGCCAGAACAAAGGCAAAAGGAAATGTGAAAATATCAGGAATTTAAAAAAAAAAAAAAAAATCAGAACTGAGAGGAATAGATGTTTCCTGCAATAAACTTGAAAAGTCATAGTCATGCTTACATATATGTATAGAAAAGATACATTTAAAGAGGAAGAGAGAATCATGTCTCTCATAAAGTCATTTCTATAATCTGATGATTCTCTTTCGCTTTCATGACCCCTCCCTGTGTTCTGTAATAATTTATATCAGTGTGTCCAACTTCTATTTTAATCAAATGGAGAGGTTTGTACTCACTCATAATAAAATACATTCTGAAGGATTGCTTTCGGAAATTTTTGCACTTAGCTAGGAGTAGATGTTTCCTTTCCAAATCAGAAGGGGTAGGATTAATATATTGAGATTTCTGTAGCATAGCAAAATGAGAATGGGGCTGACAAAGCAGAATAGTTTGTCAAATATTTCACGTTTCCATTAGATGAGAATTGGCTCATGTGCTAACATCCAATGGTGGGGTTGAGTGTGGGTGTGAATTATACATTTTGCTTATATAAAAATAGCAATTCATGATAGTCTATGTCTTGAATTAAGACCTATTTCCAAGACTTCCCTGATGGGTCAGCTGGTAAAAAATCTGCCTCAATGTTGGAGACCTGGGTTTGATCCCTGAGTTGGGAAGAGCCCCTGGAGAAGGGAAGAGCTACTTACTCCAGTATTCTGGCCTGAAGAATTCTGGCCACACAGAGTCAGACATGACTGAGCGACTTTCACTTTCCTGGCTCTTTAGGCAATGAACTAATTAGCTGAATTTTTAATTAAAAGGAAGGTGTTGTATGTGATTATTATCTGGCTCTTCCTAAAGACCTTAGGAGACCAGAGCAGAAGGTATACGCTTATGCAAAGATGGAAGCAGGGCCACTCATGGGCATTCTCTGTAGGACTGCTCTTGCCTAAGTCACAAGTAGTGGGTGGCAATGTTGTAAATAGGTTGGAAGTTTTGAGGGAAAAGTTGTAGTTTGATGAAGTGTTACTGAATATCCTTTGGTACGGTCAATCAGACAGTACCTTAATTATCCAGGTACTACTAATAAGTGCATTTGAGAAAAATGTGTGAGAGATTGGGATCTAACAGGTATACTAAGATCAGTCTGTCTCCTGAGGAGATTAAAAAAGGAAAAAAAAAGTTCAGAGGTCATTTTGGATATCTTTATGTTAATTGTGGGCTCCCCAATCTAGATAGCATATTCAAAAGCAGAGACATTGCTTTGCCGACTAAGGTCCATGTAGTCAAGGCTATGGTTTTTCCTGTGGTCATGTGTGGATGTGAGAGTTGGACAGTGAAGAAGGCTGAGCACCAAAGAATTGATGCTTTTGAACTGTGGTGTTGGAGAAGACTCTTGAGAGTCCCTTGGACTGCAAGGAGATCCAACCAGTCTATTCTGAAGATCAGCCCTGGGATTTCTTTGGAAGGAATGATGCTAAAGCTGAAACTCCATTACTTTGGCCACCTCATGCGAAGAATTGACTCATTGGAAAAGACTCTGATGCTGGGAGGGATTGGGGGCAGGAGGAGAAGGGGACGACAGAGGATGAGANCCCTGGGATTTCTTTGGAAGGAATGATGCTGAAGCTGAAGCTCCAGTACTTTGGCCACCTCATGCGAAGAGTTGACTCATTGGAAAAGACTCTGATGCTGGGAGGGATTGGGGGCAGGAGGAGAAGGGGACGACAGAGGATGAGATGGCTGGATGGCATCACTGACTCGATGGATGTGAGTGTGAGTGAACTCAGGGAGTTGGTGATGGACAGGGAGGCCTGGCGTGCTGTGATTCATGGGGTCTCAAAGAGTCGGACATGACTAAGTGACTGAACTGAACCGGTGGCTCAGTGGTATAGAATCTGGCTGTCAATGCAGGAGGCAATAGGTTTGAGCTCTGGGTCGCAAAGATCCCCTGGAGAAGGAAATGGCAACTCACTCCAGTATTCTTGCCTGGAAAATTCCATGGACAGAGGAGCCTGATGGGCTATAGTCCATGGGGTGGCAGAGTTGGACACAACTTATGGACTAAACAACACAAACAATGTTAACTGCAGTCATTAAAGGGACAGGGGAGTCTAGTGGGCTGCCATGTATGGGGTAGCACAGAGTTGGACACGACTGAAGCGACTTAGCAGCAACAGCAGCAGCAAAATTCCCAAAATTCTAGTGTGTTATTTAGGCTCACGCCTATGGTAAAAGGGGCTTCCCTGGTGGCTCAGACAGTAAAGGTAAAGAATCTGCCTGCAGTGCAGGCGACCTGAGTTCGATCCTTAGATTGGCAAGATCCCCTGGAGAAGGGAATGGCAACCTACTCTAGTAGTCTTGCCTGGAGAATCCCATGTACTGTAGCTCACCAGTCTGGTCTGTCTATGGGGTCATAGAGAGTCAGACACAACTGATCAACTAACACACACACACTATGGTAAAATATTTTGTATTGAGGTACAGATAGGTGCAGCTGGAGTTAATCACTGTTGGTTCTCATCCTCGGAAGTACCCTGGGTGAAACCAGACCCTGTACATGGAGGGCAAGGAGACTCCAGAGAAAGAGGCAGCCACTCCAGTCTGATACATGGGCGGTTCAATTAGCAAGGGAGCTTACTTACATAGGAGAATTGTCTTAGGCGGCTACAAAAAGCGTAGATCTCAAGCCCACTACCTGGAATCTTGTCTATATGGAAGCGTTAACTCTGTTCAGCTGTGCGTTCTGTCTTAACGCTCTCAACAACATTTTACTTTTTAAGGCTGGATCCGGCTTCCGCTGTGGAAATAGTGGACACAATGTACCTTCCAATTACAGGGATGGGGGTGAAGCGACTTTGATTGGCTTGCCGAGATCCAGTTCACAGATATACTAGTGGTCCTGTATTCTAGATGACCTCTTTGAACAATCGCCTGTTTACTTGTTATTTTCAATTACACTTCTGAAATTTGTTTCTATCATGGCTCCACCAACTGATACAAACTGTATTTAAAATTTTTTTTAATGTTTATTTATTTTATTTTTGGCTTTGCTGGGTCTTCGTTGGTGTGTGCAAGCTTTTTTTTAGTACTGGCTAGAAGGGGCTCCTCTCCAGCTGCAGGGCGCAGGTTTCTTATTCAGCGGTTTCTCCTATTGTGAGCACAGGCTTCAGGGCACTCGGGCTTCCGTAGTTCCAGGTCCCAAGGTTCCCGAGCGCAGGCTCAGTAGTCGTGGCACCTGTTTAGCTGCCGCTGAGAACGTGAAATCTTTCCGGGTCAGGGACTGAATCTGTATCTCTTGCATTGGCAGTCAGAGTCTTTACCACTGAGCCCCCAAGAAAGCCCCCATGACTGTATTTTGATTAGGACGGGGCGGGGGTGAGGGGGGCAGAGATTTAGTCTAGGTCAAAGTTTCTCTTAATTTAAGGAGAATTTGGAGTCGCATTTACATTTCTACCACGGACTCATTAAACCAGATGACTTTCAAAGTCCACCTTTCACCTCATGGGTATGCTGCTGCTGCTGCTAAGGCGCTTCAGTCGTGTCCGACTCTGTGCGACCCCCAGACGGCAGCCCACCAGGCTCCCCCGTCCCTGGGATTCTCCAGGCAAGAACACTGGAGTGGGGTGCCGTTTCCTTCTCCAATGTATGCAAGTGAGAAGTGAAAGGGAAGTCGCTCAGGCGTGTCCAACCCTCAGCGACCCCATGGACTGCAGCCCACCAGGTTCCTCCGTCCATGGGATTTTTCAGGCAAGAGTACTGGAGTGGGGTGCCGTTGCTTCTTCTACTAGGAAGAAAGAGGTAAAGGTAAAAATATCAAAATTATCAGCTATTCTAGAAACTAATTGTTAATTACAGTGTGATTAGGCGGGAATAGTCTCTTTCCCCAAATCACCCCCCCAAACTGAAAAATTAAGAAAAAACTTCTCCCTATAGGGTTATTTTACTTAGCTGAAGCTTTGGAAAATTCTTGACATTATAGAAGGCTCACATAATACAAAATATGTTGACATTATGAGGTATTAATAGAAGAATACTTTGATTACTTTTATAATCTTAAAAATCAAAAATTGAGAAAGCAGAGATATTCCAAATATTTGAGAAATTTTGAGACACAGTTTTAAACTTTTTATTCAGGCAAAATAGAGCCTGAACCATTTAGAAATTGTCTAATATTTTGTGTATGTAGGTCAGTTTCATAAATAAGGGATTGAAAATGACACATTTGCTATTGTAGAAGTTCAAGTTTTGCTGCTATGTAGGGTTTTAAAAATTTTTTTTTAAATTTAAAATCTTAGTTATACAACTGACTTACTTGGATTAGAAATGTTTAGCCCCTTTGGTTCAATGTAGTCAAATTTAGCATTGTTGAAGAAATTATAACAGAACTCCTGCCTCATTGCACAAATTAAAATATCAGGTCTTAGAGTCAAACTCAGTCTTCTTAATGTTTAGTCTGAATTAATAGATTAATGTCTTGTTAACTCTGGCTGAGCTCTTTGGCACAGAATCATTTCTACATAGTCAGTAATTGACAGAACAGCTTAAACAAATCTCTTTACCTGAGACAGTTATCTAATCGCATCAAGTATCTGGCTTCATCTCTTCTGCTTGCATGAGGTTGACTGACTTCTGTGTGGCGTTCTGGCTTTTGTGTATCGTGCTTTTTAATTTGCTTCTGTTATACCCAACTGGAGGCAAGAAAGGCGCTGAGCTGTGAGCACTGACAACTGTAACTTGCAGAACATTTTGGCTTCCAGTGTTGGGGACAAGTTGTGTTGACTTTGCGCCATCCTGGGACCCAGGTTGGGTGTCTAACTTCCATCTGTGGCCTGTTCTTCATTCCTCAGGGACAGATCAAGGCCCTCCTGCACCTGGCAAGCAATGCAACATTCGAGCTCAGCAGAGAGGAAAATAGGTAATCTTTTTCTTTGAACCCAGCTGGCATTCAACACACTCTGTGAAACAAGAAGACTGATAGCTCTGTAATTTTAATCCAGGTTAGTATGCATTTTTAATAAAACTACAGAGAACTGTTCTTCATCCATGCCCGTTTCTACTGCTCAAGTTTTGGTGCCCATATGTGTTGTGGGAAGTAACAAATATATGTAGTTTCTTGAAACAAGAACTTTGGCTCTTGAAACCATTTCTCCTCTGCATGACTCAAATCCTAAGATTAATAATTCTCTGTACAGTCTCTGTATCCCAGTTAACGGTCTCAAACATCTTCATTACTTGAAATGTAGCCAGCTGCGTTTTAGAAGTCGTGATCATGAAGGATTTAGAGCAGAAGGGGAATTCTTCCTTATGGGGAAAGCTGAGGTCCTTCACGGTTATCAAATGTGGTCTTGTGGCCATGTGAATTTCTAGGGCAAAGCCCCAAGAATATGTTAAAACTTGAGCACTGTCTGCAACAGAAAAAGTCCGAGAAGCTGTCCACTGAGATCAGCTTGCTCTGGATTCCAGGTCCAGCCTTCTCCACAGAGCGGTGTCTGTGTTTGGACCTTTGAAAATGTGTGTGACTTTGGTATGCTCTGGGAAGTGGTGCCCCTCAGTAGCTACATCCTTCCTTGCTGGCGTTGGCTTATCTGCCGCCCATGCTTGCTCTTGGCCTCTGACATCTGGGCAGCTCCCTTCAACCTACTCTCTCCACTGCAATGGCTTTTATTCTCAGCTTCAGTCTTGCTTTTCTCAGTGTCCACCATTAACCCCATTTCCCTGAGCTCTGCACTTCTGAGGGAGGAGGTAGACCCTGACAGTGCTTCTCAGTAAAGGTTTTCAGGTTAACCTGTAGCTCACTGGAGCCTCTATTCACTTCACACCCTGCTTCCTTAGAGTGTTAATATTTGTGTTATTTTTAGGTTTTTGATTTTATATGGGAGTATACTTGGATAACAGTGTTGTGGTAGATTCAGGTGCACAGCAGAGTACTCAGCCATACGTACACATGTATTCATTCTCCCCCAAACTCCTCTCCCAACCAGACTGCCACGTGACATTGAACAGAGCTCTCTGTGCTACATAGTCGGTCCTTGTCGGTTATCCATTTTAATTTTATTTTATATAACTTTATGTAATAAAATAAATATTATATAATTTTATAATGTATGTATCATTTTATTTATTTAGCTTACTTTTATTTATTTATTTACTCTTGGCTGTGCTGGGTCTCTGTTGCTGCACAGGCTTTTCTTTAATTTGGATGAGCAGGGGCTACTCTCACTGTGGTATGTGGGCCTTTCATTGTGGTGGCTTCGCTTGCTTCCGTTCCCAGGTTCTAGAGCACAGGTTCACTAGTTGTGGCACACGGGCTTAGCAGTTCGGTAGCACGTGGGATCTTCCCAGATCAGAGATCGAACCTGCGGCTCCTGCGTTGCAGGAGGAGTCTTTACCACTAAGCCACCATGGAAGCTGGATTCCCCATTTTATATGTATAGCAGTGTGTACACGTGGATCCCAAATTCCCTAACTATCCCTTCTCTCGGACAAGCATATGTTCCTTCTGTAAGCCTGTGAGTCCATTTCTGTTGTGTAAGTTCTTTTGTATCACTTCTTTTTAGACTCCACACACAAGGCATACCATGCCTTATTTCTCTTTCTCTGACTTACTTCACTCAGTATGCCAATCTCCAGGTAGTTACTCCTGTGAGCAGCGAGTTTAAACCTGCCATGGTGGATTATATAGAATGCCTGCTCTCAAGGACCATGAGATTGAAAGTGAGAGGAAGGGTACCTAAGACCCCTGCCTCGGCATAGCTGGACTGTGGACGCCTTCCCCTTCCTGTTCCTTCTCTGTTCTGTGTCAATGTGGCAGAATATCTGAAAGATTCTTGTCTTTGCCTCTTTGAGACACACCACCAAGCAAGCATGTGGCTCTCCAGGTCCTTCTGGGAAGTCTGCTTCAAATCATGCAGAGTCTGTTAATTTCTGTCATTTTTTTCAGACTTTCAAATTAGATAGAAACTATTTTGTAGCAAGAGCCATAGGCAGCATTAGCACTTGGGCCACCTTCTAATTTGGAGTTGTAGATTTCCTGATATGATGCTAAGGAGAAGCACCCAGATGATTTAAAAAATAAGTGTGATAAGTAGGTGGGCTTCCCTGGTGGCTCAGTGGGAAAGAATCTGCTTGCAGTGCAGGAGACCCAGGTTCCATCCCTGGGTCAGGAAGATCCCAAGGAGAAAGAAATGACAACCCACTCCAGTATTTTTGCTTGGAAAATCCCATAGGACAGAGGGGCCTAAGGAGCTACACAGTCCATAGGGCAGCAAAGAGTCAGACATGACTTAACAACTGAACAAGGACTTGTTAGTTATGTGAGTTCGGGGTCTTGTAAGAGACACACATAGCATATTTTTGCTTTTGCTTACATGAATCTATTCTGTGGGGCTAACTCTTCAGACTGTCCTGTGCCAGGCACCGTGGAAATTGACTCTCTAATGAGCATTTAGAGACTGGAAGAATATTTTAGTTTCCTGTTCTACTTTTGTCTTTGGAAAAAAATAATTAGTTCTTCATCAAAACTAGGCATTGCATGTTTTTTCAAGCCACATATATGACCTGCAGTCCATAAAGAGGACAACAATTTTGCTATTTAATCTTAAGAGAAAGGAAAGGAAGGAAAGAAGGAACAAAGAGAGAGGGGGAGAAAGAAAGGAAGGAAAGAGAGAAGGAAGCCATGGAGGGAGGGAGGGAAAAAGCAAGCAGGAAGCAGCAGGGAGGAGCCTGGAGGCGGCTGAAACCGGGGCCCTGCCAGTTGTCTGTTACCTGCAGAGGCCACCTCTGTAAACTCGTCTAATAAGAGTCTCTGGATCTGCATTTATTGGGATCAAAAAGCTAACTCATCAAGTTTCCTGCAGCATCTTGCGGCTCCTCTTCCATCCCAAGTTCAGCCCAATTAGTTCCCCCTCCGGCCTGTCCAACCCATTCTAATCAAACCTTTAGCCCCCTCCTCTAGTCCTCCCTGGTGGCTCAGATGGTAAAGAATCCACTTGCATGGCAGCAGAGCAGGGTTCAATCCCTGGGTTGGGAAGATCCCCTGGAGGAGGGCATGACAACCCACTGCAGTGTTCTTGCCTGGAGANGGCCTGTCCAACCCATTCTAATCAAACCTTTAGCCCCCTCCTCTAGTCCTCCCTGGTGGCTCAGATGGTAAAGAATCCACTTGCATGGCAGCAGAGCAGGGTTCAATCCCTGGGTTGGGAAGATTCCCTGGAGGAGGGCATGACAACCCACTGCAGTGTTCTTGCCTGGAGAATCCCATGGACAGAGGAGCCTGGTGGGCTACAGTCCACGGGGTCACAGAGTCAGACACAACTGAGTGACTCCCCACCACCACCACCGACAAGGTAGAACGTGTACACAAGTTGTTAGAAAACAGATGACAACTGACTAGTGGAGACATAAAGTAATACTGGAATTCAGAGGGAGGTATCAGGGAAGGGGGAGACCCGGGTGTGACCCCTGGGCCGGGAAGATCCCCTGGAGAAGGACGTGGCAAGCCACTCCAGGATTCTTGCTTGGAGAATCCCATGGGCAGAAGAGCCTGGTGGGTTATAGTCCATGGCATCTCAAAGAGTCCCACGTGACTAAGTGATTAGCAACAACAGCCAAACTGACAGCAGTTCAGGGCATGAAGTGCTGTGGCGTGGTGCCCACACTTTCCAGTCACTGGGTTGAAAGACACTGAGATAACAACACGTTATCTGCTGAGAGTCAAACCAAAGTGCATCCATTGGTTCCTGCTACCACAAACCATGCAGCAACGGGAAGAGCAAAAGCCTGCTGCTGCTGCTGCTGCGTTGCTTCAGTCATGTCCCACTCTGTGCAACCTCAGAGATGGCAGCCCACCAGGCTCCAGTGGGTTGCCATTGCCTTCTCCAATGCATGAAAGGGAAATCGCTCAGTCGTGTCCGACTCTTTGTGACCCCATGGACTGCAGCCCACCAGGCTCCTCCGCCCACGGGATTTTCCAGGCAAGAGTACTGGAGTGGAGTGCCATTTGGTGGGAAAAGAAGGGTGCAGGAAACCTCTCAAGATGAGACACAAGGCAAAATTCAGAACCGTAGGGAAAAGCAGAGAACCCACAGCGCTGCAGGTGCGGCGCCCGAGGCGCTGAGGAGAAGACATCTGCCTTTGCGACCACAGCATGGGAGGGGCCGCACCGTTCCTGGAGGGATGGCACTGCCAGGGTACCTGACCAGCTGCGCAGGCAGGATTAGTTATATAAACGCTCGTGAAAGTGAGAGTCCTCATTTGTGTCTGACATTTTGTGACCCCAGGGACAATACAGTCCACGGAATTCTTCAGGCCAGAATACTGCAGTGGGTAGCCTTTCCCTTCTCCAGGGAATCTTCTCACCCTAGGGATTGAACCCAGGTCTCCTGCATTGGCAGGTGGATTCTTAACCACTGGACCACCAGAGAAGTCCCCACAACCATTTTGCTGTTGAATAAAGTGAAGCAGAAAGAAAATTTCTCAGTCGTGTCTGACTCTTTGCAACCCCATGGACTATACAGTCCATGGAATTCTCCAGTCTAGAATCCTGTAGTGGGTAGCCTTTCCTGTATTTAGGATATCTTCCCGACTCAGGGATCGAACCCAGGCCTTCTGCATTGCAGGCGAATCCTTTACCAGCTGAGCCACCAAGGCAGCAGAGCAAAATAAGACTTTACTCTTTGCTTCAAGAAATTCCTGAAACCCTTTGTTTGATGGAGATAACTCTTTTGAGCGATAAGCCTGCAATCTCAGGATTGCGGGTTGCTCATCTGGGCAAAAACAGCACTTGCTAAACAAGGGTCTCCTTTTTAAGACTTTTGAGTAGTTCCTCCTGTCTCTGTGTCCACCAATCTTCAGTTCAGTTCAGTTCAGTTCAGTTCAGTCCCTCAGTCCTGTCCAACTCTTTGTGATCCCATGAATTGCAGCACACCAGGCCTCCCAGCCCATCACCATCTCCCAGAGTTCACTCAGACTCACGTCCATNGGAGCGATAGCCGAGGAGGGATGTGCTGCTGTGTGCTGAGGGGCAGGGACTGACGCCCACAAGAGCCTGGATGGGTTTCGTCCCGTGGCGTCATTTGATCTGGGGGTTGAAAATATGAGTAGGAAGTTACCAGGAAATTTCCAGGCGCTTCCGTTGTGAAGCTGGAATAAGGACACCATTTTGATGACTGCTTGCAGTCTGGTGCGGTCCAGCTAAAATGCAGGATATGGCATGTATTAGCAGGAATGTAGCACTGGGATCAGAACAGATTATGGAGGCTTTTGTACAACATATTTTTTTATGTATTCCGTAGCATCTAGAAGATCCAATTATTATGATAAATGTAGCATAAACTTTCTATTCTTTGCTTATTTGATTTTATTATTGTCTTTTAATTACTTAAATTTCCAAGGCCTATTTTTGTTTTAATTGAGAAAATGAATTCGAGAATTAAAAAAACTGAGGAATATATTTCTTACCTTAAAGAACAATGAGAATAATTTAGGAGTGCTTATTTCTTTACAACTGAGAAGATACTTTCCACATGTACTTCATTGTAACTGTTTACCTTCTCCCTAATCTCTTATTCCTTGGGACTTACCTAGTATGGGGGCCGCAGGCAAAGGCACCATGGCTGTACACTGCCCTTTAAGTTTTTATTCTCCAATATATATATAAATGTAGCACACGCAGGTGTACTTTGAGATCCCTGGGCTTGTTTCCCAGTGGCTGGTTTGTTTTAAATTGGCAATACGATTCAGAAAAATTTTTCATAACCCAAAACTCAGTGAAATGGAACTATGTAGTGTTCTAATCACATTTGGCAAAGGTCAGTAAAGTGTAATCAACAAATTCTCACAAGTGAACAAAATGATGTCTTTGTGTTACATTCTTAGGCATCTCACTTTCAACTAACCTAATAAGTGGATCCTTGAGATGAGACATAATAAAAATTTTTATAAGCAATCTCCAAAATTATATACCTATTAAACATTGCTTGTGTGTAAATAGGGCACACATACACTATTTTTACAAATACATGATATTCATTTTAATGATACAGTAACTATACTTTTATTTTAAATTACACATTTATTTCAAAGAACTCTTGATTTAATTTCACTTTTAGTCATTATCCATTCTCTTACTTAACATGTATTAACTTATGCTTATCATTATGTTCAATGACCCATGATACATTTTGACATGAAAAAGGCTGCTTAATATAGCAACTTTGATAAGTGATGATTTTAAATTATTTATATTATTATTTGTTCGAAGGAGTAGTGATCTCCCTTTAAATCCTTTCCTTGAAAATGTAATTCTGATGTTTCAGAATTAAAGAAAATTTGATTTTTCCACGAAGCACCATAAATAAGATAAAAGCACAAGTAGATCTTTCTGATACCTCATTGAATCTTAAAGAAATAGTTTTAAAGAATGAAGTGAAAGACTTGTGTGTGATAGGGAATAAAGTGGTTTAGCTCCCCTTACTTTGTCCCTTATCTTTCAAGGGTCATCTTTCTTATAGCTGCATCTTCATAAGGACCATAAACACCCAGGTATTATGAACATTATTTTAAAGTTATGAAAAAAGTTTCAATATTGCACATTTGAGAATCTCATAACTTAGAAGTTAAAATGATTTATTAAAGGCATCTTTGAAAAACAGGTCTCAAAAATTCTATCCTGGTATAAATATCAAGTTCCAAACAAAGCCACTTGGTTCATTTTCACCCTCTAAAGCAGCACTCACTTTCTGGCCATTTGGTTATCTTTCATCATCAAGATCTATTATATATAAAAAGAAAATAATATTCACATTTTTTATTATTTCTACAACATGTTAACTTTCTCTATAGCAACATAATGATAGCTTTGGGATAAACCTCATCCAGTCTTTGGAGACATCAAAGATGACTCAGTCTTAAGTAAGAGTGTGTTCAGATTGAGGACAAATAAACTCAACTGCCTAAGCTGGAGCCCTTGACCTAGAAGAGCCCACGCTTCTGTGAGTAAATAAATAGTGACATCACAATGCAGTCCAGTAAGTGCTGTTCCACAAATAGGACAAACTGGGTCAAAACGATCTAAGTGGGTGTTACATTACCATGGCCGTTCTTAGAACATATGTAAAAAGCTTTTGAATGAGCCAAATCAAATGATGAAATTCTGTACTGGTTTCTAGTTATAAAAGAAACTTCTATTGCACGGCATCTCTGTTAGTTAGCACAGAAATCCTAGTCTCTGTTACCTTCTGACTCCTGATCCTAAAGAGCCATATGAGTCTCGATTCTCCTGTTAGTAACTTAATGCTCTGTGTAATTAAGAGGGCATATGCTTCCTGCACAAAATCAGTGTTAGATCTCCTTTATGTGACAGAAACCAACACGGACCAGGTTGTAATATCAGCTTTTATCTGCTGCCAATAAACTTTAAAATTGCTTTAATAAAATTCAGAGAAAATGACGATACATCTTGTAGTTTTCACGTGGCTTATTCAAGCTTATGCTGAGACTTCCTGACCAGGAGAACCTAGCACTTTGTCACTCCCCAGACCCCTCTACCTACAAACAGACTTTTGTGGTTACAATATGACCAGATATCAGACAAAGCTAAAGTTATCTTCAGAACCTTTTTATTCTTTGTGAAACTTATGTACTCGGAGCAACATTCCAACCCACTGATTTTTAAACATCTCACAGGGAATCAATTTTTCTTTTCTATTAGCCCAGGCTCTGTAAAGTATAAGCTCCAGGTATATGGTCAAACAAATATGAGTCATCTGTATAATTTTATACATGAAGGGGACAAAATGTCATATCACTTTTTTGTTTCATGTTCTGAGCATTGACTATCTTTGATCTTAACTCAGAATAGCTGTAGAATTAAGTCCTTTATCTTGATGCCTTATTCTGCTTCAAGCTGCTGGAAGAATGATCTAATTCCTTTCCTTTGTTCTGCCTAATACACTTTAGAGCTCTCAGAAAATACTGATTTTTACTAAAGCAGTAATTGTCAGATACCCCAGCTAGGAGTCACGTGATGGGGTTCTGCACAAATCAGAACCCACTGTAAGCTGGTGGATTTTGAAATTTGAAAACTGGAATGAAAAGCAAAGTGATGTATGAATATGTGAGTCAATTTTTATTTGTTCTGTAGGAGATGGTCATGGCACCCCACTCCAGTACTCTTGCCTGGTAAATCCCATGGAGGGAGAAGCCTGGTGGGCTGCAGTCCATGGGATCACGAAGAGTCGGACACGACTGAGCGACTTCTCTTTCACTTTTCACTTTCATGCATTGGAGAAGGAAATGGCAGCCCACTCCAGTGTTCTTGCCTGGAGAATCCCAGGGACAGGGGAGCCTGGGGGGCTGCCGTCTGTGGGGTCACACAGAGTTGGACACGACTAAAGTGACTTAGCAGCAGCCGCAGGAGTGTATATTAGATGGCAGTCATCACTGTAGTTATTCTGTGCTGTGCTATGCTTAGTCTCTCAGTCATGTCTGACTCAGGGACCCCAGGGACTATAGCCCACTCTGTGCATGGGGATTCTCCAAGCAAGAACACTGAGTGGGCTATCATGCCCTCCTCCAGGGGATCTTCCCAACCCAGGGATTGAACCAAGGTCTGCTTCATCGCGGGCAGATTCTTAACTCTCTGAGCCACCAGGGTAGCCTGAGAATACTCAAGTACTTCTCCTTCTCCAGAGGATCTTCCTGACCCAGGAATCGAACTGGGGTCTCCTGCATTGCAGGAGGATACTTTACCAACTGAGCTCCCAGGGAAGCCCTGCAATTATTCTGTAGGGTTTCCTTGGTGGCTCCGAGGGTATAACGACTGTCTACAATGCGGGAGACCCGACTTCGATACCCCTTCTCAATTCCGTGTTACTTCGTAATACCCTCCTGGAACTTTCCTACCTTTTGATCCTTACCTTGCCTAGAGAACTTCAAGGACAGAGGAGCCTGGCAGGCTGCAGTCCATTAGGCATGACTGAGCGACTTACACACTTCAGCTGTGGGACTTGTTTCGGCCCAGTGATGGAGGTGTACCAGTTCTGAGCTAGGGTTTCAGGACTCCTTCCATGTTTCTGGCTGAGTTCTTGCGCTTCTGCCGTGGCCGGAAAAGAACATTGCTGGAAGTCTGCTAGTCCTAGGCGAAAGAGGGGAGATGGGTCTAGCAGAGCCACCTCACAGACTGGTGAAAGACTCACCCCCATGAGCTGCACACCCTAGAAGCATGAGAAACGCATGTTTATTTTTGTGTGCTATTGAGCTGTAAGGTGACTTGTTCTGCAGCAGGGGACAGTCAGTCTGCATGTGATTTACTAAATAGAACTCTGCTGCCAGAGATGACTGTTCAGATTTTTCAAACTCCTTATTGAAACTGACAACAAATGTTTTGTTAATTAGTGTATAGTTTGCTAGAAATTACTTTTTATGGATGAAATGGATAAGGTTCAAGATATGTCATGGCCCTACCACCATAATTATTTGGGTTCTATAGCTCAGGTAATCCAGCCAGCTCAGCAAACTAAAGACCTTTTGACCAGGTCTGGAGAGTCGTTGTCCTGTGTTCCTCCTACAGCATGCAGGACTATGTCTTGTGACTGGACTCTATTGGGTTGGCCAAAAAGTGTAGAAAAGCCCAAATGAAATTTTGGGCTTTACAAAAAAAATATGATAGGCAATAAATAGACATATGACTGATTTTGAGGTTGATTGCTAATACATGTTTCCCTGTGTGGGAAATTTTTTTGAGGCTTGCTTTCATTGTGAAATATGGAGGGAGTTATTAATGCTTTGCACCACATTCTTCTGGCTCTTCATCTTTAATGGGACATTGTGCCTTGGTGTTTGTGGTTAGTACATTGTGAGAGGAAGTTCCTGCCTGAGCATCACATTGCCACTATAAACTTCCAGGATTCTTCCCCATTGCCCTCTGCCATGGCCTCTGACAATGATTCATTTAGTTGCCATCTGTCAGTCTTGGTCCCCAAATAAAAATGACAAAGACAAGGTCAGACCCTTAAGTCAACATGCCATGGATATAAGACTGTGATTTTAGCCTCTCACATGTTTTATCCCTGATTTAGCATAGGCTAGACTTACATCTTTTTGGGTGTTACTTCTAAAAGGTCTTGTAGGTCTTGGTAGAACCGTTCAACTTCAGCTTATTCAGCGTTACTGGTTGGGGCATAGACTTGGATTACTGTGATTTTGAATGGTTTGCCTTGGAAACAAACGGAGATCATTCTGTTGTTTTTGAGATTGCATCCAAGTACTGCATTTCCAACTCTTCTGTTGACCATGATGGCTACTCCATTTCTTCTGAGGGACTCCTGTCCGCAGTAGTAGGTATAATGGTCATCTGAGTTAAATTCGCCCATTCCAGTCCATTTTAGTTCACTGATTCCTAGAATGTCGATGTTCACTCTTGCCGTCTCNTGTTGACCATGATGGCTACTCCATTTCTTCTGAGGGACTCCTGTCCGCAGTAGTAGGTATAATGGTCATCTGAGTTAAATTCGCCCATTCCAGTCCATTTTAGTTCACTGATTCCTAGAATGTCGATGTTCACTCTTGCCGTCTCCTGTTTGACCACTTCCAATTTGCCTTGATTCATGGATGTGACATTCCAGGATCCTATACAATACTGCTCTTTACAGTATCAGACCTTGCTTCTACCACCAGTTACATCCACAGCTGAGTATTATTTTTGCTTTGGCTCCATCCCTTCATTCTTTCTGGAGTTAATTCTCCACTAATCTCCAGTAACATATTGGGCAGCTACTGACCTGGGGAGTTCCTCTTTCAGTATCCTATCATTTTGCCTTTTCATACTGTTCATAGGGTTCTCAAGGCAAGAATACTGAAGTGGTTTCCCATTCCCTTCTCCAGTGTACCACAATCTGTCAGACCTCTCCACCATGATCCACCATCTTGGGTTGCCCCACAGGCATGGCTTAGAGTCACTGAGTTAATAAATAAAGCTGTGGTCCTAGTGTGATTAGATTGACTAGATTTCTGTGAGTATGGTTTCAGTGTGTCTGCTCTCTGATGCCCTCTTGCAACACTTACTATCTTACTTAGGTTTCTCTTACCTTGGGCATGGGGTATTTCTTAATGGCTGTTCCAGCAAAGCACAGCCGCTGCTCCTTACCTTGGATGAGGGGTATCTTGGATGAAAGATGATGCTGTGAAAGTGATGCACTCAATATGTCAGCAAATTTGGAAAACTCAGCAGTGGCCACAGGACAGGAAAAGGTCAGTTTTCACCCCAATCTCAAAGAAAGGCAATGCCAAAAAATGCTCAAACTACCTCACAATTGCACTCATCTCACATGCTAGTAAAGTAATGCTTAAAATTCTCCAAGCCAGGCTTCAACAGTATGTGAATTGTGAACTTCCTGATGTTCAAGCTGGTTTTAGTAAAGGCAGAGGAACCAGAGATCAAATTGTCAGCATCCACTGGATCATGGAAAAAGCAAGAGAGTTCCAGAAAAACATGTATTTCTGCTTTATTGACTATGCCAAAGCCTTTGATTGTGTGGATCACAATAAACTGTGGAAAATTCTGAAAGAGATTGGAATACCAGACCACCTAACCTGACTCTTGAGAAGTCTGTATGCAGGTCAGGAAGCAACAGTTAGAACTGGACATGGAACAGCAGACTGGTTCCAAATAGGAAAAAGGAGTACATCAAGTCTGTATATTGGCACTCTGCT
>SJYA01001438.1:799091-839521 GCA_006410615.1 Neotragus moschatus
TTAGAACTGGACATGGAACAACAGACTGGTTCCAAATTAGGAAAGGAGTACTTTCCTGTGTATTGTCAAGGCTGTGTATTGTCACCATGCTTATTTAACTTCTATGCAGAGTATATCATGCAAAATGCCTGGCTGGATGAAGCAGAAGCTGGAATCAAGATTGCCAGGAGAAATATCAATAACCTCAGATATGCAGATGACACCACCCTTATGGCAGAAAGTGAAGAGGAGCTAAGGAGCTTCTTGATGAAGATGAAAGAGGAGAGTTAAAAAGCTGGCTTAAAGCTCAACATTCAAAAAACAAAGATCATGGCATCCAATCCCATCCCTTCATGGTGAATAGATGGGGAAACAGTGGTAACCGTGAGAGACTTTATTTTCTTGGGCTCCAAAATCACTACAGAGGGTGACAGCAGCCATTAAATTAAAAGATATTTGCTCCTTGGAAGAAAAGCTATGACACCCTAGACAGCATATTAAAAACAGAGACATTACTTACCAACAAAGGTCTGTAAGTCATCTAGTCAAAGGTCCATCTAGTCAAAGGTATGGTTTTTCCAACAGTCATGTATGTATGTGAGAGTTGCACCATAAAGAAAGCTGAGCACTGAAGAATTGATGCTTTTGCACTGTGGTGTTGGAGAAGACTCTTGAGAGTCCCTTGGACTGCAAGGAGATCCAACCAATCTTAAAGAAAATCAGTCCTGAATATTCACTGGAAGGACTGATGCTGAAGTTCCAATACTTTTGTCACCTGATGGGAAGAATCAACTAATTAGAAAACACCCTGATGTTGGGAAGGATTGAAAGTGGGAGGAGAGGGGATGATAGAGGATTAGATGGTTGGATGGTATTGCCAACATGACAGGCATTAGTTTGAGTGGCTCTGAGAATTGGTGATGGACGGGAACCCTGGCATGCTGCAGTGCACGGGGTCACAAAGAATCAGACACGACTGAGTAACTGAAGTGAACTGACTCAGTCTGCGGGCTTCCCTAGTGGCTCAGACATTTAAAACTCTGCCTGCAATGCAGGAGACCCAGGTTCAGTTCCTGGGTTGGGAAGATCCCCTGGAGAAGGGCATGGCAATCCGCTCCAGTATTCTCGCCTGGAGAATCTTATGGAGAGAGGAANAAGAATCAGACACGACTGAGTAACTGAAGTGAACTGACTCAGTCTGCGGGCTTCCCTAGTGGCTCAGACATTTAAAACTCTGCCTGCAATGCAGGAGACCCAGGTTCAGTTCCTGGGTTGGGAAGATCCCCTGGAGAAGGGCATGGCAATCCGCTCCAGTATTCTCGCCTGGAGAATCTTATGGAGAGAGGAACCTGGTGGGCTGTCATCCATGGGATCACAAAGAGTTGAACACGACTGAATGACAAACACACAGTCAGTGTAAAATACAGATTGAAACTTCTCTGGACTGAGAATAAGGTGATGGGGCTCTAATTCCTTCTCAGTCAACAAGCAGATTGTTTTAAGCAGGATGTCTGATTTCTCATGACTGGGGCATGCTCAGAAAGTGGGAGACAATATCTGGTTTAAAAGATTCCTGGTGGTTTAGGAATAAATCATATATGACATGGAAGAAATACATTTTTTGGAAAGTTAAGATAGTTAAATAAACTTAGGCTATTTTCATTTTAATTTTCTCTCAGCAAATACTCAGGGCCAATCCTGGCAAAAGCCTTTGCACCCCAGCTGGAAAACTTCACCAGCTCAGAAGTGGTGTCTCAGAAGCTTTTCGCCTCACTGCTGCTGAGCCTCGAGACTGGAGGACTTGCTGAACATACGCATAATGCATTTCAATATGCTTTTCATGTGGGCGATCCCATTTAGTCTTCCCACAGTATTCGACTTAAGTATGATTCTTTCAATGAAGGATTCTTCATAAGCAATTGAAGGTCAGGTCAGGTAAACTGGCCAAGACCACACAATGAGAAGAAATTAGCAGAACTTCAACTCCAGCGAATTCCTTTTCCTCCCGGTTCATGCCTTTGCTCTGCTATAAGCTGCCTTGTGTTCCATCCCCAGCAGGACTCTGCTTTAAAGCACACAGAGGATATGGTCTTCCTTCACTTGAGGTGTTGGCGAGCCCTTTCCCTGAGTGACCAAGCGCAGCTTGGCATGTCATACACAGAATTCAGTGGCCCAGCAGTTACATCCCCCTGAAGATCAAACGTGGTGCCTTTTCTGACCTCTCCCATTGGTCTAATTGTTTCTTATTTTTCAATTTCTTTTCTTGCCATCTTTTCCCTTTTCTCTATGCTTTTCTCCACTCAGTGCTGTGTCTTGGGGATGTGGTAAGAGAAAAATGAGTGAGGATTAAGTCATTGCATAAGTAAGTGAGGCAAGAAGGCTGAAGCATTTTAGGTTTTTTTTTTTTTTTTTTTCCTTTTAACAAAATGAGTGAAATATAGTTGGCGGTATCTATTTTATTATATTTTATTATTTCCAAAGGCCTTGGGATTAAAAATCTAATAAATGTACTTTCTTAAAACACAGTTTAAATGTATCTTATGTCTTATCTCTTTATCCAAGTCTACTATTGTGAGAAAAAGAGAGCAAAAGTATGCTGGCTTGCTTAAAGGAGGCAAAAGACCTGTGTGTACTCCAAAAAGCTATAAAACACTGATGAAAAAAAACCCCAAAACCTGAATATGCTTAGACTGGATGAATCAATATTGTTAAAATGACCATACTACCCAAGGCAATTTACAGATTGCCTATAAATTTACCAATGACATTTTTCACAGAACTGAAACCAAAAAAAAATGAAAATTTGTATGGAAACACAAAATAACTCAAATAGCCAAAACAGTCTCGATGAAGAAGAATGGGGCTTGAGGAACCACATTCCCTGAGTGCATACTATACTACAAAGCTATACCAATCAGAAAAGTATGTAACTTGGGCAAAAACAGACACATAGATCAGTGGAACAATTTAGAAAGCTCAGAAATAAATTCACACACATATGGTCAATTAATCTATAAAACGGTGGCAAGAATATCCAATAGAGAAAAGAGAATCTCTTCAATAAATAGTGCTGGGAATACTAGACAGATACATGTCAAAGAATTAAATTAGAGCATGCTCTGACACCACATACAAAAATAAACTGAATTCAAGATTTAAATGTAAAATTGGATCCTGCAACACTCCTGGAGAAAAGCCTAGGCAGAACACTCTGACGTAAACCACAGCCATGTTTTTGGGTTTATGTCCTTGAATAATGGAAATAAAAACAAAAATAAGTGCCGGTGCTGCTGCTGCTAAGTCACTTCAGTCGTGTCCGACTCTGTGCGACCCCACAGATGGCAGCCCACCAGGCTCCCCCGTCCCTGGGATTCTCCAGGCAAGAACACTGGAGTGGGCTGCCATTTCCTTCTCCAATGCGTGAAAGTGAAAAGTGAAAGGGAAGTCGCTGAGTCATGTCTGACTCCTAGCAACGCCATGGACTGCAGCCCACCAGGCTCCTCCGTCCATGGGATTTTCCATGCAAGAGTACTGGAGTGGGGTGCCATGAAACTTAATTAAACTTTAAAAAGTTCTTGCACAGCAAAGGAAACCATAAGAAAAATGAGACAGCTTATACGGTGGGAGAAAACACTTTCAAATAGCATGATCAACAAGGGATAGATTTCCAAAAGTACAATCATCTTATACTGCTCAATATCAAAAACAAACAACCCAATCAAAAAATGAGAAGAAGACCTAAATAGACATTTCCCCAAAGAAGACATCCATATGGCCAGCAAGCACAGCGGGAAATGCTCATATCACTAATTTTTAGAAAAATGCAAATCAAAACTGACATGAGGTGTCACCTCACAGTGGTCAGAATGGCCATCATTAAAAAGCCTACAAATAATAATACTGGCGAGGACCCAGCAATCCAAGGACTGGATCTGGAAAAGATGAAAACTCTAATTCAAAAAGAAACATGCCCCCCCCCCAGTGTTCATAACAGCACAATTTACAGTAGACAAGACACACAAACAACCTAAGTGTCCAGCAACAGATGAGTGGATAAAGAAAATACGCTATACATGTATATGGTATGTATATATGCAGACACACAATGGAATATGTGTGAATGAAAAGAATGAAAAATGCCATTTGCAGCAACTTGAACAGTCCTATAGACAGTGATACAGAAGAACTTATTACAAAGCAGAACTGGGCTCACAGACAGAGAAAACAGACTTACAGAATCAAATGGGAAAGGAAAGGGGAGAGATAAGTTAGGAATTTGCTATTAACAGGTGTGTGTGTGTGTGTGTGTGTGCACGCGTTAGTTGCTTAGTCGTGTCTGACTTTCTGCAACCCTATAGACTGTAGCCCACCAGGCCCCTCTGTCCACTGGATTCTCCAGGCAAGAACACTGGAGTGGGTTGTCATTTCCTTCTCCAAAAGGAACTATAGAAAGAAAGAAAGAGAAGTCGCTCAGCTGTGTCTGACTCTTTGGGATCCCATGGACTGTAGCCAATCAGGCTCCTCCATCCATGGAATTTTCAGGCAAGAGTACTGGAGTGGGTTGCCATTTCCTTCTCTTTATTAACAGGTAGGTACTAGTATATTTTAAATAGATAGCAAGCATGTAGTATATAATACAGGTAACTATATTCAGTATCATTTATAATAACATATAAGGAAATACAATCTAAAAAAGAACATGTATATGTATGTGTATAACTTTGCTATATGTCTAAAATATTTAAATCAATTATACTTCAATTAAACAAATGGGAAAAAAAAAAGAATTAATGGGAATGATGTACAAAAGTGTGCTAGCCTGGTCTTACACACTGGAGATACCAAGTAGGATTATACAATGTTTCTTACCTGAATATTCATTGAATATAGATATTTCAATCGAATGCTGACTGTTGGAGGGGGAGGAAGTTGACTATTATATTGACATAAGCATTATATTAAACTTTAGTCCTCAACAAATATGTTCATAAGTATGTTTGTATATTGGATCTTCCCAACCCAGGAATTGAATCTCGCATCTCCTGTGTCTCCTGCATTGCAACTGGATTCTTTACCTCTGAGCACCAGGAAAGCCCCTGAATATTACGATGAACTTCAGGAAATACATTTGCTTCAGGTGGTGAAGAAAATGCTGAATTTCTTGTATTTCATTTCTAAGACTCATTCTTGTTTAACCACATTTCTCGTTGTTTTCCCTCTCTCATTATCTGTAACATTTCCTTCTTTAGTTTAGAGATAACACCTTGTTCCATTCTGCAGCTCATCCCCAGCTCTGTTGCCATCGTTTTATGTTAAACTTGTTCCCAGATTGATTAGTCATGGTGATGTATTGCCAAGTACAGTAGGTTACACAGAGAAAAATCCCTCCGCACAAGGAGAAGCTCATTGTCCTTGTGATTTTTTTTCCCCTACAGAAGATATGCTGAGGAATATAAACATATCTTTTGACCGTATTTATTGAGGACTAAAGTTTAATAAATGCTTATGTCAACATAGTAGTGAACTTCCCCCAACAGCCAACACTTGAAATGTCAACAGACACGTGAATGCATGTATGTGTGTTGTCAAGGGGGATAGTTGTCGATGAAAGCTCAGTCCTTAGACTGGGAAACAATATTCAGAAGACGATCAACTTACTGCCGGAAACAATGAAAGGAAGGGAATGTTAGCCAAGGGGGAAAGGCGCCATATGTCCTGCAGTACCTACCACAACGGGGAGCCCGCCTAATAGCTATCTTCAAGCACCCTGCTGTGTGTAGGTATCGCGGACATATGGTATATTTCACCCTGAACTGTGAATTTCCTGAAACTGCTGTAATGTTCTTTTAATGAAGTTTGTGTGGGTCATTATATATAAGCCGGGATGTTTAAAGCACCCCTGTTTCTTCCACTCACAGTAATCAAAGGACATTTGTCCTTTTTAATGTGTGCTTCTAACTACTGAATTTTTCCAGGTTTGAAATGTTACCTGCTCCACGTCCTCCTTTCTCCTCTCTCCTTTTCTCCGGAAATCTGTTTTTCTCGCTCCATTTCTAGATCTGATTCCCTTTTCTTCTTTTTCTATTTTCTGTAGTTAGCACAGGGCAAATTTGAGGAAAGGATTCAAGTTATCATCTTAAATATCAAAAGTGTGTGCACTTTTATTTTCAAAATGTTTGGAACAAAATTTGGAACTCAATTTCAAGTTTTGGATTTCAAACATATTAATCTAAGTAGGAAGCTCTGTTCATTATCTCTTGAAGTGTCATTTTTTTTTTTCCTTCGGGACATTTTATTCTTGTTCTGAATTCAGCACAGCCACTTCTGACTTGCAGCCTGTGACTTAAAAATAATTTAATGGGATTTGTAGATTCAAACAGTACAATATATCCCGATTGTGAGAATGAGAAAGAAAATCTTATAAGGGTTGAGTGGAGAGTAAATTATGATAAAAAGCATATAAACCTGTAGTAAAGGATATGGGTGAAAGATATACGTTAGGGAGTTATTCCTGATGTGAAATTAATTTGGTGTAAGTGTAACTGCTAAGGAGATAGTTCATCCAAAATCAATGAAGATAGTTACTAGCTCAAATAAGACACAAATGACACTATCTTATAAAACAATTATTTCTCAAGGTTCATTGCTGCTGCTGCCGCAGTTTAGTTACTAAGTCGTGTCCAACTCTTTGCGACACCAAGGATTGTAGCCCACCAGGCTCTTCTGTCTCTAGGATCTCCCAGGCAAGAATATAGGAGTGGGTGGCTATTTCCTTCTCTGGGGGATCTTCCCGACCCAGGGATCGAACCCATGTCTCCTGTGTCTCCTGCACAGCAGGTCAGCAGGTGAATTCTTTACCTCTGTGCCACCTGGAAAGCAGATGTGTATAAGAGACAGGCTATAAGCTGCCTTGTGTTCCATCCCCAGCAGGACTCTGCTTTAAAGCACACAGAAGATATGGTCTTCCTTCACTTGAGGTGTTGGCGAGCCCTTTCCCTGAGTGACCAAGCGCAGCTTGGCATGTCATACACAGAATTCAGTGGCCCAGCAGTTACATCCCCCTGAAGATCAAACGTGGTGCCTTTTCTGACCTCTCCCATTGGTCTAATTGTTTCTTATTTTTCAATTTNAAAGATACTGATATTTAGTGGAACACAGCACTGTAACTTCACATGAGGACTTTTTATTATAGTTTTGAATTATGATAAATGTGAGAACTACCTCATTTTAAGTGATTTTGCTTAACTTAAATATACAGTTTCTATTCTTTGAAAATAGATGTTTAAATATTTTACCTGATAGGAAGATATTTATGGTAATAGGAGATGTGTAGCCATATTCTTCCATAAATGTTAAGAAACTGAAATGTCCACACAAAAAGTGTCCAAGCTAATCTGTATTAATAAATCGTGCTTTCAGCTCAAAGATCTTTGTGTTTGGTATTAAAGAGCTGAATGGGTACAGATTAGGTTGCAGATTCTTCTAGGCATTTTCTTTAGTTAAAAAGGAAAAATTTTGTTTTGTTTTGTTTTTAGAACATTCTATGTGCTCTAACCATATTTAAATGTTTTGACATCAATCAAATTGCTTTTCTGAAGGGGAAAAGCACATTAAAGCTAATTTTACTATCTTGGAATTTGTGATACTTAGTGTCTATAAAACATTTACTTTTGTTCAGTTTTTGATAAAAGGGTTAACCAAGTAAAACAAAGCAAAAGAAATACCTTAGGGCAGTCTCCTTGAGAAAATGTATTGCTAGACTGGTATATATATTTTAAAGGTTTCTACAAGATCTTCATGACAAGTAAATTTACATATATTCACTAAAGTAGGAGCACATTAGCAGTATTAATTACTCAAGCCCTTTTGTTCTAAAAAGTGATTTTTATTTTAAAGTATTTTATAATTCTTATTTAACAATAGTGTATATTCTTCTTTCCTTAATTAGTCCATGCAGGGATTTTTTTCCTTTTCCATTTGCATCATGGTTCCAATCACTTACAATAATTGGCAGTTCTTTGTACTGAGGACCATATGTAGCCAAGAGGGGCAGCTCACGATGGAGACACCTAACACCTGGCTTCACACCCAAAACCCTCCCCTACTTTGCTATACCAACCGCGGGCAGGGCAAATGATTTCTCCACTCCTAATTACCGTATCTGCAAAAGCAAAGTGTGTACCTGGGGCAGTGCTACTTTAACTTTAGTACACATAAAGACCACCTAGGATCTGGTTGAAAATGCAGGTTCCTTCCCTCACCCTTCCCCTCCAGCAACCATAAGTTCATTCTCTAAGTCTGTGAGTCTCACACGGGTAAGGAATAGTTATGGAGTTTAGAATGGGCATGTACACACTGCTGTATTTAAAACGGATAACCACAAAGGGCCTACTATAGAGCAGAGGGAACTCTGCTCAATGTTATGTGGCAGCCTGGATGGGAGAGGAGTTTGGGGGAGAAAGGATACTCATGTATGTACGGCTGAGTCTCTTCGTTTTTCACTTGAAACTATCACAATGTTGTTAACTGGCTATACCCTAATACAAAATAAAAAGTTTTAAAAATCCCAGAATCAGTAGTTCTGGGGTGGGGCTTGAGATTCTGCATTTCTAAAAGTCTCCCATTTTATGCCAGTGGTACTGACTCAGGTTGAACAAAAAGACTCATTCCAGTTTCCTGAACCTAGGGAGATTTTTAACAATATCAATGCCTGAGTCCTAGCTCAGATAATTGAAATGAAACTTTTGGTAAGCATTCCAGGTCCAGGCATCAATAATTTTAGTTACCCAGGTGATGCAAAAATCAAGCCAGAGTTGAAAATAATTATTTGAGATGATACCTGATTTCTGTTCAAGCCCTATGAATGCCTTGGTAGACAAGGTATACTTTGTAAACCCATGTATTCTATCGCAGAATGGGACAACCTGTCAATTACAGAAGATTGGATAAGAAAATGGATAATTTTTCAGATAGGGAATTCATGTTAGCGCTGCATGTCTCACAGTAAAAGGAGCAAAACAAGAAAATTGAAAAATGTAATTGAATCCCACCAGGAGCTCCAAAGGGAGATGAAGAATTCATTAAAAAAAAAAATGGTTTGACTTGGTGCAAAGATTGTAACTTGAAGCAAAGAAAAGACAAAGGTCAAGGCCACATTTAATTAATCATGGGGAAAGCCACATGTAATTAACAGCTGTGTGGGATAAATATCCATGTCTGTGTGCTTGTAAAGGTGAAATGGATCTTGCTTGAGTCTGGGCCTATGACCACAGGAGAATGTTCAGTCACTCTTAGTGGAGCTAACCAATCATTTGTTCCCATGGGACAAAGAGTGCCCATTCTGTCCAAACTCTTAATTTAGTTTTCTGCCTGACACTTAGGACCTTCTGACATATCACAGTATATATTTCCTTTGTTTGCATTAAAATATAATGGGAAAGTTTTGTCTTATTTTCTTTTTGTATCCAGGTAACTGCCTGGAAAAATGCCTTAGTACAAAATATGTGTCTTGGGTGAATATTGGTTGAAAAAGCAAATAAATGGTAGAAATATAGTTAGAATAGAACAACAAAATAGCAAAGGAAGAAGAGAGAATTCTGCTAAGTCGCTTCAGTTGTGTCCCTATATATGTGACCCCATAGACAGCAGCCCACCAGGCTCCCTCGTCCCTGGGATTCTCCAGGCAAGAACACTGGAATGGTGTGCCATTTCCTTCTCCAATGCATGAAAGTGAAAAGTGAAAGTGAAGTCACTCAGTCATGTCCGACTCTTAGCCGACCCCATGGACTTCAACCCACCAGGCTCCTCCATCCATGGGGTTTTCCAGGTAAGAGTACTGGAGTGGGGTGCCATTACCTTCTCCAAGAAAGAAGATCTAGAGATCCATGCTGACTCCTCCTACTGGCTAGTGGAATTTGCATTGCTTTTATATAAAATCTCAGCCTTATAAACTACTGTGTCTTGAATATCTTAAGATGTTTACACCATAACATTCTCATTAAGTAACAAAATATACATTTAAAATTCTAAAAAACAATAGAATTTTATGAGTAAAATATTTCAAATATCATACTAGGTACTTAAATGATTAAAGAATCCTAAATTCAAATGCAGAAAATTACTCTTGCATATTTGCAAGAGGAATTGAACACTTTCAAATTATTTTTCCTTTTTTTGTTTTTTGCTTTTTCAGAGAACTCAGTAATTTTCTGATTATATATTCTATTCTGTTCTTTGGAGCCTGATTCCACAGTTATATAGTGGCAGACTCTTCTACATTCTGGAAATAACTTAGTCTTAATTCATTCTGAATTCTTAGAAGACTTTAAGGTTGGTATCAATGAGAATCCAACAATGGGCTGAAGAGTTTGACATTTTTTCCATGTCCTTACTTTGGGGTCAGTATAATGGGAAGTTTTATTTGGGTGTGATCTGGGTTTGAAGGAAAGTTTGTTCATTTAACAAATCTAGAAAGGTTATAGTCAAGTATATTCGTTCTTTCTATCTTATGTATAACAGGAAATAAAAGAGCCAAAGGGACTGGCAACAGTGATGTGGTGTTTGTTTGTTCTGTGCTTTAATGGGATCTTTATTAGTATAAAGCCTTATTAAACAACTTATAAGGGTCAGTTTAATTCATGATTTCCTGATGGTGTTTATGGATATTTTACTTTATTGGTTTTGTTTTCTTTCAATTTCCTATTCTTTAAAGTATGTATGGGAGGTAAATGTCTGATCACAGCAACTCTATTTACAGGCTTTAAAAAATATTTTATGGGGTCTTTAATGATATTTTGGAATTTGCTTTTGCCATAGTGTGTTTAGATAATTATAGCTTCCTTTTTAATGCCCTATACCTTCATTCTGATTTTCTTGACTCTGCTCTATATTAACATTTGGAAAATCTATATATCAACAACAATTATTTATTTCTCTAAATACTGCTAAAAACAGATAGTTGAGTTTGTGTTAACTTGAGTTAACAGACACTTCAATCAAATTGTGAATTTTAGAGACAATATATTCTTATATGTGTTTAATAATGTGGTTGAATCAATGGGAAAAAGGAGACGACTGCTTATAAAGAGAGGTCTGTTTCCCCTCCATTAAGTTTAATTGCAAACATTTCAGGCATAATGAATCACTTCTGACCGTAGGCCACTTCATTGTCATTCTGTGGTCATTGTGGCTGCTTGTGGGTGCAAGTTTTGTATCATCAATTAGTTGTGGGAAGAAAATTGTAGGCATAATTGTGGATATTGTTGGAGCCCTTTTGTAAGTTGCTCATGAAAAGGAAAAAAAAAGCAAATAACTTTTAGAATCCTTTGGCCTACTAAAACTTAAAACTTTTTTTTTTTTTTTTTTTTTGCTTCATGGAAGTTAAACAAAATGGTTCTTATATTTTTGGTTCTCTGTATTAGTCTGATGGAACAATCCAAAAAGCCATTTATGAGAAATTTTAAAATGTACTTTGAGAAAACCATCATAACTATATTTTAAAATTGTCCTGCAAAGCCCTGGGCAGTTCAAAGAGCCAAGCAAACAAAAGATATAAAATTACCTTAGTTTTTCTCAAGCCTGTAACCACCAGAATAAAACAAAACTGACTGCTTTGGGTCGATTATAGAAATAATGCAGCCAGAGATGCCAATATAGGGCAGAATTTACTAGAAAAGAGAAAGAAAGTCCTAGCCAGTGAAGTCATGTGTTCATGAGGTCATGCTACCTGTAGCATTGTGGACATGCAAAGATTTTCTGAAAGAAAATGTTTTAATAGGTATTTAGGAGCTGGAGTCAAAAAGTAAGATAAACAGGGAGGGATCACAGTGATGACAGACTCAGAATACATTTTCTTGGTGGTAGATGTAATTAAGAATTCAACTACAGTGCCTTTTGGACTGAATTCACTATGGTGCATTCAGTGTTTAAGCAAAGAAGCTAGAAATAAGAAGCGTTGAGCTGTGGACTTATTTTTTGTATCTGACTATGAACAGAAATGAGTGGTCATTCTAGGGTGTATATATGTGTGTTAGTTGCTCAGTTGTGTCTGACTTTACGACCCCACGGACTGTAGCCCACCAGGCTCCTCTGTCCATGGAATTCTTCAGACAAGAATACTGGAGTGGGTTGCCATTTCCTTTTCCAGGGAATCTTCCCAATCCAGGGATTGGAACCCAGGTATCTCATGTTGTGGGTAGACTGTTTACCATCTGAGCCATCAGAGAAGCCCTGGTGTGTGTGTGTGTATATATGTGTGTGTGTGTATATGTGTGTGTGTGTATATGTGTGTGTGTGTCTGTGTATAAATATACATATATGTGCCAAAATACATACAAAAATCCCACACACAGATTGTTTTATTTGTAAGTATGCATATAAATGCAAAGAAAACATAATGAAAAGTAACGGGATATGAAAAGTAGCTAAAGTGGTTACTTATAAGACAGGAGATTGGAGAGGGAAGCTTTTGTTATATAATTTTAATTTTTTACTAGAAGTCATGTAATGCTTTTGTAATTTTTTTTTTTAGAAAATTTGTACAAGACAGAAAAAAAAAAAAAAACCAGAAAAGAAGCCTTAGCGCTTTGAGACAGAGGCTGAACAGCTAGAAGGTGCGTAATCACTCTAAGTTTCAAAGCAGGTAGAGTGGGTGGAGGCAGCAAATAGAAAAGCCAACAGTGTGAACTTAGTAAATGCGCTTCTCCTTCCCGGCGCCTGTGCCTGCGTGCGCCTTTGCTTAAAGCGCTCCTCGCAGACAGTTACGGGGCAAATTCCTTCACTTTTGTCTGTGATAACATGTAGTTTCTCTGGATGGTCCTGTTTCACCTTTCCCAGATATATATTGCCTGCTACCCTTCATCCATGCTCTTGCCCTGAATTCATTTCCTTTCTAGCATTTTTCAATGTCTCTGACTATATTCATTCATTTTAACATGGGTGTCTGTTCCCAGGGCCAGAATGTAAGCTCCGGGATGGTAAAGCCTTTGGCTCTTTCTTGTCCCAGCACTGAGAACAGTGCTGGACACATAGCAGATGCTGAAAACATACGCATTGAAGAGGAAAAGGAATCTTATGGACTCTGTCGTATTGTACACTCTCAGGAGCAAAAGCCAAATAAGATGGAACCTAAAGCACAATGCCAAACATAATATAACCAATTGCCTTGAAAGTTAACTTGTTCTACTTACAAGTAAGCATTATATCTTGTATTTCATATCTCTTGGGTATTTGAATGTGTCTCTTGGTATTAAATGGAGAATTTAAAAGTGAAGTACAGAATAGGGAGAATTGTAGCTTAATGTTAAGTCTGAACTATCCCTTCCTAGTAAGGATGCTTTTAACATGTACTATAATTCCCTAATTTCTCATTGTTTCTACCTAATGGCTATCATAGACAGTCTCAAAGAAGAACGTTATGGCCTCGGACTGTTGTTTTAGACTCAGTAAGATCTTATTACAGAAATATATACTTTAAAAATACTTCTCTGTCATGATGTTGAACTTATATTTTTTCTTTACCCCGTTTTCTATTAAAGTAATTATTTACTGAGTATTCCTATAAGCACACAACAGGAATGGACACATTCAAATGTGACTTAATAAACTGTTTAGCCATTGTCCATATAGTCCAGAAGGAATGTGTTGAGTTTTATCCTGAATTTTACACTCCAAATAAAAATAAATTGAAATTTTGTCTGAAGTTGTTCAAAATTGTTGGTTTTACAAATCTACTCTCCCTTATACACACTTGGTAATACAGCATGTGCAAGTTTTTAGAGGAAGTAACACTTGCCTTGAGTATAATAAATGGTGAAGATAGAATTTTCTAGAACTTCAACTAAAATGCAGATACTGGGGAGGATAGTTTATTATTTGACCTACTGTGCAAGAAAACTTGCAAGATACAGATTTTTATTGGTCTCTCTTTGTGTATTTAAACATCACTGCTGTAAAATTAATTTTGCTTTGTAGTTTGCATGACTTGATTTATCTGTAAAAGATGTACAAAAATCATGAAATAAGCAAGTGGATTTTAAATTACAAAGTGCCTCAAATAAGCATATGAGATATCGTTAATAAATACTAGACAGCAAAAGTAGAGTTTTAAACAACCTAATATGGTAAAGAAAGATAATGAATTTTAGGTATATACACATTTCTGACATTGAGGATAATCTAGGAAAAAAATGTTTGCCTTAATTTCAGTAGCTAAAGGCAATGGTATGCCTGTTTTTTTTTGGTGTGTGTGTATTAATCACCGTAAGGAATACTAACATAATCTTTATGTGACGGTTTAGAATCTTAGGATTACTCAACATTTTACGACCTCTTCCAGAATTGCCACAGTGCTGGAAAGGTATTTAAGAAATGTGGAATTATTTGTAAGAATGCAGAGCCCAGGACCCTGAAGTCTAGCATTCTGGGTTTTAAAAACATTTATCTAGCCTCCCAAATTTTGAGAACTACTTGTTGACAATATCATGAAAGAGACAATAATACAATAACCATACTGATTATACCAACATAACATTAATATCTAATATTTCAAATGTGTTTATCACTTACCACCTCCTTGGTTGCTCAGAGAGTAAATAATCTGCCTGCAATATGGGAGACCTGGCTTTGATTCCTGGGTTGGGATGATCCCTTGGAGAAGGGAATGGCAACCCACTCCAGTATTCTTTCCTGGAGAATCCCACAGACAGAGGAACCTGGCGGGTTACAGTCCATGGGGTCACTAAGAGTTGGACACGACTGAGTGACTAACATACACATATTTATAGACATATTAGTTGTAGTAAGTCCTTGACTGAGTGCTTAACACACACACACCCCTTTATAGGTATGTTACATATATTAACTCCTGGACTGAGTGACTAACACAACCTTATAGGCATGTTTCATGTATTAAGTTCTTTACTAGTTGCAATTACCCTGTATGATGGACACTAGTGCAAACTCCACTTACTATTGAAAAAAGTTTGGCACAGAAAGGTTAAGTAATCTGACCACGTAGCACAGTGTGTAAGTGACGGAAGGCTGGAACGAGCAATGGAACTAAGGGAACATGTTTTCTGAGTCTGCCATATGAACCATTTTAGAATTTCCTTGGGCCACGTCCTTGTCAAGAATGGTGGGTCAGAGTTGGACATGGCACAGGCTGCTCACAAAGGTCTTTAAAGTCCAGAGGGGAGACAGACAAACACATGAAGCCAGAAGAAAATATAACTAGAAGATGATCAGGGAGGAGAGGAAAACTATTAACTCCAGACAAAAATCTCTACAGGGGAGGAGACTCAAAGATTGAGTGGAAATAGCAGATAAGATGGTAGCCACGTTCCCTACAGTATAAGAGTGTCTACAAGGCCTCAGGACATTAGACCACGGCGTATTTAGGAAAAAACAATTCATCGTGCACAACTGCAGTGTGTAAGCTGAAGACGAGTTGGGGGGCACTGAAGCTGGAGGGTAGATCAGGACAGATCGTGAAGAAAACGGCTTCACTGGCCATGCCAAGGCGATTAGCCAAGGGTGTGTCGATTTTGGCCCCTGAGTTGTGCAGGGCAAACCTGACACTAGTGTATGCAGTGGGGGAGTGGCCGTGGACAGTATTAAAGAGGGGATCCAGCTGTCAGATTTGCTACAAACTTAAACCAGTTTTCTCTAAAGCATTCTTAGGAAGACTAGCACCCACGTGAAATATAGTTGAATCTGAGACCTGGTCAAGTCTGATTTGATCAAAATGAACCATTTTAAGGATAGAAAAGCCATCAGCTATGAAGTTCAGGGTTCATCCGGACTCTTCCCTCAGAATTCTTAAAAAATGTATCGATGTTCATAAAGCTGTCACTACTGAGAGCAGGAACTGTATCAGAGAAATAAGTTGCAGACTCAAGCTCTGACTTCGACAGGGCTGCCACGTGGCACACCTCTTGGCTTTTGCTGTAGATACTGCATTTTGCCTTATCACTCAAGAAACTTGTGGGGAAGATGCTAATAAACTCAGAGCAAAGCTAGTCCTTAAGCAGGGCTTGGGCAGGGTGTTTTGTCTAGGGGCTCTTCATGGGTAGGGGGGCAACCACCAGGGCAAGGATCTCAGAGAAATTGCCAAAGCAAGTTTCAAGTAACGCAGCAAAGCGGACAGAAGCTGAGGAATCAGAAAGTGCTCCCAAAAGAGGGAACAGGTTAACAAATTGCCAACAAATTGAAGTATGGAGAAAAATCTATATAAATTGAAGAATAGAGAAAAATCTATACAAGCAGGAAGGCAAATTTTAGAGACTCCTGGGAAAATGATTATAGATGAGTTGCTGGGGAAAGAATAGTGAAAGTAAGCAGGCTTGGTTAAAAAAAGCCTCATAGGGAAACTTCCCTGGCAGTTCAGTGGTTAAGAAGACTTCACCTTTCAATGCAGGAGCTGCAAGTTTAGTCTTTGATGGGAGGAACTAAGATCCCACATACCTTGTGACAAAAACAACAACAAAAATATAACAGAAGCAGTATTGTAACAAATTCAATAGACTTTAGGTCTACATCAAATAGATATTTTTAAAAAATGTTAAATACTGATAGGAAAAGAGAAGAAAGTTATTTAAAAATAATTTTTTTAAGATATGGTATACCTGGTAGTGTTAATGTGGCAAATGACCAGGGATGCTCCTGACTTTCTAAAGTAATCATCTGAAAAATACTTGGGGCCTCCCCGATGACTTAGTGGGTGAAGAATCTGCTTGTGATGCAGGAGACACAGGAGATAAGGGTTCAGTCCATGGGTTGGGAAGATCTCCTGGAGGAGGAAACAGAAACCCACTCCAGTATTCTTGCCTGGAAAATCTAATGGTCAGAGGAGCCTGGTGGGATACNGTGGGTGAAGAATCTGCTTGTGATGCAGGAGACACAGGAGATAAGGGTTCAGTCCATGGGTTGGGAAGATCTCCTGGAGGAGGAAACAGAAACCCACTCCAGTATTCTTGCCTAGAAAATCTAATGGTCAGAGGAGCCTGGTGGGATACTGTCCAAAGGGTCGGACAGAAGCGGACATGACTGAGCTCTCACGCACGCACATTAAGTCCTTAGCTGAGAGTCGTCCTGGGCAAATTTGATGACAAAGCCCACCTTCTTGCAATTATAGCGACTTAACCAATTCTGCAAGCCCTAGTGTAATTATAACTCATTCACGCAGGAGGCCCCAGCATTTCTTCAAGGGGAGAGCCTTTCATCTCAGCTACTTTGCAAGGTTTGGAGTAGGTGTGTTCCTGTACAGATAAAGGTGAAGTGGGACACGTGATCTGCTCACACTTGAAAAATGCACTATGATGCTCTTCCTTGCAGGCACATTATAAAAATTGCATATTCCCGGAATGGACAGTCTTCATTTGTTGATTTTTTATGGAGACAGTTGATTTCTATATGGAATAGAATAAGTATTGCGTTTATCTCTAAGGGCAATTATAAACACTGACGATACATATTAGGAAATACTTTTTAAAGTGTGTAGGCTGGCAACTGAGTGAAATCTCTGAGTTTATACTTGACCTTAACTGCTTTTCAGAAATGCAGAGTCAATCATGTAAGAATAGATTATAAACGTCTCTTAAGTACCTGGGTAAGTGAGCAGAAAAGTCCCTTGTAAGTTTTAGTGTCAGCCAGCGCAGTGTCAAGCGAAGAATGAAACAGCTCAGCTGTGTGTGTAGAAAGAGGCCTCCGAGGTGTTGATTCCTGCTCTTGATGCGTAGATCATCCTCGTAGCATTTGCCTTGCAGCTGCTGAGTCTGCCTTCTCACCTATATTGTCCTCTATCATTCCATAACGTGGCCCAGCAGAGTGGGTTAAGGAATGTGTTTTAAAGCGGGCACAATTTTTCCCAGTCCTTTCATCTTCCCATAACGATGTAAGTGGGACAACACTGCGTGGGATGTTGTCGGGAAAGGCGCTGGAATGCAAATCGAGCATCACCCTCAGGGCAAGGGACGGGTCACCCGCAGACACCTGTGGTGGTTTGGGCCATCCCGGTTTTTGCATTTTGAGAGGCTAGGACCTTGGAGAGATGTGCAGAAGCAGCAAAGATGGGAAGGAGGGTGCTGCCCTGCCACCTTAAAGGGACTGTGGAAGTGACAGGTAAAAATGCACAGCTGGTTATTGAGATTGTAAATGACAAAAAGTCTTCCTAATTTTCTGTAGTTATTATCTGTGTACTCTTAAACAAGAATTGCACGCTCAGTCACTCAGTTATGTCCGACTTTGTGACCCCCACGGACAGTAGCCTGCCAGACTCCTCTGTCCATGCAAGTTTCCAGGCAAAAATACTGGAGTGAGTTACCATTTCTTCCTACAGGAGATTTTCCCCAACTCGGAGATCGAACCCAATTCTTCTGCGTCTCTTGAATTGGCAAGCAGATTCTTTACCACTGACTCACCTGGGAGGTCCTAAATAAGATATATACTTCCTCATTTGTATCTTCCAACAAGCCAGTAAGATAAAGTCTAACTGTTTCTCTTTATAGGAGAAAGGATTGAACCCTGAGATGTGGCAAAACTGGCTACATTCCTGGGACTAGTCAGTCCTTGAACTCAGGCTGGCTGAATTCACAACTTTTTAGAATCAAAATCTGAGGAAAAAATCGCAGGTCTCATCTAAAATGAGAGTATGTGACATGAAGTATAAATACTTGGAAATAATTTCTTCCAAGTATTTTTCCTTTGGGCTTCCCTGATAGCTGAGTTGGTAAAGAATCTGCCTGCAATGCAGGAGACCTGAGTTTAATCCCTTGGCTGGGAAGATCCCCTGGAGAAAGGAAAGGTTTCCCACTCCAGTATTCTGGCCTGGAGAATCTAGTCCACGGGGTCACAAAGAGTCGGACACAACAGAGTGACTTTTCACTTTCACTTGGAAATACTAGTCCATGTGGTAAATAATATGTCTTTCTTAAATTAAGAGGAAATGCAAGTGGGTTTGGAAAGGTCTGGACAATTTTGTTCAATGTTCACTGATATAATTTGGCTCTGGGTTTATATTTACAGAGGAGCTAAAGCCCCTCCATCACCACCCTGCCCTCCTGCCCCGTGTCTTCCTGTGGGCTTCTCCTTGAGCTCCTCGCGGGCAGCCCTGAAGTGCCGGTGCTTCTGAAACAGCCTGCAGAGCCTTTGGCTTTGGAAACTGAGACTCTTAAGCTGTAACTGAGGTTCTGTTTGTGGTACAGTTAACCAAATCAGTCACTACCTATGATGACAGAGGAAAGAACATGAGGCCAGGAGGTGGGAGTGGACTATTTGCTAAGAAATTCCTTTAGCCCCAATAGCAATTTTTTTCTAGGCATATAAGATAATAATTAAAGTGGAGGTATTCCTGAAATTTGCAATATTCCAAATCAAACTGTTAGGATAGTACACTTATACAGACATATTGTTTTTGGCCTTGTAGTGATTATGCAGAGCAGAATCAAAGACCTTGAAGAGTTTAAACCAATCCAGTATCATGAGGCTTTTTATTATTATTATTTTTCATTTTCAAATCTTTGTTCCCCTGTTTCACAAAATACTGGTGTGTAAGTCCAGATGGTTTTCAGTGTGCAAAGCTATGGAAAGTAATACGTTGGGAAAGTTTGCTTTAATTAATTAATTACATTTTGGTGGGGATTTGCTGATTTGAAACTTTTTTATGTCCTGAGGATGATAAAGAATGAAGACCATGAGAGAACACATTATATATCTTGATTACAACATTAATATAGTAACTATATTTATAAAACTACATTTATGAAATCAATAATAAATAAATCATGACAATAGGTAATGATATACTTAAGAAGAATTGCAAATGGTTAACAAAATGATGAAGCCCATCCCCAGCCTTCCTGTGAACTCCAGCAGTCCAGTCAAGCTTTTCAGTTACGAGAGATGGAAGGTCAAGAGCACAGGTTGAAAGATGGAAGGTAATGAGGTTAGAAGCTTATTATGTCAAAGCACTGAGGTCACACATTTCTGCTGAAATAACTATAGCTCACATTTAATAAACCCTTGCTATGTGAAAAGCTCTGGATTATTCAGTCCTCATGAAGACTCCATAACGTGGTACTCTCATTATCTCCATTTTTGACAAAGAAGGAAATTTAGCTTATCATTAATTATAAAATTAAAAATTATACAAGTTAGGCCAAGATGGGACATAAAGTTTTCAGGGACCTGATTACAAATTCATACTCTGAATTACGAGGCTAATTATATTAATTAAAAGAAGAAAATCAGTTTTTGAAATAAACATAATCTAAATCATCTTGAGTTCTCTAATCGACTGACCAACTAAATGTAGGTGTGTGATGGGATAGGTGAGATTGGAAAGTGGTGCTGCTGCTGCTAAGTCACTTCAGTCCTGTCCGACTCTCTGCGACCCTAAATGGCAGCCCACCAGGCTCCCCCATCCCTGGGATTGTCCAGGCAAGAACACTGGAGCGGATTGCCATTTCCTTCTCCAGTGCATGACAGTGAAAAGAAAGTGAAAGTGAAGTCACTTAGGCATGTCTGACTCTTAGCGACCCTGTGGACTGCAGTCCACCAGGCTTCCCTGTCCATTGAATTTTCGAAGCAAGAGTACTGGAGGGGGGTGCCATTGCTTTCTCCTGAGAAGGGTTGGTTATTTGTAAATATTAAGGAATTTTACTACAAATATTTATAAATATGTAGGTTATATATATATATATATATAATTTAATTTGGTGTATGGTTACTTATCATCTACCAGGTGGTGCAGTGGTAAAAGACTCTTCCTGCCAGTTTAGAAGACACAAGAGACATGGGTTTGATCCCTTGATTGGGAAGATTCCCTGGAGCAGGAAGTGGCAACCCACTCCACTAATCTTGCCTGGAAGATTCCATGGACAGGAGAGCCTAATGGGCTACAATCCACTGGCTTACAAAGACTCAGACATGACTGAGCAGGCATGCACAACAGTTATTTAGCAACGTTATATTAGTTTCTACTGTTCAGCAAAGTGCATCAGCTGTGTGTACGCATATATCCCCTCTTCTTTGGATTTCCTTCCCGTTTAGGTCACCACAGAGCATCGAGTGGTAGTGTGTTTCTTCCTTTCTTTCTTTTTTAATGAAGCTTTCTATTCTGTGAGTGAGTGAAGTCGCTCAGTCGTGTCCAGCTCTTTGCGACCCCCTGGACTGAGCCTACCAGACTCCTTTGCAACCCCATGGATTGAGCCTACCAGGCTCCACCGTCCATGGGATTTTCCAGGCAAGAGTACTGGAGTGGGTTGCCATTTCCTTCTCCAGAGGATCTTCCTGACCCAGGGATCGTACCCAGGTGTCCCACACTGTAGGCAGATGCTTTACCACTGAGCCATCAGGGAAATCTCCAGTCAAGTTGAGGCCCACCAAATGCACAAGCTGTCTCTCTCCTGATCAGAGTTCTGGGCAACTTGTAACTGTACTTGTTGCTACCTGCCTCTGCCTGTGACTGAACGCTCCAGGAGGGCAGGAACTATATCTGTTTTGCTCACCACTCCCCACACCTGGCATAGCACCTGCCTTACCACAGGTGTTCAAGAAATAGTTCTTAAATGGAGATTCAGTCTCCAAAGTCTAAATTGTAAAAGCCTTTTCTGCAGGCAACCACAACAGCTTCAACAACAGCAACCTTCTGTTTGCCTGGGTTCTGTTTTACTGAAATTTCAGTTGGACTAAACAACAACAACTATCACTTGGACGCTTAAGTAAATAGGTTGGAAAAGGCTTGTCAGACTCACTTTCAGGTGTGCACATGGACAGTTGTGGATACAGCAAAACTAAATAAAGGGTGTGTGTGTGTGTGTGCAGTTCGGTCATGTCTGGCTCTCTGCGTCCCCCTGGACTGTAGCCCACCAGGCTCCGCTGTCTGTGGGATTTCCCAGGCAAGAATACTGGAGTGGGTTGCTGTTTCCTCCTCCAGGGAATCCTCTCAACCCATGAATCCAACCTGCAGTTTTTGAATCTCCAGCATTGGCAGGCAGGTTCTTTAACACTGGTGCCACCTGGGAAGCCTGTGGATAAAGGATAAATATCTCCAAATGCTCCAGTATAACTCATGGTACAAGAAGAAAGTAATTCATATTAGAGTGTTATTTGAAACTTTTCAAAAAGAAAAGAATAAGGAAGTATCAGTGGAGTAAGATTGCTTGGTAAAAATCTTTGTGGTTTTGGGCGTGATAAAGACATATATTGCTTAGTATTGAAAATATCATGTATATATGCATATATAATGCATTTGGGGAAGTTTTTCAAGTGATATAAATAAACAATAGTGTTTGATAAAAGATCAATTAGAACTCCATCCAATCCATGTAACAATAGCTCTATAGTTACTGCTAACCCATTTTAAAATATAGTGCTTGGATATGCCCAGGGGAGATTTATTAGTTACAGAAAATACATTGTTGCAACCACTGATACCTTAGTAGTGGGTGATAAAATAGCTAGAGATAGAATAGAATTAATTCAGAAACCGTTGACTTTTCTTGGGTATCGAGTGCAGCTGACTGGGCAAGTTCTGTCTTAATTGCTCCAGAGCTGTTTTATAGCAGTCTTTCAAGTCAGCATACACTTGGCTGGACCTGGACACTGCTGCTGCTGCTAAGTCACTTCAGTCATGTCCGACTCTATGCGACCCCATAGATGGCAACCCACTAGGCTCCTCTATCCCTGGGATTCTCTAGGCAAGAACACTGGAGTGGGTTGCCATTTCCTTCTCCAATGCATGAAAGTGAAAAGTGAAAGTGAAGTCGCTCAGTTGCGCCTGACTCTTAGCGACCCCATGGACTGCAGCCTACCAGGCTCCTCCATTCATGGGATTTTCCAGGCAAGAGTACTGGAGTGGGGTGCCATTGCCTTCTCCCGGACCTGGACACAGGCAATCACAAACTCAAGTGATTCAAACTCTCTTCTTTTCTAAACTAGTGTTGTTCAAATTGCTGATCACCATGCAGAAGGCTGTACAGTCAGTTTAGGTGATCTTATCTATCATTTCTAAATGAAATAGATATGAAAGAGTTGACAGTTTCCCAGTGCATGTCACTGACTATGGGTAATGGCTTTGTAAAGACTTCTGAACATAGAGGTGTATGCAAGGAGTAGGGGCTATACAATGGAGAGTCACAGAGACTTGTGTATGGCTCATAAGTTAAAATAACTGTATTTCTGACTGCGAATGGAGACTAAAATTGGATAACATTGCCTTAGACAAAAAACTGATAAAACTTGCAGTGTGGTCTCCCTATACTTTGGGGGTCTCCCTAGTCCAACTCTTGGGACTCCTATTTAGGAACATAGTTTGTTCTACTTTCTGTGTTTGAATAGCCCATTCTACCCTCCTGCAATGTAAAATTCATCCCGGTGTTCACTTAGGGGAACTTTCTATATCATTTCTTCATTGATCAATCCAGATTCTATCCTGTTCCAAATTAATTTTCCTCATCCACATCTCTCTTAATACTCTTTATTGGTACTAGATATGTTCAAGGTTAATGTTAAACTCTTTAATCTAGCATAAAACTGTTCTTCAGCAATTGGCCCTTGCCAATATTTTGAGAGTTCCGTGGACCTCAAGGAGATCCATCCAGTCCATCCTAAAGGAAATCAGTCCTGAATATTCATTGGAAGGACTGATGCTGAAGCTGAAACGCCAATACTTTGGTCACCTGATGTGAAGAACTGACTCATTAGGAAAGACCCCGATGATGGGAAAAATTGAAGACAGGAGGAGAAGGGGACAATAGAGGATGAGATGGTTGGATGTTATCACCGCCTTGATGGACATGAGTTTGAGCAAGCTTCAGGAGTTGGTGATGAGCAGGGAAGCCTGGGGTGCTGCCGCCCATGGAGTTGCAAGGAGTCGGACATGACTGAGTGCCTGAACTGAACTGAACAACTGAATGTTTTGAACCTCATTCCCTACTGCAACTATACAAGGACCTAGGATTCTGCAGAATCGAAACACTTACTGGATGCAGATTGCATGAAGGCCTTCCACACCTCTGGGCTTAGACACAGTTCTACCTCACTCACTCGTTATTCCTCTCTTTGTAAACCTTTAAACCTTCCATTTTTTCCCAGTTTACACTCACCACCTCTGTAGGGTCTTCTCTGATGCCCTTGAACCTTCGCAGTATTCAAGTGGTTTGCCTTTTCTGCCTTCGTAGTTTTCCTTAGCAAGCATGTCTCTCCTATTGTATCTTATATCATGTTTCATTACAAATTTCTAGCAGAGTACTTGGAATATAGTGAGACTAATTACAAGGCACATCGGGGCTTCCCTGATGGTTCAGCAGGTAAAGCGTCTGCCTGCAGTGCAGGAGACATGGCTTCAATCCATGGGTTTGGAAGAGTCCGTGGAGAAGGTATTGGCAACTACTCCAGTATTCTTGAAAAACCCCATGGACAGAGAAACCTGGTGGGCTACAGCCCAGTGGGTCACAAAGAGTTGAACACAATGGAGTGAGTAAGCGTAAGATTAATACTACTAATACATATTTGTCAAATGAATAAATGCCAATAAACATGGAAATATATATTACTTAGAGATATCATTAATATATTCTGGGCATACTTGATGGCTGCTTCGCTTTTTTTTTCTAAAACTGAGCAGTTATTAATTAACACACCAACACTGCGCAATTGGAAATGGATTTCTACATGATAAAGTGAGAGCATCATCATTTGGTCGACATGAGTCTTGAGCCCTGCAAAGAACTGCTTGCATAAGCTGTTCTTGAAGAGTTATTATTTTAGTCTCCAGAAAAATGGAAGGAAGTGATTTGCTTGTGTAATTATGAATAAATTCTATCCCATGTTTGTTTGTGGTGTTTTGTGAGGAGGAGAGTAAGAAATAATGTAATAGGGACAACAGTAGAAAGAATGGGAAAGAGACTGTGAAAAGAAGACAAAACTGGTCTTCTTTTTTTTTTTTCCACCAACAACTTTGGCTCAAAGAACATGTGTTGCTACCCAAGAAGTATAAAATAAGATTCAAGGCTCAAAAATTTACTGGTCTTTATTCATCACTGAAATGTATCCATCGTAAAGTAACAGGGCTGAAAATATAAACTCAAAGTGTTGTTTTCAATTTCTTAAAACAAGCCAAACTGAATTAAAATGGGGGTATGCTTGATTTTTTAAATGCAAATAAGATAATTACCCAAGACAAATTAAAGCGTCCATCTTCATGATTTTGTAGACGTGCACTCATCCCCCTTGTGGAATAACGAATATTGTTCTTTTCCCTTTGAACATGCACCATAAGTGAGATAATTTTTCTTGGCGTGTAGTTTTTCAATCATACTACTGTTGCAGTAGATAAGCAGAGGAGGATTGAATCCCTGTCTTCCAAATGTAATCATAAGTAGATATTTCACACTAATGTTGGCAAGTGTGATCTGAAATATTGGACACGTGTGTAACTTAAAGAGATTAAGCTGACATTTGTGTTTCTGATAGTGAGGTGTGGATTCCAGAGACAACAGAGAGTTAGAGGGTAGTGGATTGGATGTCAGGGTTCAGAGGGAGTGGAGTGAGAGAGGGGCCGGTGGACTAAATTTTATAAAGCCTTCTTTCATTATTTCCATGGGGCTAGAGAGTGAACTATGATGTATCTCCAGTAATTAATTTTAAAGAAAGGAATATAATGAGGGTTGCTCTGGGTCATGACTCCCTTAAAATAACCCTGTGAAGTACCCTTATAATCTCTAAATAGTGCATGAGGCATCCCTGGTGTGTGTGTGGAAGGCTGTCGAACAACACATGAACATTCCTCAACAAGCACTTCCGCCCTGTATTTAGTACACTGCTCCCCCGGGTGCAAAATGAAATCCCTGTGAGTTGGGTCTCCACCCTCCTCCCTGTTGTCTCAAGTGACCGGCTATCAGCCGCCAGGTGTGCAGGTGTGACACCACCCTAGATTGTTCATCCTCCAGCTGGCTTATCAGACAACCATAGACACATGGTCATGGGCAGCTGAGCTGACTCAATCCAGAAGAATCATCCAGTCAACCCAAAGAACTGTGAGTCAAACACGGTGGTAGTTTTCATTCACCAGGGTTGAGTGTGAGCTGTTACAAGGCAAAACCAAACATAATGAAGTTTTTGTGGAAAAATAAAAAACTGGTCCTACTGTAACCATATCCTCATAAGTAAAGTATAAATATTAAACTCAAAGAAGTTATTTTAAAATGGACATTCCTACAAATTTTATCAATAAGATGCCTCACTTGTTTGGCAGAAGAAGAAAGACTAGACATCGCCTTGGCATAGCTGAATTGGGTAATGAATCACTTTATATACCTCGCAGGTGATATTTGAGCGACAAATGGAAAGCAAGTCACAATTTAAATACTCTAGAAGTTGAATTAGAATAGATGGAAGCGAGTTTCCCTTAAACGCTGACATAGCAAGATTTGCCATGAGCGTATAAAGTTGGAAAAACAGCAGTTGGGCTGCCATTCTAGAATGCTCTGTTTGATCTGTGACTCAAATGAATTTTTGATTCTGTAAATTACATGAGGGTTATGGCTGAACGTAGGTTATTTTAATATCATTGGATGGCATATTTTGATACATACAGTGACAAACACCATATTATTTTGCTTAAAATTCATTGAAAGTTTTGCTGAGAAAAGTTTTGGCCTCCAAGCATATTCCAATGAATGATTCTAATACTGTGCTAATCTGATACTTGGAGCTGAATTGCTAATATGGTAAAGATTTGCTGCCCACGCTTCCTCTGTTGCCGCTCGCTTCTGCTAAGCCAGATGTCTATTATCCATCTTGCCACCTACACGTTCAACTGCTAATCTCAGGGAAGGAAAAATGAAACAGCTTATGTTTGTGTTGCCATTACATTGACGGATCCCTAAGATGCAATGCTGAAGCAGATTTTTATCATAATGTAATTTATTGTAACCTATTCACTTGTCTTCTAGTGTTCCTCTAGTCCATTTGAGTACTTTGAACTGCCATGCCAACGGCAACGTGCTTCGGGCTGTGATGTTATGGCTTTCCCATCAGAAAATCGTGTATACCATTCTCATGCCTCTTGTAAGCAGTGTGTTCAGTCCACTCCAAAGTGCCATCTGCCAGTGCAGACACCACTATTGAAGTGAAAGAGTTTCTCGTCACTTACTAGAAAAGGAATCGTGGACATATTAATAACAATACAAAGGACTAAAGAGTTGAGAATGAAGTCTGTCTGTCTCTATTGCAATTATAGGAAGACCTCGAAACAGGCTAAAACCTAAACAGATCCAAAACAGATATTAGTCAAATGATACTGTTATACCTTAAGATGTTTTCCCCTTTCTCTCAAAGAACAGTTTCTTCTTAGTCTGGATCTCCAGTTAAGAGGACCCAGATTCATCTAATCTTGGCCATATCTTGTCTTGAGCTTTTGTTAAGTGCCTCACATATTCCTCTCAAGGTGATTTTTAAACATGTACAGAAGTCCTGGATACTCCTTTTCTCAAGAAGTGTGACTGAACTCCTCTATTTTAAGGTATGGGCTGGACTTAGTAACTTACTAACTTCTAATAAAGAGAATGTGAGAGAAATGATGGTGTCTGACTTCTGAGACAAGGTTGTAAGAAGAATTATGATTTCCTTGTTGCTCTCTCTTGGCTAAATTCCTCCTGGAGAAGACGGTGCCATGTTGAATGGATGTCAGGGATGCTGGGCCAGTCCTGCGGAGAGGACATTTGGCAAGAAAAGGAGGCTTCCTGCCAACCGCCATGTGAATGGACCATTTTGGAAGCATATCTCCCAGTTCTAGTTGTTCCTTAGAAGACTGCAGCTCTGACCGGCACCTTGACTGCGGTCTCATGGAAGAACCTAAGCCACAGCCATTCAGCAAAATTGCCGCTGACCTCTCGACCCAAACAAAGAGTACAATGTAATACATGTTTATTTTAAACTATTATGTACAATTTTAGGGCAATTTTGAAATTCAGCAGTTGGTAGTACACTCAAGCAAAGCAATCAGTGAACTCAGTAAAGCTATCAAATAAAAATATTTCTGAAATGTTGATTGTCAATACCTTTCCTTTAAAAAATAATGGGTAATTTATCTGAAATGTCTTTTTCCTCCTTCTATAAAATGTAGTTAGGGTATTTTAGGGAAATTACTAATTTTGGGATATAGGCGATTTGGAAAAAGGCTTATTATATGACTGATATTATAGCATGAAAATGGGAGCTGGTTGCATGTTATATAAATACATCTATTGCTGCTGTTGTTCAGTTGCTAGGTTGTGTCCAGCTCCTTGTGACTCCATGGACTGTAGACGGTCAGATTCCTCTGTCAATGGGATTTCCCAAACAAGAGTGCTAGAGTGGGTTGCCATTTCCTTCTCTGGGGGATCTTCCTGACTCAGGGATCGAACCCATGCCTCCTGCATTGGTAGGCAGATTCTTTACCACTGAGCCACCAGGAAAAACATGTACAGTTAGATATAAAACATGTGTGTATTTATATGTGAAATATGCAGGAAAAGCTTCGCTGGTGGGTTCAGACAGTAAAGACCTTGCCTGTAATGTAGGGGACTCTGGTTTGATTCCTGGTCAGGAAGATCCCCTGGAGAAGGGAATGGCTACCCACTCCAGCATTCTTGCCTGGAGAATGCCATCCGTGGAGGAGCCTCGGAAGCTGTAGTTGTTGGGGTGGCAAAGAGGCCAGCTGAGTGACTAACACTTTCACTTTCGTGTACGCAAGGAGTGACCTGATCGAGGGTTGTATTAGTGCACACTTGCTGGCCCGTGGACATCTTTTCACCTGTGTCTGTATTGGGCATGTGAGCACATGTTTTCTTTTCAAATTTGGAAAGGAAAAGAGTTCAGGGTTGGGAGACAATGCTAGTAGAGGAACCTGGAATAAGATGTGGAAAGCTGTGTGTTTCATGGCCGTCTCCGGTTACGCTCGGTTTCCTGGAGCAGAGAGGAAAGAACGAAAGCTGATGTAAGGAAAATTACGTCAGCGATGGCAATCGCCATCTGTGCCTGTGTCTACTCCCACGAAGTAGGGAATTTAGAGAAGAGGTCATTCTCCTACTCTTTGCTGTGAACCATCGTACCGTGTACTAGGTACTCTGGGATACTTTGGGATACATGGAAGATTCCTTATGCCTCATGGGTTAGCATCCTTAGGATAAAGAAAGGAGGACGTATAATGGGCAGTGGCAGGGAGTTCCAGCATTTGGCTGCACAGGCATATCAGGGGATGAGTAGACACAAAAGTCAAAGGTGAAGAACAAGGCAGAGCCTGTAGGCTGCTGTGTGGTGACTGCAGCGGACAAGCTCATATGGGCCCCTCTTTTGTGGATGCTCAGAAAAACTGGGGTATTCTTGCATAATTTGGAGTCCTGTGGTTCAGTGAAAAGTGCAGTGATTCATAGCCACAGTGTGGGCGGTCTTGGACGTATGTTAGTGTCGACTTAAAGAAAATGCACAACGTTAGAGTTGCAAGTCACATTTTGTTTGGGGCAAAATGGGGACTACAGCCTGGGAGACAGCGTTTCAGATAGCTCTGAGAAACTGCTCCAAAGAGGCAGGGAGAAGATGGCATATATGCACAGATTAAAGACATAAAGACTATATAAAGACATAAATAAGATATAAAGTTTATATAAAGATTTGGGTGAAAGGGGAGTGCATGCAATCAAGCACAGATTTTTTTGTAGAAAGCCTCTGCTAGTCTCATGAAGCTTCTGCTAATCACAAGGAACACCGTCACCATGAAGGATTTTGGCACTTTTCTAGATTTGAGGAGATACACGAACTGGGCTCATACAGTTAGTTAGAGATGAAAGCATCTAAGTATCTGAGGACCTGACTCGCCAGTTTTCCCCTGGGCACAGAGTGTCTCGTGTATACTCTCCTCCTTTGAAGGGTATTGGAGGTCAGTAGCTGCAGCAGCATGTAGCTTAGTCCTTGCAGAGGTAGATTAGGGAGATCGCAAGTGACAATTTAGAGTTGACGTTAGTCTTGATAAATATGTCTTCAACTTCTACACAATCGGTTCCTTTTTCCTTCTTTCTTTGCTCCCCCTCCCTTGCTTTTCTCTCCCTTCTTTCCTCCTCTCTTTCTTCTTATCTTTTTTCCCTTCATTCTTTCCTCTGCCTAACTCCTTTCGTGATTTCTCTTTTTTTTTCTACAGTTTAATTACTTTTGCATCTCGAATCTGAACGCACTGGCTGAGTTAGGTCTTTGATTTCAACAGTCTTTTTTTTTTTTTTTTTGGATATGTACTTTTTGCCACACACACACACACACATACCACACACACACACACACCGCACACATCCTGTTTTATGTAAGATACGTCAATCTATTTCTTAACTCTACTAGAGATGCTTTTGACCTAACTTGCTTTTGATAGTTTATCAAGCATCCTTGACATTTAGAATATTTGGAACCTAGATTACAGATTCCAGTCAATGGGGGACTGAGTATTGCCTTGAAGACTTTCTGTTGCTGCAGGTTGAAACTTGGTATGCGTCTTGACAGCCAGGTGCAATATTTCTTCCTCGTTGCATGGCTCACAGTCACTTAATAGTGCATTGTTTTCCCAAGTAAAACTCAGTGGAGGTGCAACATCTGGTTTCTAGTGAAAAAACCAATTTAATTTACCCAAATCCCTGGTGTGATTTACAGCGCACCAGTGAAGGTGGACTGCTTTGACACAATGTGGCAAACTGACTGCATGTGTCTGCATTGGCAAAGGCTTCTAAATGGCTCATTTAATGCAATCAAGGAATCTTTTATTCGGTACCACCCTAATAGCCAAAATGTTTACATTTCTAAATGAAAACCTTTTCCTTGGGTGGAAACATTTTCAAAAAAGTAGATGCTTTGGTCATGAAAGGCAAACTCAATGTTTTCCTTCGAATGGTAGAGATAGTGAAATATTTTCCAAATATCCTCAAATCTTATGAGGAGAATGCAGCCATTTGATAAATCCCTGACTCCGAACACCATCATTTGTAAAATGTCAAGCAATCAAATTTTCAATCAAACAAGCTATCAATTCTTGCAGTGAGATAGCTGGATTTTTGAAAACATATCCAAATTACAGTGATGATTTGAGGAAAATTATCAGGGTGATTCAGATAAACCCTCATATATATGTACGATTTTTATAGACTGCTAACAAAGCATAATTTAAGTGCCTTTTTTTAAACTATGTGTCTTTTCCTTTGAGACAGTGAACTCACATTTTAAGGTAATTCACATTTAATTCAGATTTATTGAGCATCCACCACATAAAGTGGTGGAAAAAGTCAGAACTTGGTGATGGGCTATAGACATGTCATTGCCATTATATATATATATATATATTTTTTCTTTCTTTCTTTCGTTTTTGGCTGCACCTCGTGGCATGTGGCATCTTTTAGTTCCCTAACCAAGGATCAAACCCTGCAATGGAAATGTGGAGTCTTAAACATTGGATCACCAGGGAAGTCGCATTATTTTTTTAACTCTTCCAAAAATAGGTACATGAAAGAATATAGGTGTTTACTACCAAGTTTTACTCTTGCTGAGTTTATCATAACATAATCAGTGAATTCATAGTGAGCCAAGCAGAATAAAATTGAACTTTCTACAACAAATGTAAATGAATGAATAAGATTTCTCTAAAATATCTAAAGCTGTTTTCTTAGCTTTAAATAATACATAACAATAAATCATTGTAGTAAAGTTAGAAGGTCACATGAAAACTTCATATAAACTTTACATTTTTAGGTCAGAATACAAATAAATCTCACATGAAGTAATCTTGGCACAGTGGCTAATTATATTCTTAGTGACATCAGGCTGTCTACTAGGAAATATTTTTCAGATTCTGCTCTTGTCTGTATATCAACTCACAATGTCCATAAGTGTATTCCATTTTCATAGTTTTGTGTCAATTTAAAATTCACGTCTTTGGCTTTGGCTTTTGAATTCAAGAATGAATTCGAAGGATTCAAAATGATAATTTAAAAATTCTACATCTGTTATGAATTATGATAGGTGCTCTCATATAAATTGCATGAAGTAGCTCTTTACAACCTCCCCAACCCATAATATTATTATTGTTTTGTAACAAGATAAATCATGGCAGACTACATGCAACTGCATCAGAAATTTAATAAAAGAGTGATGAATACTTGTTTCTTCTGATTATCTACATTTGCTGTAATAATAAACTATGTTTTTTAATTTGACTCTTTATTAAATGCAGCATTCTACTGCTCCCTTCAGCAAAATTATGTTTCACCCCGTTACCCATTTTGAGCCTTGGTTTTCTTATATTTAAATTCCAATACAATTTCAAACCTTGCATGATGTTTATGAATATTAAATGTCACAAATGTGAAATTTCTTGGAACTTATTAGCTACATACTTACAGATTATGGGGCTAAATAAGAAGATACACAAGGTGATATTTCTGGTTATTTTTACACTACGCATATGGACATACCTAGATCATTTCCTGGGAATGCTTGTGAAAGTTACATAACAGGTAATGGAGTAGTAACTTCATGCTGACTTGTCTGTTCTGTTTTGCTCTTATTTTGATTTGATTACCCTGATTTAAGTTGTTGACAAAATAACCTTCACTTATTCATTCAACTCACATTTTATGAGGGCTTTTTATGTTTCAGGTATATTCGTGGAAGATGACAAAGAATATCGCCCCAAAAGAAATGAAGTTCTTGTCTCACAAATGTACATTCTAGTGATGTAGGAAAAGATAATAAACAAAGCAGCACATAATTCAGCAGGTGGTAAGAAGTAGTTATATCAGTCAAGGTTCTCCAGAGAAATAGCACCAATAGGGTGTGTGTGTGTGTGTGTGTGTGTGTGTGTGTGTGTGTGTGTGTGTGTTGTATGTGAAGAAGAACATGTTAAGGGATTTTTAAGAAGATTTTTATATCTCTTGAATATTTTAAGGGACTGGCTCGCTTGACTGTGGGGTCTGGCGAGTCTATTGGTAGGGCAGGAAATTCAGGTGTGTGTGATATTGCAGGCTGGGACCGAAGTCCATAGGGCACACTGATTCTGTGTTCTTGACTTATAGCAGAAATCCTTTTTCTCCAGGAAAACTCATGTTTTGCTCCCAAGGCTTCCGGTTAATTAGATGAGGTCCATCTACAATATCAAGAGTAATCTCCTTCACTTAAAGTCAACTGACTTGAGATATTAGTCACATTTGCAAGATACGTTCCCAGCAACAACTAGACTGGTGTTTACCAAACAGCTGGGCACCGTAACCACCCAAGGGGACACATAAAATTAATCATCATAGTAGTATTTTTAAAAAGTAAAGCAAAATAAAGAGATGAAGTGATGGGGAAAGTAAAGTACTATTTCGGATAGGCTGATTAAGGAAGACTTCTCTGATGGTCAGTGTTCCAACTACTTAACACAGAAGGAACTGCATTCAAAGGCCTTAAGGTAGGAGCACGTTGGCATGGTTTATGACCAGCAAAGAGAACTTCTCAGTTAAGAATTAATGAAAGAAGAGGAGGTGATAGGAACACGAGGCAAGATGATTATTCTAGGAGAAACTGTGTAAGAGCTTTCTAGTAAAAGTTTTTATTCTGGGTGAGATAAGGAGCCAGTGGAAGGTGTTAGACAGAGGAGGAATATGGGTTGCAGTATTTCAATGATATGAATTAATGGCCTTAATAGAAATGAATGCCAGTGGTAATTGATAATTAAGTTATGTGGCATGAGAAAAGAAGCAGGTAGTCAAGGATTACCCCAAATGTTTCTTTGGCCTAAATTGCTAGAAAAATGAGGCTGCCATTTATTAAAATAGCAAGCCAAGACAAAGCTAATTGGGGTGGGGGCAAATAAAGAGTTAGCTTGGGAATGTTTCTTAAGTATCCAGAGAAGATGTTCAGTAGGAAATAAGGGGTAGTTATGAGACTTAGTAATATCTTAATGTATTAATGCGTTTAAAACCATGAGAGTGCAGTAATCACTTGTGGAATTAGAAAAAGGAATTTAAAGAAGTAAAAGAATAGTTCAATGTTTAGAGTTTGGGAAGATGAAAAGATCCAACATAAAGAACAATGGTTTAGTTGCTAAGTTGTGTCCGACTCTTGCAGCCCCATGGACTGTAGCCTGCCAGGCTCCTCTGTCCATGGGATTCTCCAGGCAAGAATACTGGAGTGGGTTGCCGTTTCCTCCTCCAGGGGATCTTCCTAACCCGGGGATCAAACCCAGTCTCTTGCATCACAGGCAGAGTCTTTACTGACTGAGCCACCAGGGGAGCCCTAAAGAACAAGAATAGCTGTGAAAACAACAGCAAAACTGAAAGAATAAGCATCTTGAAATAGGAAGTGTCAACAAACGTAAAGTTTAANATCAAACCCAGTCTCTTGCATCACAGGCAGAGTCTTTACTGACTGAGCCACCAGGGGAGCCCTAAAGAACAAGAATAGCTGTGAAAACAACAGCAAAACTGAAAGAATAAGCATCTTGAAATAGGAAGTGTCAACAAACGTAAAGTTTAAGCATTTTAGTCACAGTAATGTTTCTTAAACCTGTGTGGAATTCACCTCCAAGAGGATCCGTGTTCAAATAGATTTTCAATATCATTGATACTGTATCTCCCTCTGTGAAATTCTTGATGAATATTTCCATATTAAAACCTCTGAGAAACCTAAGGGCAAATGAACTGATTTAAACTGTCAAACTGTACTTCCCGGGTGGCTCAGTGGTAAATAATCTGTAATCTGCTTGCCAATGGAGGAGACATGGGTTCAATTCCTGATCCGGGAAGATCTCCTGGAGAAGGAAATGGCAGTTCACTCCAGTATTCTTGTCTGGAAATCCCCGTGGAAGGAGGATCCTGGGGGGCTACAGTCCATAGGTTAGTAAAAGAGTTGGACACAACTAGGTGACTAACCAACAACAGTCGTTTAAAACTGATACCTGGTAAGAATGTCTCCAAATTTTTTGCACCTACAATAATGGAGATGGGGAGAAGTGTTTAGAATTGGGATACCTTTTAGATTTCAAAGCAGGTGCACTGGGACAACCCTGAGGGATGGGATGGGGAGGGCAGTGAGAGGGGAGTTCAGAATGGGGGACACACGTACACCCATGGCTGACTCATGTCAGTGTATAACAAAAACCACTACAATATTGTAAAGTAATTAGTCTCCAATTAAAATAAATTTAAAAAAGAAAAAAATCAATAGAGCTGTGTCATAGAATGATGAAGGCAAGAGAAAGAGATAGCTAAGGATGGCTTTAGGAATTGGCTTTAGCAGTTGATGAAAGTTATCACCTATCACTAAGATCAGAAAGACTCGGTAAATATGAGGTCACGATTGCTTTGTCAGGTAGAGACTGAGTTAAATTTGAGATGTCCGTTAGATGCCCAAATGGGGATGTCTAAAAGACAATTCAACCACACTCAGAAGGAAAAAAAACTAGGGCTAGGTAAATTGAGGGGGTAATGAACATAAGAATATAAGATATCCTACGTGAGACTGCAGAGAAAATAAGAGATATTACTGGTTGTACCACTCCCCAACATGTTGAAGCAGTGTTATAGAAAGAATGGGAAATAACAATGATTTTCCAGTAGAGTTTTGACTAAAAGTTAGGAGTAGTGGGAAAAATACTCCCAATGTGTGAACTTCCTGCTATGCTCACTTGTAATCTTATGATAGATGGTGCAACACATATACTTTCATACTACATCTGTTATACCTCTTTCTAATCAAGTCCTAACAGTCCTGCCCTCCTCTCCTAGAAGTTTGTTTGATCTAACATGTAATTGAAAAAGCATCTTATATGTTATATGTTCAGTTCAGTTCAGTTCAGTCGCTCAGTCGTGTCCAACTCTTTGCGACCCCACGAATCGCAGCACACCAGGCCTCCCTGTCCGTCACCAACTCCCGGAGTTCAATCAGACTCACATCCATCGAGTTAGTGATGCCATCCAGCCATCTCATCCTTGGTCGTCCCCTTCNTATCTATCAGATCTAGGCCCTTAAATCTATTTCTCACTTCCACTGTATAATCATAAGGGATTTGCTATATGTAGGGAGTTGAAATGCAGACTCAGAGTTTACTCTTGACTTTTAAATTTCTGTCAGTCAAATCATTTATTCTGTGAGATGCCCAAGCAATTTGCTTCTTAAACATTTTCCTCAGTGCATTTCCTCATTAACCAATTCAAGAAGCTAGATTACTTCATATAGTCATTGTTGTCAAATCTCAGTTGAAATCCTTTTGCCTTTTTTATCTTTGGTTTTTTTTTTTCCTGCATTGATTACTATTTGGCTTCATCAAATTAATAACTTTGAAATCATTTACTCACAGTCATAGATTTGGGACAGAATGAGTTATCAAACATGAAGGGAAAGCTGATAATATTTGGTAAAAGACTAAATCAATTTTGTTGATTTCTAAAGACAAAATTAGGCAGAGGGGAGTCAGAAAGTCTGATTTCATTAATATGAAGTAACTATTCTCTGCTTCACAGTTAAAGAAAAAAGCCAAGAAATTGGCCTCATATTTCTCAACTACAAAATGTTAGCGTTGCACTTCTCAGGGCTGTGGGCTTCCCTTGTGGCTCAGCTAGTAAAGAATCTGCCTGCAATGTGGGAGACCTGGGTTCAGTCTCTGGGTTGGGAAGATCCCCTGGAGAAAGGAACGCTACCCACTCCAGTATTCTGGCCTGGAGAATTCCGTGGACTATATAGTCCATGCAGTTGCAAAGGACTGGGCAACTTTCACTTTCACTTTGGGAGCTGATTGCTCCTGTGTGGGAAATGAAATTGCTCAGCGTTGGGTTTGTGGTGATAAGTCTGAAATAGTGCATCAAATATAGATATTTTCCCATTATGCTACAAAGAAATCAGACTCAGGGAGTTTGAAGGCTGTACTAACTGAATGACTGCCAGGACAAGGTTCAAGCCCAACTTGTTTGTTGGCGTCACCTTCCAGTATATCAAGCTCTTTCAGTGGCTGGCTCATTCTTATGGTTTATGGCCATAGTCTTCCTCTTGCTGTCAAGAGACGTCTTGTAATTAGTAAGAATTCACAAACAAAAAATACACTATAAGAGAATAGAAGAAAGCCATTGTTGCTGATCTGGCTCTGATAAAGCTTGCAGCTTCCTACATTTGTGCTTTGCATACGAAATAAAAAGAATGAAGCTTCTGAAAGTGGGGTGACGCACACAGTGTGTTTTCAAAGGGATTGGAATTTTGCCAGGGCGTGGAAGAGTATATGGCCTTGAAGAGTATACAGCATATTTAACTCGGTGCTTCAGTGATTTAAATGGATTATGACCAAGAATACCTAGAACAACTGTAAATCAAAAGAGACATTTTCTGATTGTGTAAGTACTACATGGCCACTGTAAAAAGTTTGAAAAATATGGAAATATTGCAAGAGATAGCAAAATCACTCTTATCCTGATGAAGAAACACCAGTTTGAAACTATTTTGGGTGTATTTTCAGTGCATTTGCCATACATGATTGATCTTGTATTTATATAGGATTTCTCTTGTTGCATTTTATTGTAAACATATTCCCAATTTATTAAGATTTTAGTTAATTAATACACAATGTAGTGATGTGGTGTTATCACATAATCAATTGAGTTCAGTCGCTCAATTGTGTCCGACTCTTTGCAACCCCACGAATTGCAGCACGCCAGGCCTCCCTGTCCATCACCAACTCCCGGAGTTCAGTCAGACTCACATCCATCGAGTTGTGATGCCATCAGCCATCTCATCCTCTGTCGTCCCCTTCTCCTCCTGCCCCCAGTCCCTCCCAGCATAACAGTCTTTTCCAATGAGTCAACTCTTCGCATGAGGTGGCCAAAGTACTGGAGCTTCCGCTTTAGCATCATTCCCTCCAAAGAAATCCCAGGGCCGATCTCCTTCAGAATGGACTGGGTGGATCTCCCTGCAGTCCAAGGGACTCTCAAGAGTCTTCTCCAACACCACAGTTCAAAAGCATCAATTCTTCAGTGCTCAGCCTTCTTCACAGTCCAACTCTCATATCCGTACATGACTACTGAAAAAACCATAGCCTTGACTAGACAGACCTTAGTCGGTGAAGTAATGTCTCTGCTTATATTATCACATAATATATACTCTGTATTTATTTGTTGCACTCCTGTGGAAATTTAGGTTGTTCCACATTTGTTGGGAATAAGATTATGGTGAACTTGTTGATTGTTAAGCCTTGCAGTTAAAATGCCATGTAAATAGGGAAGACTTCTTTTTTTAAAATTATGTACTATTTTCTCATATTTGTTATTTAAGTTAATACAATCAGAAGAAAAGAAAATGCCACTTTTATAATTCTGTTCTTTGGAGTTATTCATTAAAAATCGCCAATATTGTGAAATAGTTCACTGAATTAAAATGAGAGCCGATTGGTCTTGTAAAGATAAAACAAGTGTGCTTTGAGGTCAGCATTTTGCAATATTCAGTTCTAGGCCTGCGAAAATAGTCTAATGCTGATTGCAAATAGTTTAGCATGATTAAGGCGGATCTCCTCAGAAATAACCTCTGCTTTCTAGTTAAAACATGACTGAACTAAATCTCCCATGGATCTTTTTCTGGAAGTCTTGCCTCCCCTTTTAGGCATGATGTTAGTCATTATATTGCAATTTTGATTATGAGTAGAATATTCGTATTTATGTAGCTGCTGACACCTCATCCTGTCATGATTAGAACACGCATGACTGAGTAGGTAATGATGGCCACGCGTTATGATAAAAGCAAATGAATGACTCAAATTCACCAAAGGGAAAATCTTTTCTTTGGAAACAGGTGTTGTATTTACAGTTATTTATAAGTTTTACAGCTTTTTTTCCTTCTATGCTTTTTCAAAACATAGAAATATTAACCCTTATAAGTATGGAAAAATTAAATGGAGACAATCCTATTAATTCATTCTCTTGGAAACTAGCAGAGAGAAGGAAAGAAAGGGGCAATAATATGTGTTTGCATCTATTGATCATTTGGCATATATTACTTAGCATGACTCAAAATTGTATCAGAAATTTATATATTTTAAGACAGAGATAATAATAGATTGTCTGACTGGGTTATTGATCCATCAGTGTAGATGTCAGTATCTGTATTACTGTTCACCCGTCTAGTTTACCTAGGACAGATCAGAGTGACGATTGGCATTGATCAAGATGGTGAATTGACGTTCCAATGAAAACCCCTGTGCACAGATTCCTTCTTTTTATTAGAATGGAGCTGCTGAGTTTTATTTTGTTTAACTAAAATGTAACTTAATCTGTTAAATTTTTTCAAGCATTATGTGCTGCATTCAATAGGTTCGGATTCTTAACATATCAGCTAAGATGAAAGAATAGTTTAATATGATAGAGTAAGATTTTTTTTCCAGACTCTGCAATCTCGTTATTTGTATACTTAATTTATAAATGATCTTCTCCATTTTCCTTTAGGCATCATGTTACATAGATTCAGGTTTCTCAATATCTATCATTTCAGAGCTTCACACATTTATTGGCCACTGTGTTCACAAGTTTCCCAAGAAGCAGTTACAAATCCATCAAGAATTGTGTGGTGTATTAAGCAAGTGGTCCAAATACAGAGTTTCATATCTAAGTTATAAATGATTAATCAAAATTTTCTTTAGAAATGCGTGGCTTCCAAAAAAATTCCACAGATGGGAAGCATATTAATTATTCTTACTGGGATGATTCTTAAGTGAAAAGTAGGCTGTTAATTTGCCATTTGGGAGTGGTTTCTTGGTTGTTTGTGGTGAGGTCAGTTCTATAATAATGCTTTTATTCTGTGATTTAGCACCGGACATGTAACCAGAAGACCTCCATTCTGGTCCTGTCAATAGCACTCTCTGAACCTGTGACTTTGTATCAACACATACCTTGTATAAGATTTTACCTCATTTATGAAATATTTTCTACTCTGAATTCAGCAGGTTAAAAGATCTCTGGAGATATATACTGGCTTTAATATTATAATTGCTGACATGAAAGTATCACTAACTTTATCCTAATTCAGTTCAGTCACTCAGTTGTGTCCGACTCTTTGCAACCCCATGAATCACAGCATGCCAGGCCTCCCTGTCCATCACCAACTCCCGGAGTTCACTCAGACTCACGTCCATTGAGTCAGTGATGCCATCCAGCCATCTCATCCTCGGTTGTCCCTTTTTCCTCCTGCCCCTAATCCCTCCCAGCATCAGAATCTTTTCCAATGAGTCAACTCTTCGCATGAGGTGGCCAAAGTACTGGAGCTTCCGCTTTAGCATCATTCCCTCCAAAGAAATCCCAGGGCTGATCTCCTTCAGAATGGAGTGGTTGGATCTCCTTGCAGTCCAAGGGACTCTCAAGAGTCTTCTCCAACACCACAGTTCAAAAGCATCAATTCTTCAGTGCTCAGCCTTCTTCACAGTCCAACTCTCA
>SJYA01001438.1:841159-854710 GCA_006410615.1 Neotragus moschatus
GTATAACTTAAATAAGCATGATGACAGTATACAGCCTTGACGTACTCCTTTTCCTATTTGGAACCAGTCTGCTGTTCCATGTCCAGTTCTAACTGTTGCTTCCTGGCCTGCATACAGATTTCTCAAGAGGCAGGTCAGGTGGTCTGGTATTTCAATCTCTTTCAGTATTTTCCACAGTATATTGTGATCCACACAGTCAAAGGCTTTGGCATAGTCAATAAAGCAGAAATAGATGTTTTCCTGGAACTCTCTTGCTTTTTTGATGATCCAGTGGATGTTGGCAGTTTAATCTCTGGTTTGTCTGCCTTTTCTAAAACCACCTTGAACATTAGGAAGTTCACGGTTCACGTATTGCTGAAGCCTGGCTTGGAGAATTAACCTTCCTTATTGTACATTTTCATGAAAAGTAGCAAATGTCTGGAAACATAGGACTTTTTTGAATACATTAGTTCACTAGGGTTGCTTTGACAAAGTACCATAGATCCAGTGACTTAAATGCATACCTGCATTTCTCGCCTTTCTGGAGGCTAGAAGTCCGAGCGTGACCAGGGGCCTGGCAGGACTTATTTCATTTTGAGGGCTCTCTCCTTGTCCTATAGATGCCTGTCTTCTCCTTTTGTCTTCACGTGGTCTTGTTCGTGTTCTGATCTTCTCTTTTTATAAAATATCTGTTATATTAGGGGCCTCATTTAACCTTAAATACCACTTAAAAGGGGCTTCCCGGATGGCTCAGTGGTAAGAATCTGCCTGCCAATGCAGGATAATCAGGTTCAATCCCTAGATAAGGAAGATCCCCTGGAGGAAGGTATGGCAATCAACTCCAGTATTCTTGCCTAGAATATCCCATGAACAGAGAAGCCTGGTGGGCTACGGTCCATGAGTCGCAAAGAGTTGAACACGACTGCGCAACTAAGCAACAACCACTTCAAAGACCCTGTATCCAAATACAGTTACATTCTGAGGTGCTAAGAATTAGGACCTCAGTATATGAATATCTGGGGGAAGCAACTGAAGCCATAGAACCGTCGAATGACATTTCCCTTCCTGAATGAATGGTATTTTGCTGAACACTAACATCCAGATGTACTTAAACGAAAAGTTAGATTGGTGAATTACATTGGAACAAGGCACAGCAATATACAAAAAAAGCGTGTATTTGCTTGGTGTCGGGATTTTTGTAAATCTTTTTATAAGCTAGAAAATGGTAATTTCCAGGAGAAGATTATAGGAGGCAGATGTGGTACTGCGATTTATACTAGGAAGTATATATTTGGACTTCATCCCTCTTTCTGGCACAGAAACCCTTGGAATTCCCAAAGTAAGGAGAATCCTAAAGATGCCTTTTACTTGGCTAATGAGGTGGCTTTTGGACCGCCCCTAAGGATGGGGGCTGGTGGCCAGTAGAACCACCTACCTGATTGGCAAGTTGGAACATCCAGTGTGACACCTTACCTCCAGGGAGGAGAGAGGGGCGGCGGTCGAATCAGTAGCCAGTGGCCAGTCTTATAGTCAATCATGCCTATGTGATGAAACCTACATAAAAACCCAAAGCGACAGGATTTGGAGAGATCCTGGGTTGATAAACATGTGGAGATAGGGGAAGAATGACACCCTCCCAGAGGACGTGGCCGCTTCCAGCCCTTTCCCCATATGTCCTCCATGCATCTCTTCCATCTGACTGTTACTGAATGTATGTGTATTTTGAAATAAGCCAGCGATCTAGTAAGTAAAATGTGTCCCTGCATTCCGCGAATCACTGTAGTGAAGTAATGAGCATAACGAGGGGTCTTGTGAACCTCCGATTTACAGCCAGTCAGTCTGAAATACAAGTGGCAACCTGGGCTTGAGACTGGCTTCTGAAGCGAGTAAGGAAAGGCAGGCTGGTAGGACTGAACCCTTAACCTGTGGAATCTGGTGCTGCCTCAGTAGATAGTGTCCATTTTGACTTGAATTATAGATACTCAGCCCAAAAGTTGTCCACCGACCAGCACTGGACTCGGCAGTGGTGGTTGTTCAGCCGCTAAGTGCTGTCCGACCCTTTGCAAACCCATGAACTGCAGCACGCCAGGCTTCTCTGTCCTTCACTGTCTCCTGGAGTTTGCTCAAACTCATGTCCAATGAGTCGGTGATGCCGTCCAACCATCTCATCCTCTGCCATCCCCTTCTCCTTTTGCCTTCAATCTTTCCCAGCATCAGAGGCAGTTTCTTCTGATCTTATGTCAGGGTGAATTCTTAAACTGCTTCATTCCTACTTTAAGAGTTGGTCTACAAATTCTCTATTTTTTTTCTGCACCTCAAAAAGTGAAGCTTTCCCTTCATTTATATTAGAAGACTAGATTTCTGCATTTATCTTATAATTAATCTCTAAAGAAAACATAATTACCTCCCAGTTTCCAGCCTTCCAAAATTATTGCTTTGATCAAGATACTCTTCCAGTATCTAGTTCAAGGAGAGTAGATCCAGGGAATGCTATTTTTTTTTTTTAATTGTTTCTTTGTCCTTGTTTCCATTTAGTCTTGACCTTGGCTGATGCGTCTTAGGACATGAAGGCAACAGAGCAGAGGTCTCATTTGATGAAAGGCAGAGACTGTGGTAAAGTCCACATGGGACAGAGTGGGAGGGGAGATGACATCTTTACAGAATGATGACAATTAGCAAAAACAGACTCTCCACCTTCTCAACATGCTTCATTCTTTGTCTAGATTCAAAGATAGGGCCCATGATCATCTTCTTCAATTTACTGTCTGCAGACAGAAACATAGCAGATACTTTCAACACAAATGTATCTTATGACAGACAAATTCTGAGCCTTATGAAATGTTACATTATCAAACAAAAAAACTAAAAGCACAGGTAACCTGAGGCTTATTTTATTGTTAAGGCTGTAGGAGATTCAGGTTAAGGTTGTAGGAGTTAGCAAATATTGAAGGTTAAGCTGAGAATTAGTTTTCACGAATAATATATCAACAGAGGCTTAGCCTATACACTCCATGGATCTTAAACCTAATTGGACATGTTTTATTGTGAGATATCTTTTTATTATCGAATTGTAAAGGTACTTTATTTATTTATTTGACTGTGTTACACAGCATGTGGTAACTTAGTTCCTTAATCAGGGATCAAAACTGCACCCCGCTGCATTGGAACTACAGAGTCTTAACCAGTGAACCACCAGCGAAGTCCCAAAACACTTTTATAAATATGGAGAGATGTGTGGAAGATGGAGATAAGAGTGTTAAATATGGAAGAGGGAATAACATCCTGAAATTTTCTGCTTCCCATACAGCATCTCAGACCTGGTGAGAGGTTCCTCGTGTTTTTGAACACATGTGCAGTCTTCATCTCTGTTACCAGGCATACTCTTTTTTTAATGCCACTTTATTAAGATATGATTGACATTTTAAAAAAGGCATACATATTTAATATATGCAACTTGATGAATTTAGAGAGAAGTATACACCTGTGGAACTATCCCTACAATTTAGGCCATAAACTTACCATCTCTAAACATTTCCTCCTTGCTCTTATTTTTAATTATTGTTGTTATTTATTTATTTGGCTGCATTGGCGCGCCTCAGTTGTGGCCCACAGGCTCCAGAGCACGAGGGCTCTGTGGTTGTGGACAAGGGCTTATTTTCTCTGCAGCATATGGGATCTTAGTTACCAGACCAGGGATTGAACTCACACCCACTGCATTGCAAGATGGATTCTCAACCCCTGCACCACCAGGAAAGTCCCTGTTGCTATTCTTCTTCTTTGTATGTGTGTGAGTGTGATAAGAACATCTTATTATAATCTCTACCATTTTACCCGTGGATGCTCTTTTCAGAAGTTCACTGTGCAGTTCAGTTCAGTCTCTCAGTCTTGTCCGGCTCTTCGTGACCCGTGAACCGCAGCACGCCAGGCCTCCCTGCCCATCACCAACGCGTCCACTGTGCAGTCAGTAGTTAGCAAGTAAAGGAGCTGGCTTGCGTTTGCTCACTGAGTTTTCTGTCCACCTGGTTAGCGCCACTTCTGCAGTGAATGTTGTCCGATGGGCACTGATATTAAACTGCATTTCTGTCATTTATTCGGGGAGTGATGTTTAGTAAAAGGAAACTCACCCTTTGTGCCCACGTGCCTCTTTCCCAGATCTCCTTGTCGCAGACTCTCTTCTTGTGCTCTTCCAGCCAGGTGACTGATCAGCCAGCCAAGCAGCATGAACCATCCGTCCCAACAGTATGTGAATTATAGCATCAGACCCTTGCCAGGGTACTGAGTGACCGCACGTCAGTTTACTCTCCCGTATTGCTTTATGGACTGCTCCCTCCACTTGCTTTGAACCAGCTCCCTCAGGATTCGCTCCTAAGTTGCCCTCTGGGTTCCTGGGGGTACATGCCTGCCATTCCTATATCTCCTTTGGCAAACCATATCCCCCTTTATGTGACAGAGCCCGCGAGTCTGCAGTTGAGCTTGCCGAGCTGTGGCGTATGTGGCCTTGAGGCATGGTGGAAGCAGATCCCTAGGAGGATAAGCATTTTCTTACAAAGCATTGGCCCTTTGGAGGCTTTTGTGCAATCACCGAGCAGAGGGAAGGACTATTTCTTCCAACTCCCCGCCTCCCCACAGATCCAGAGGGTGTTTACAAAAGTGAGGGTTCAAGGTTCTTGACTGTGCAGAATTCTCCTTTTCAGGTATCCCTATATTTAGTTTTAGCATGTTTCTCCCTCCTTATCTGCCCCTGCCTCTGGCATGGATCTGCTAGACTGAGAATTTAGCATCTTGGTCTGTCCTTCACCTGTAACAGGTAGAGTCTCATTACAAAATTCCAAGAAGTTCTTCTGATTCTCAAGCTGTGTCTGAAGTTGTTGCTTAGCAGATCTCAGTCTGGTATATGTATTTTTAATTTTTTGTCCTGGAATTAAGTTCAGTTCAGTCGCTCAGTCGTGTCCAACTCTGAGGATGCTTGCTATTTCTACTGCATCTTCTGTTATACTCAAAATACTGCACCAGTAAAGGCATTCCCTTCTATATGTACCCAGCCCAACTACATGGGAAAGTCCTTTGCCAACAATGAAGTGGGATTTGTGTTTTTGATCAAATATATACTTTTGTATCCATCGTCCCCCCCCAGCTTCCTTTGGAAGTGCAGCAGATGTTTGAAAGACTTTTCTCTAGATGTCGGGGTGAAGTTTACGAGCATGAGATGGGGTGTTTGCTGTTGCTAAATGAAGCCAATTGGTCCAGAAATATCACACCTTGGTCTACTTAGGCCTATGCTTTGGTGAATAATCAAATTCATCGCGTACAACATCTCACAGAACCATCTGTTCAAGTCAGAGGTTGCCATAATGTAAACAGATCTTCTTGAAAAACAAATTACCAACAAAAATACTCCTCCTTCTTTTCATGGCTTCTCTTACTATATCTCCATCCTTCAATATTTAAGCCAAGGCCAAGAGAGTCAACCAGCCATGAACAGCATGTTAAGAATATTCTTTTGCACCTGTGTGGACTGGTTTATTAATGGAATGGCGGTACCCCAGAGGGAGGGAGAGTGAATAAGAGCTATATGGCTATCTCCAGCTTCAGGTGACAGTTATTCGAATCAGGATTAGTCTCAGTGAGAGGATATTCAAGAAAGTCAGCTCTCTAGAAAACAGACAACAATGGTGGTGTCTGAAAGTAGATCAGGGCCCAAGATATTTTTCTCCTTTTTTGTATTTACCAAATATCTGCAAAAATTATGTATTACCTTTTACAATAAGCAACCATGAAATATGACATTTTTAATGTCTGAATCAGTTCTGTAGTTTAAAAATTTCTTTGTACCCAAACATGTGGCAGACACGTGCACAAGAAAGTCATTAACATGCTCTAATGTTTATGCAATGCCTTTTACGCCCCCAAAAAGACTTCAGATCTTTGTATTATATACTAGAATAGGAACAGATTTATTAGCATTTTTTTTTAGCCTAAAGGTTCTATAAAATTCTGATGTACAGCAATGTGCTATACAGATATCAGTCCCCAAGCCACTAAACTCTTGTTGTTTCTGGATTATACATTGGCATTTTCTCTTTGGTATAAGGCAATGCAGTACTCAATATCATGTGTCTTGATAGAGAAGAGTGTCTGTGGGGACCATGATCAGGCATTTTCTGGGAGTTATGGGTTAATATTACATTTGTAAATTTTTATTGAGTAATAAGATCACGAGAAGCAAACTTAGAACATTTTTAGAGAGTATATAACATATAAAATTATAAAATGTTACTAAAATTTTATACATTACTTTTCCTGATCATCAAATAAAATGAGTACATGTGTTCAACCACTGGGACGTTTCCAACTCTTTGCAGCTCCATGGACTGTAGCCCTCCAGGCTCCTTCTGCCCCTGGCATTTTCTAGGCAAGAATGCTGGAGCAGGTTGCCATTTCCTTCTCCAGGGGATAGGATAAGTAAATGTTATTTTGATGAATCATCATAGGTGAAAAATAGTGTTACTCTTGTCTCTCCACCCAGCATGCATTGTTCTTTAGAGGTAAAGTAATTTGAACAGATTGAGGATGGAGGCAGCTTCATTAACCATTGTCAGAATGAGGAAACCTGCCTGGACACAGAGCAGCAACCTCACGTCTCCCAGCACCCGGGCCTGTTGTACTGAAGTACCTCACATGACAACTGACAGTTTAATTTCAGAAAAGCATAATATATCTGTGACACACAGATCATGACACAGTTCTTATCAGTAATCCATGTTCCTTCTTGCTCCTTTCAGAGCCCTGTCCAATCTCACAGTCTTAAGTCCCTTCCATGGACATCACAGCCTCCTTCCCTATCAATCAAGGCAATAATTTCCAAAGCCCAGTTTTGGGGGCTTTGAATTCCTTCATGGTCTATTTCAATACCATCATTTATTTCCTCTTCTTTTAGTTTGTTTCTGCATGCCATCTTTATATGGGGTCCTTTGAGCATAATTTTTCAATCTATCTAAGTTAACCGTTAGGCTTTACCCATTCTTTCTATGAAATGTATATCATATAAGATGATTTTTAAAAGCTCACTTGCAATGTGAACCCAAATAAGTGAACCAGAATCATTGCAGAACCACCTGGCCAACAAATTTGTCTATAGGGCCGCTTGTCATCAAAGTTACTGAAAGACAGTAGAGGCCAGGCTAAATTATGAGGTACCTGACTGGGAGCCGTTTCAAGTTTAAAACAGAAGATGAAGGGAGAGAAACAGAAGAGTTAGTGGTTTATTACCTGAACACTTGGTTCACTGGATCAACTTGCCTTAGTTGGCAGTGTTTCTGTAACTTCTTAATTACTGCTCCATTTCTCTGCTCAGGAATTAGGTAAATATCACATTTTAGTAGATGGAACTTTTCAAACTCTTGCCAGCTTGTATGACATTTATTTTCCCAGGTCTTCCCCCCAGAATAAATGTTAATGTACATTAATTGCAGCTCCCTTTATTTTGAACAAATATGAAACTCCTAAATCCTTAATTACTAAGAAACAAAAGAGGATTTTATTGTTACACATAATGGTAGAAAAGTTTTTGTGGAGACTGTCTTGACGCCCAAGCTTTGCCACTGAAGCTAGAAAAGAAGTGATACCGCCTTTTATGATAGTAAAGAAGATCCCCTGGAGAAAGAAGTGGCAACCCACATTAGTATTCTTGCCTGGGAAATCCCGTGGATAGAGGAGCCTGGTGGGTTACAGTCCATGGAGTCACAAAGAGTCAGACATGACTGAGCAGCTAAACAGCTTCATTTATTTTTCACTAAGTGACAAAGGGAGGCATGAGTGTTGGGCACTGCCCATGTCAGGGAAAAGGGCCACCTGGCTTAACATTGATGTGGCCCATTTGTGCCTATGTGCTGATAAGATCTGGCAAAATATGGATCCGGGAAGTTATAAGAATAGTGTGTCTTACATAACAAATACACTTATGGATAGTGTTTGTCATTCTTGTTGTTCAGTCACTAAGTCATGTCCGACTCTTTGTGACCCCATGAACTGAAGCACACCAGGCTTCCCTGTCCTTCACTTTCTCCTGTGGTTTGCTCAAACTCATGTCCATTGAGCAAGTGATGCCACCTAACCATCTCATCCTCTGTTGCCCACTTCTCCTCTTTCCCTAAATCTTTCCCAGCATCAGGGTCTTTTCCAATGAGTTGACTCCACATCAGGTGGCCCAAGTATTGGAACTTCAGCATCGGACTTTCCAGTGAATATTCCTGGTCGATTTCCTTTAGGACTGATTAGTTTGATTTCCTTGCAGGTCAAGGGACTCTCAAGAATCTTTTCTAGTGCTACCATTCAAAAACATCGATTCTTTGATGCTCAGCCTTCTTTATGGTCCAACTCTCACATCCTTACATGACTATCTGTTGGAAAAAAAAAACATAGCCTTAATTAACGGAGCTTTGTTGGCAAAGTGATGTCTCTGCTTTTCAATACCCTGTAGAGGTTTGTCATAGCTCTCCTCCCAAGGAGAAAACATTGTTCAATTTCATGGCTGTAGTCACTGTCCACAGTGATCTGGGAGCCCAGGAAATTAAAATCTGTCCCTGTTTCCATTTTTTGCCCTTCTGTTTGTCATGAAGTGATGGGACCAGATGCCATGATCTCAGTTTGCTTCACATTGAGTTTTAAGCCAGCATTTTAACTCCTCTTCCACCCTCATCAAGAGGCTCTATAGTTCTTTACTTTCTGTCTTTAGAGTGGTAACCTCTGCATATCTGAGGTTGAGGAGGTAGACCATCCTCAATATAAAGACTTATTTATAAACCATTTGCTTTTTGCTTTCTTGATTACTTGGTCATTTCTTCTTTCTTTTTTGTGAACTACTCTGGGTACTCCTTTGTTTCTGACTGTTTTCCTGAAACTTAGGCCACTTTACTATTTTAATATCTTTTTTTTAAAGAAATAAGGCAAAATAAAAATGAAACACAAACAAAGCAAACTTCAACACAAGAGCACCAGCTTCTGTGGTTTTCACTGACTTTCTTCATTATGTGTTCCTATGGATTTATCCTCCAATATGAAGACTGGTTCTGATGTTCAGTTAAATCCTTTGTATTCCAGTCCACCACTTCTTAAGATCCATATTGACAAAGAGAAGGAAAAACTAGAAATCTAACTCCTAGTACAGTCCGGTTTACCATCTCAGAGAAATCTCTTAAGGAAAAACATGCTTCACCTCTGAAAATCCATATTTCAATTTAATTCTAACTAAAATTACTTCAGTGCTTTAAAAGTAGGCTTTACATGAGACAAAAAGAAACTGTTTGAATGTTAGCCATGTGACTGACACTCAAACATCAAATTAGGATGAATAATTGAAGATTTAGCATGTTTCTTCTGAGAAGTTGCCAGTGGTTAGAAAAAGGTCTTTCCTAATCAAAATATTGATGGAATATCATATATGTTTATGGGTTTATAAGACTTAAGGCAATACTGAAAACTTAGCAGTCTTTTTTTTTTAATAAAGCTCACAATATTTAATCTGCTTAATCCATATCAAAAAGGGGTCAGATGCAACTTAATGGTAGTCAAATATAATTTCTCTTTTTAATTTCTTCAAATACAAAGAAATATTTTTTTTCCTTTATAAACTTAACACTTCATGAGAAAACCACAATTGACATGATGATATTGCTTCCACCGGCAATCTTTAAAAAAAAAAAAACCTTATGCTTTAGCTCACCTTTTCTTGGATGAATCTAATCGTTTGCCTTATTCATTTTTAGTGTCACTGATTTTATTATTTTACAACTGTATGATTTTTGTTGTTCAGTGATTCTTTACCAGCTGAGCCACAAGGGAAGCCCAAGAATACTGGAATGGGTAGCCTATCCCTTCTCCAGTGGATCTTCCTGATCCAGGAATCAGACCAAGGTCTCTTGCATTGCAAGTGGATTCTTTACCAACTGAACTATTAGGGAAGCCCTCTTCAGTGGCTTGATCATGTCCAATTCTTTGGTACACCATGGACTTCAGCATGCCAGACCACCCTATCCTTCACTGTCTTCTTGCTGCTGCTGCTGCTAAGTTGCTTCAGTCGTGTCCGACTCTGTGCAACCCCATAGACAGCAGCCCACCAGTTTCCCCCATCCCTGGGATTCTCCAGCCAAGAACACTGGAGTGGCTTGCCATTCCCTTCTCCGTCACTGTCTCCCTAAATTTCCTCAAACTCATGTCAGTTGAGTCAATGATGCCATCCAACTATTTCATCATTTGTTGCCCACTTCTCCTGCCTTCAGTCTTTCCCAGCATCAGGGTCTTTTCCAGTGAGTCAGTTCTTTGCATCAAGTGGCCAAAGTATTGGAGCTTCAGCTTCAGCATCAATTCTTTCAATGAATATTCAGGACTGATTTCCTTTAGGATGGACTGGTTTGATCTTGTGGTCCAAGGGACTCGCAAGAATGTCCAGCACCACAGTTCAAAAGCATTAGTTCTTCAGCACTCAGTCGTCTTTATGGTCCAACTCTCACATCTACACATGACTACTGAAAAATCCATAACTCTGACTATACGAACTTTGTCAGCAAAAGAATGTCTCCATTTTTTACCATGTTGTTTAATTTTGTCATAGCTTTCCTTCCAAGGAGCAAGTGTCTTTTAATTTCATGGCTACAGTCACTGTCCAGAGTGATTTTGGAGCCCAAGAAAATAGTCTGTCATTATTTTTTCCCCCATCTATTTGCTATGAAGTGATTAGACTGGATCCCATGACCTTAGTTTTGTGAATGTTGAGTTTTAAACCAGCTTTTTCACTGTTCTCTTTCAGCTTCATCAAGAGGCTCTTTAGTTCCTCTTCACTTTCTGCCATAAGGGTGGTGTCATCTTCATATCTGAGGTTACTGATATTTCTCCCAGCAATGTCAGTTCCAGCTTGTGCTTCATCCAGTCCTCATTTTGCATGATATACTCTCCATAGAAGTTAAATAAGAGGGTGATGATATACCTTGGTATACTCCTTTCCTCTCTCCTCTTCCACACACTCATCTCCCAAATGGCAGTGAGGGAGTTTGGCTCTGTATTCACTTTCAAAGGGAATGGCACCCCACTCCAGCACTCTTGCCTGGAAAATTCCATGGACAGAGGAGCCTGGTGGGCTGCAGTCCATGGGGTCGCTAAGAGTCAGGCACGACTGAGCGACTTCACTTTCACTTTTCACTTTCATGCGTTGGAGAAGGAAGTGGCAACCCACTCCAGTGTTCTTGCCTGGAGAATCCGAGGGATGGGGGAGTCTGGTGAGGTGCCGTCTATGGGGTCGCATAGAGTTGGACATGACTGAAGCGACTTAGTAGTAGTAGTATTCACTTTCAAAAAATTCATCTCCTTATAGTAGCAGCTTATTATCTTTTAAAGTCCTGACATTTTGCCCTGTGGTGTTTAGAAGTCAGTCACTGCTCACTGGAATGTTCTCAAGAACTTAATGACGAGAATTTTATGTTTTCTTTCTCTCGCTCAGGGCATAGAACAGTGTACCCTGTACAAATGTTGACTCAGTTATATCTACTTCTGAAAGGGTTTACTTTCTGGGTCCCAAGTTTTTGAAGCAAATACAGGAAACAACACAAGTGAAAAAATTGCTTCATGTGACATTATTTCAAAATCAATAGCATTTCGGTTAAGAACAGGTTCTTTAAATGTAGTGAAAAGTTGGTGGAATGTTGTAAATGCAAGCACCTATCACTACCTCTCTCCTAGGGCCCTTGCAATATATCTTGAGATCCATTAAGTGATTCTTTGCGGTGCCCAGTGTTTCACTATACCACATTTTAAGTGAGAGGTGTCTAAATTATTTCAATGGAGTCTTTTTTTTTTTTTTATGACTACATACTGTCACTCATTTTATTGAAAATTCACAGACATTTCTGCCATCTCTTCTTCTCAACAGAGATTATTTACAAGGAAATTAAATTGAATTTTGAGGGAGCAGGAGGTCAATATACTTTATCTCTCTGATTTCATCTTCCATTGTCCTAAAACTACTTAAACTAGTTCCAGACACACAGTGAAGGTTAACACTTATATAGCAAACAGTAAGTTAATTCTATAGGGAAACTGGCATTTTGCCTATGCAATCTTAAAATGAGTTCAGTTAGATAAACAAAAATAGTCTAAAAACCAGATTTGAATTCAATATTCTTTTGTTTCCATTGGATTTATTTCATTTCTTTTATCTTTATCTCCAACAGGCTAAGAAAATTCATTTAATATGTAATATTCACATAATTTAGTCATGTATTTGCTTCATGAAAGAAAGACAGTAGCTGAAATCAATAGTTCTAAATTCCCCACAGTTGGGATTCCCTGCTGGTCCAGTGGTTAGGATTCTGCTCTTTCGCTACTGAGGGCCTGCATTCCATCCTTCATCACAGAAATAAGACCCTGCAAGCCACGTAGCAAGGCCACTAAATAAATAATTAAATAAAATCTGCGTGGTTGGCTTGGGTCATCTGATCCAATCAAGGAGATTTCTATAAGTGAAATTCTCATAAGGAAATAAAGAAAAAGTTTTCACTTTTGGCTCTCTTTGTCTGATTTTTATTTATGAATTTACAACAGGCATTTAAAGAGAACACTGGCTTCCCTGGTGGCTCAGACAGTAAAGAATCTGCCTGCAGTGCAGGAGACCCAGGTTCAGTCCCTGAATGAGGAAGATCCCCTGGAGAAGGGCATGGCAACCCACTCTAGGATTGTCTCAAGAACCCCATGGGCAGAGGAGCTTGGTGGGCTGCAGTCTGTGGGGTTGCGAAGAGTCAGACGTGACTAAGAGACTGATGCTCTCACTTTCACTGTGTAGTAAAGACTCTTCCCAATATTGTGGAAAAAGATACAGACATCTTTGTCTTCATGGTTATTCCATTCTAAAAGAAGGGCATATGAATAAAGTGAGATATTAATAAAATATTGATATATTAGATGAGAATGGTAATATGAAAAAATCTGAAGCAAGGAAGAGATTAGGGTGTACCTTGAAGGTAATGAATGTGTTGGTTGCTCCGTCTTGTCTGACTCTTTGTGACCTCATGGACTGTAGTTTGCCAGACTGCTCTGTCCATGGAATTCTCCAGGCAAGAAGACTGGAGTGGGTTGCCATTCCCTCCTCCAGGGAATCTTCCCGACCTAAGAACTGAACCTGGGTCTCTTGCATTGCAGGAGATTGATAACATGAAAAAAATCTGAACTGAGGAAGAGGTTGAGGGCTTCTCAGGTGGCTCAGTGGTGAAGACTTCACCTGCCAACACAAGATACACAGGAGATGTGGGTTCAATCCCTGGGTCGGGGAGATCTGGAGAAGAAAATGGCAACCCACTCCAGTGTTCTTGCCTAGGAAATCCCATGGGCAGAAGATCCTGGCGGTCTACACTCCATGGGGCCCTGAGTCAGACGTGGCTGAGTGACTGAGCCTACATACACATAAGGAAGAGGTTAGGATGTACAGTGAAGGCGCTGAGAGTTGCTAAAAGTTTAATGGGTGACCAATAAATTCCTCTTTGTCAAAGTGACATTTATAGATGTGAATGAGAAGAGGATGGGAATCTT
>SJYA01001439.1:0-64144 GCA_006410615.1 Neotragus moschatus
CTTTCAGCTTCCTTTTCTTTCAGCACATGTATATGGGTAGGCATGGAAATATGTGTGTGTGTGTGTTCATGCACATGTGTGTGCATACATATATGTGTCTAAGAGAAATAATGAGGCTTAGACACGCTGGCATTTCAATAATTTAGTTCTAGGAATAATGTAAGCCAATAAGCAAAAATTGCCTGGATTTCTTAAACTGTATAAATATAAAAAATTCTGATGAAGCTTTAAAAGATTGACTCTGCATAATCCAGTGACAGCTACTCACATATACAACTCATCCATCTCGTGGATATTTTGCATCTCCAGATCTATAGGGAAAAAAAAAACTAAATCTCTAATGAACACTTTAGAGATCGATCTCTGGGAGCCTTTGTCTACCTGTCACAGGCAGAAGAGATTATTCTTGATTGGACTATTCTCTGTACTAGGAATGAAGGAATAAATAGATGAATGTCTAAATAACTGTATCTTTAAAGAAAGATACATTTTATCATTTTAGTTTCTAGAATTAAGTGAAATAAATCAATGTTGGCCTAAAGAAATTAAAGACAATCAAGGGAAAATAAGACAATGGAATTAAGAGAAATAAAAATTTATATTCTTATACCTGCATCTTCTTATCTTTCAGCTTCCGTGGGGATTTTGCAAAAGAGTGGCTTCCTCACCCATTCACGGAAGCAAAGGCAATCTTAACCCATTAACTTTGGTGCTACTGGGAAGTGAAGGAGGCAGTTGAAAAAAAAAAGATGGAAAGAAGGGATAGAGAGGAATATTTACAAATATATATATATATAGGGAAAATGCAAATTTCCAGTGTCTTGTAACTTTGGTGATTTCTAAAAATTCTCCACAAAGGTTGCGCTCATGTCACTTTTTAAGGTCTACCTTGATCTTTTATATTAAATAATTTGGACAACGAGGTGTAATAAGATCATTCTGGTAGGCTATTTGTAAGAAGGGGATACATTAGAGGTGCACTGCTGTTGCTGCTGCTAAGTCACGTCAGTCGTGTCCGACTCTGTGCGACCCCACAGACAGCAGCCCACCAGGCTCCCCGTCCCTGGGATTCTCCAGGCAATAACACTGGAGTGGGTTGCCAGTTTCTTCTCCAATGCATGAAAGTGAAAAGTGAAAGTGAAGTCGCTCAGCCGTGTCCGACCCTCAGCGACCCCATGGGCTGCAGCCTTCCAGGCTCCTCCGTCCATGGGATTTTCCAGGCAAGAGTGCACAGAGTTCTGCAAATACAAACAACCCTCAAATCTCAGTGGTTTAATACTAATAAAGGGTGGTTTCTAGTACGTGTACCAATCTAAGATGGCTCTTCCCAGGGGCAACTCTCCTGGGTGGCACTCCTCCAAGCCACAAGGCAGGAACCCATGCTCCTTCCAGCTAGTGGCTGTCATCTCCTAGGACAGTGTTTCTCAAATGCTACTGTGCATAGGTGTCACCTGGGGACCTTATTAAAACGCACATTCTCAGTCTNGTACATGTACCAATCTAAGATGGCTCTTCCCAGGGGCAACTCTCCTGGGTGGCACTCCTCCAAGCCACAAGGCAGGAACCCATGCTCCTTCCAGCTAGTGGCTGTCATCTCCTAGGACAGTGTTTCTCAAATGCTACTGTGCATAGGTGTCACCTGGGGACCTTATTAAAACGCACATTCTCAGTCTCTCACCTGGATACTCTGTGTCTGCAAACAGAGGAAGAAAAAGAGAAAGAGTAAATGAGAGTGCAGGCAGGAATTTATCCCTTCTATCAACACCTCACTGGCCAGTCTCAGTCACATGGCCACACCTAACTGCAAGGGAGCTTGGGTAATGTAAATCAGCTCTGTGTTCAGGAGGAGAAACAGTGTTATTAACAGTTAGCCACTATCTGCCACAGTAAGAAAAGCAGCAATAAACTAAAGAGATTTCAAACACCTAAATCATTCATCCTTTCTATTTGCAAGCTCAGTCAGATTTGTTCAGGAGAAAAAGGCACAAGCCCCCTAAATAAATCATTGTTTCTGTTGAAACACTATAAGTCTCAAATCTAAAACATTCACTGTAAATTCTTAAAGCTGTCATAAAGCAATTTACCATACCTGTGAATTTCTTAAGCAAGTCATAAGGGACTGTCTAAAGTTTTCTTCTCTCGAGATTTGATAAGTAGATTTTCTTCTTAGAAAATATATGTATTGAAAGTGAAAGTGAAGTCACTCAGTCGTGTCCAACTCTTTGCAACCCCATGGACTGCGACTAGCTACCAGGCTCCTCTGTCCATGGGATTTTCCAGGCAAGAATACTGGAGTGGGTTGCCATTTCCTTCTTCAGGTGAGCTTCCTGACCCAGGGATCGAACCCCAGTCTCCCACATTGTAGGCAGACGCTTTACCATCTGAGCCACCAGGAAAGTCCTAATATATGTATTGTATGATGTTAAAACGTACAACAGAATGTTCACCCCTTGAATCCCAAAAAGGTATTCCTGACCCTTATGTCATCACCCTACCAGAAGAATCAATTCAGAAAGATGAATGTGTTCTCCAAACTAAAGGGAGAGGGAGGGAAGAGGCTCAGAACCTACAAAAAATTTGCTTAGTGTTTGGATTCCACTTTATGCAAAGAATAACAGCTTCTCAAAAGATAATGGTTAATATACACCAATTTTACTTCCTATGCTAGTGTTACTACTAATTCAAAAGTAACTATGATGTAGCAGTGGGGGGATGGGAAGCCTATTTGTTGCCTGTGAAATCTCCTGTGAGAAATTTACTGTGAAATCTCACAGTAAAATCTCCTGTGAGAAAAGCGGAGCAAGATGTGGAGATCATTTAGCCGTGAGAGGGTAGAGAAGCAAATTAACTATGAACATGATCTTAAAACCAAACCATCTTTGGGCAAGAGGGGCCCCTGTGCAGGGCCCCCCGCTCTACAGGTCTCTACTCTGGCTCTTTCTCCTTTCAGGACAAGGAACCCAAGGTCCCAAAGGCCTTGGGTCCTAGTAGACTTCTGCGTCCTCCTTGTAGATCAGCCCTGCCCAAGAGAAATGTTAAGGGAGCTACAATGTGAGCTACATACACAATTTTTAAGTTGTAAGTAGCCACACTAGAAAATAAAAAAGAAACAGGAAGTGACTTCCCTGGTGGTCCAGTGGTTAAGAATCCACCCTGCCATGCGGGGGAGGCAGGTTCGATCCCTGGTCAGGGAACTAACATCCCACACACTGTGGAGCAACTAAGCCAGCGCAGCCAAAGCTACTGAAGCCCACGCCCTCTGGAGCCCTTATGCTGCACCTAAGAGAACCCGTGGGCCCCAACGAAAGTTCCGCGCGATGCAATGAAGATACCGCATGCCGCAACTAAGACCTAACGCAACCAAACAAATAAACGTAAATATATTTTAAAAAGCTACTTAGTATATTAAAAAAAGAAATGGGCAAAATTATTACATAATACTTGGTATAATTTATAATTATTAGTTAATAATACATTTTATTCCAATATACGCCAAATATCATTTCAACATGTAACCAATGTAATGATATTAAAGAGATATTTTACATTCTTCATTTTTCATGATCAGTCCAGTGTGTGTTTTCATGTGTAGCACATGTCAGCCAGCATTCCAGGGTCACATGTTGGGAACTGTGTCTGGCAGCAAGCCCCAGACCAGGCTCTGGGTCACAGGCCCTGGAATCCTTCACAGGATCCCTTGTCCACTCCCAGGGCCACCTCTCCAGACCTTATTATCTGAGATCTGAGGGGAATCACAGAATAGCTGTTTGAAGAGGGTGTGGGTGGAGCTTCAACATGAATCTGGGGTGCCATGCATGTGTGCTGGGCACTGCACAATGAAGGAGGGCAGGGGTGCAAAAAGAAGGGGAGAAGGATTCAGGTTGGAGCTGGCTCTCCCCAACTCTGCCATCTGCTGAATGAAGAAACTCCTGTCTACTACTGGCTCTTTGGATACAGAAAACTGTAGATCACATCACTGCTAGACCCTCTAACAGGGCTTACACACTGGCACAGGCAAACCTGGCTACATTCCCTTTCTGTACATCACCAATATTATATATGGTTAAAGACCTCAATAAGGGTTGGCTATTAACAAGAGAAGTGATATTCAAGCTCTATGTGCTAGTTCTGCTATACTGATTATTAAGTTATTAAATTACGTCTTATAGTAATTGTCCTGGGCTCTCTCAGAGTCCTCTATTACTGCCACTCAGACCCCTTCACTAGAATCCCCCCTAAAAATCTCCCCACTATCCAGCAACTGATGGGTTAACACTAGGCACAGCCAGGATCTTCCCGGCTCCAGAGGCCAGAGCCACTGATCAACATCCCTACTGTATGTGTTGTGCTCAGTCATATCTGACTCTTTGCAACCCCATGGACTGTAGCCTGCCAGACTCCTCTGTCTATGGAATTTTCCAGGCAAGAATACTATAGGGGGTGCCACTTCCTATTCCAGGTGATTTTCCCGACCCAGGGATCAAACCCACATCTCTTGCATCTCCTGCACTGGCAAGTGGATTCTTTACCACTAGTGCCACCTGGGAATTCCTGCCATATAGGCTACTCATTATTCTAACCATCACCCCTAACTATTTAACATTCAGTTCAGTTCAGTTGCTCAGTTGTGTCCGACTCTTTGCGACCCCATGAATCGCAGCACGCCAAGCCTCCCTGTCCATCACCAACTCCCGGAGTTCACTCAGACTCACGCCCATCGAGCCAGTGATGCCATCCAGCCATCTCATCCTCTGTCGNCTCTGTCTGTGGGATTTTCCAGGCAAGATTACTGGAGTGGGGTGCCGTTGCCTTCTCTGCTACAATAGTAGAGTGAGGAGGAACTGGCTAAAACTGTCCTGATCACGTGCATGCCATGTGGGAAGATCTGTGGTATGTTCCGGAAATGAAGGAAAGGTAGGCAAGGTCAGGCCACACAGGCCAGCTGGTCTTGTTAAGGATTTGCATCCTTAACCTTAAAGCAAACGGAAGCATGTGTAAGCGACTTGTTCAAATTTATTGTTTTGCAAGATCCTCTGAATGACATAGAGCATGGATTGAAGGGCAGTAGGAATCCCTGAAGCCCAAGGTTGAGGCCCTTCAGTCATTCAGGCAATATATGATGGTAGCATGACTTGCAGTGGCTAGGGGTGGGGTGGGAAGGAGGATAAAGATGAAAAGACGGAACTGGAACTGGGATGGAGTTGGAATATACAATCACCCAGTACTTAGTGACTGACTAGAAACACAATGAAGGAGCTGGGTGGATGGTAGAGCCTCATCAGACAGAAAATAGCAAGAGAGGAAGTAGTTGTTCAGTTGTGTCTGTCTCTTTGTGATCCCATGGACAGAGGAGCCTACCAGTGGGACTTCCCAGGCAAGAATCCTGGAGTGGGTAGCCATTTCCTCATCTAGGGGATCTTCCCGACCCAGGGATCAAACTTGGGTCTTTCGCACTGCAGGCAGATTCTTTACTGTCTGAGTCACCAGGGAAGTTCTGTCCTCCTGTTTCTCCCAGAGAAAAGAGTAATCGCCCATGTCTCAAATAGTACTTAAGCAGAAACAATCTCTTCCTCTAGCTTCATGGGAGGGATCTCAAAGCTTCTATAGCTGCAGTTTTGTTTAAACCCAAATCCCTCGCCTAGGTTTTCCCCAAGGTCTCCAGCTTTCTGGTCATTATTATTCAAGCATTTATTTTTAATGGCTCAAACAAAACCCTTACCAGTCTCACATACTTGCCGGGGTCCAGTGCCCTCTTTGAAATTCTATGGATTCCTGGTGGGTTTGCAGTCTCTGCCATCTCTTGACTTTGATTTGTGGGTCCCATTAAATTTCACTTGCATTTCACCTCTTGTCATCATTCTCTTTTGCCACCTCAAACGAACTCTAGCATAAAAACCCACTGGAGTTTTTACTTACCAAGAAACAAGTCCCTGGTATGTACACTAGGCTTTTGTGGAGGTTTGGGGGGAGTATAGTGAACAGAGGTTGCAGAATAGCAAAGCTTAGTATTATATTAATAATATTAGGCATTACTGTTCCTTGCTGTCCTGTCCACTGCCTGAGGGACCACCTCCTGGCTGAGCTCTCTGTCTGCTGCTCCAGACATCATGTCACCCAGATCCACATTCTCATCATAAATCTTCCGTCTTCTCTCCACTCCCCAGAACTCATTAAATTCTTCGACTTCATTTTGCAGAGTAATTCAGCCTTATGTCTATTCCGCAGCATCCTTCCAGACAACACTGCAGGGAATGGAGGCAGAACGGCGTCTACCCCTTTCACACTCCAGAAAGTCCATCAATGATATTTACCTAAATAACAAGTTGAAATAAATCCAGTCCTTCCTTCCAATGAGAAACAGAATGTTCCAATGAGTAACAGAAGAGCAATCACTTCCTCTTCCCCACCTAACATTTTCTCCTTTCTACTGCACTCATTCGGCATTTTACACCAGTTAATGTCTGTTTACAACATCAAGTGCATACAAGGGCCAGTTATGGGCTAGACTGTAGTCAAAGTTTTGATTCTTGAAATTTTGATAAAGAATTCATGTCACTCAAATTTCATAACAGAATTCTGCTCTGCTATTAATGTTGCCCTTGAGTATATTATAGAAACACAGTGGAATAGATGAAAGAAAGAACAAAAGAGATGAAATGATTTGAAGTCAAATACCCTGGATAGAACCTCTTACTTCCCATGGGTTTACCAGAGAACTGAAGAACAAGAGGAAAATGAAACAGAAGCCCCGTCGTACAGTGGAAAAAATCACTCATATTTCATTATCCTCATTCATTATCCAGCACTCTAGTTGGTAGATATGGTCAAATAGTTTAATTCAAAGCTGACCACAAACACTGTTCTAGGTGGAAGGCATCACTGCACAGTACTCCTGTAGTTTTGCTAAGGTTGGAGGCAGAGGACCCAGAATGACAGGCCAAAACCTCAGGGAAACAGAATATTTCAGTAATGACTTCATCACAGTGTCTTTCTTGAGCCCCCAGTCCATGGCACCTGGGTAGAAGATCCCATTTGGCCTCCTTCAGGACGCCTTGGGGTCAGAATGGAAAGAAACAAGCAAAATTCACATAGACTCTTTCACTGCCCACTGTGATACCTGCAAAACTCCATTAACAAGCAAAGGTCTACATCTGTTACCATCACCTCCCCTTTTCCTTTACATGTTCTCATCCTTGGATCCTGCAAAGGCTGCAGAGTAGGTGGTTCGTATTTGTTCTCTAGGGCTGCCATTAGAAAATACCACAGAGGGGCTCAAACAATGAAAACGGATTTTTCAGTTTTGGGGACTGCAAACTGAGATCAAGGTGTCAGCAGGTTGGGTTTCTTTGGAGGTGTCTCCCCTCTCCTTGGACTTCCCTGGTAGCTCAGCTGGTAAANTAGGGCTTGTCCTAACTTAATCACCTCTTTTACGGCCCCCCTGATGCAGTCACATGCTGAGGCACTGGGAGTTAGGACTTCAACGTATGAATTCGGTGGAACACAAATCGGCTATAACAGTAGGCAAGGTCAGTAATTCACTGACAAGTCTTTCTCTACCCAACACCACCTCCGTCTATCCTTGCCACACAAAATGAAACAACAGGAGTCATCTGTAAAACAGCAGTTCTCTCTTATGGCATTTGATGACTCTCATATATTTATGCACTTCCAATTTCATAGGTTGCTTTGATAATCAAAGGGAAAAGAAATAGCTATAATTCTGCCTTTATTAAAGCACGCTGGGTTTGTTAAAATCACTTCTATTCTTGTACTTGAATTCAGTGTGCTCTGAGGCATAATATAGGCATTCCTAGCGACCCAGGGAGGTGGAACAGACTATATCTAAGCTTTTGATTTAACTTAACATTTGTCATTTATTAACACCTACTATTTTCCAGACGTCATTGAGCTCTGATACAAAGTAGGTCTTAGTGCTTACCCATGAGTTGGTTCATAATTTAATGGGTAAAAGACATATGCATAAAGAACTAAACCTACTTCATNACAGACTATATCTAAGCTTTTGATTTAACTTAACATTTGTCATTTATTAACACCTACTATTTTCCAGACGTCATTGAGCTCTGATACAAAGTAGGTCTTAGTGCTTACCCATGAGTTGGTTCATAATTTAATGGGTAAAAGACATATGCATAAAGAACTAAACCTACTTCATAAGATAAAAAATAAGTTTACAAAGTGTTTTAAATTGAATTTTAAAGTTTGAAATTAGCAAGATTAGCCATCTTCACAGACATATGCAAAGTCCCAAGTTGGTGATACGTCGTCATTTTAATGACGTCATCCTTCAACCTTGCCTCATTACTAGGAGAAGGCTGATTTCTCCCCATTTATTTTTGTTGTCCTCAAGCAAGCACTGCATGCTTGAGGATGCAATAAGCAACCTGGTGAGAACCACACTTTGGAGAATAGGGAGGGACTTTTTTCTGTTCTAATGCACTGAGTTTATCATCGGGGGTCCTAGAAAATATATCACAGGCNTGTTAAAATCACTTCTATTCTTGTACTTGAATTCAGTGTGCTCTGAGGCATAATATAGGCATTCCTAGCTACCCAGGGAGGTGGAACAGACTATATCTAAGCTTTTGATTTAAGTTAACATTTGTCATTTATTAACACCTACTATGTTCCAGACGTCATTGAGCTTTGATACAAAGTAGGTCTTAGTGCTTACCCATGATTTGGTTCATAATTTAATGGGTAAAAGACATATGCATAAAGAACTAAACCTACTTCTTNAGCTTTTGATTTAAGTTAACATTTGTCATTTATTAACACCTACTATGTTCCAGACGTCATTGAGCTTTGATACAAAGTAGGTCTTAGTGCTTACCCATGATTTGGTTCATAATTTAATGGGTAAAAGACATATGCATAAAGAACTAAACCTACTTCTTAAGATAAAAAATAAGTTTACAAAGTGTTTTAAATTGAATTTTAAAGTTTGAAATTAGCAAGATTAGCCATCTTCACAGACATATGCAAAGTCCCAAGTTGGTGATATGTCGTCATTTTAATGACGTCATCCTTCAACCTTGCCTCATTACTAGGAGAATGCTGATTTCTCCCCATTTATTTTTGTTGTCCTCAAGCAAGCACTGCATGCTTGAGGATGCAATAAGTACCCTGGTGAGAACCACACTTTGGAGAACAGGGAGGGACTTTTTTCTGTTCTAATGCACTGAGTTTATCATCGGGGGTCCTAGAAAATATATCACAGGCTGTATGCTGAGGACTGAAAACATCATAAAACCCACACAGGTAGGTCACCTGGCAGAACTGACATAGGATGGGGAAATTCGAGGCAACTGGATTCCATGTATCTGATATAGGAAACCATCTTATTCAAAGAATGCCTTTGTAATTCATATAAAATTACTTTGTGCTTTGTAATTCATATAAAATTATAACAACAACAGTAGATAATATTTATTGAAAGTTGACTTTGGACATGGCACTTTATGTATATATGATGATATTTGTCATATTAGATGATAAATTAGCTTATAGCTTATTTATCATCTAATCAACCAGGCAGGTGCTATTATTGTGCCCATTGTTCAGATGAAATAAAAATCAGAGAGATTAATACACCTTAGGTCACAGAGGCGAAACAGGGTGAGCTGGGATTCAAATCCCAGCAGCCTGGCTCCAGAGCCTTCAGTCTTCTACAACATTCCATGGGGCATTCCAAATGTGCTCCACTGCGTAGCACATCATAGCTTCCCCAATGAGCTCTCACATATCAGTACTTGTTTGCCATTTGGTAAACAAATTCATCCAGAAGTTCACTGGCTGCTATTTTCACTCCTCTTATATAAAAGGAGTGCGTGCTTCCAGAAATTATCTGAAATCACTGCTTTATTTAACTGAGAAATTAACAGGAATAACAGGAACCAAGAGATGATGAACATAATTTGGGGTATATGGTGGGTGGAGGAGGGGACACCTGGGTCTTGAAATAACTCTTAAGATAGCCTCTTAATTACCTAAGAGTAAGGTCCTGAAACAGAGAAGGCAATGGCACCCCACTCCAGTACTCTTGCCTGGAAAATTCCATGGACGGAGGAACCTGGTAGGCTGCAGTCCATGGAGTCGCGAAGAGTCGGACATGACTGAGTGACTTCACTTTCACTTTTCATTTTCATGCATTGGAGAAGGAAATGGCAACCCACTCCAGTGTTCTTGCCTGGAGAATCCCAGGGATGGGGGAGCCTGGTGTGCTGCCATCTCTGGGGTCACACAGAGTCGGACGCAACTGAAGTGACTTAGCAGCAGCAGCAGCAAGGTCCTGATAAAGTCTCCAAAAAGACTCAGTGTTGTGGGTTGAATGGTGTTTCCCCGCCTAGTTTGCATGTTAAAGTGCTAAAGTTCCCCACAATGTGACCATATTGAAAGGTAAGGTCTTTCTATGGGTAAGTCAACATAAATGAGGTCATTAGGATGAACTCTAATGCAATAGGAGTAGAGGACATTTGGACAGAGACACACACACAGAGGGAAGACAATGAGAAGATGGCCATTAACGAGCCAAGTGGAGCGGTCTGGAACAAATCCTTCTCTCATGGCCCATGCAAGGAACCAACTGTGCCAAGACCTTGATGTCAGGCAACCAGCCCCCAGAAGTGTGAGAAAACCAGTTTCTGTCATTTAAGCCACCCCATCTGTGGAACTTTGCTGTGGCAGCCCTAGCAAGCTAATACACTGGTCAAGAGATTATTGTGTCCTTGGGGGGCACCAGACCTCAGAGGAAGCAATAGAATGGATAAAAGAACCACAGTCCTGCCTCTTCACATTCAGTCATATTCCATTTTCTCTTCACAACCAGCCAACATTTAAGTATTATTATCCCCACCTACACATGACTGCCAAGTACATATGCCTAAAATATTTCTTTCAGCATGTTGCCCACCTGGCCAAACACCTCCAGGAGCTCCCCCACTGTCTTGAGGAAAAAGCCCAAATTCTTCCCAAGGGGTCCTGAAAAATCCCTTGTCACTTTTAAGCTACAGAACAGGCAACATCTTCCTGCAGTGGTACAGTCACAGCATCGTGGTGAAGGAAACTTGGGCAGTCCTCTCCCAGAACAAGGAGGAAATTCTACGCCCTCACAGGCTAGCCGTGCTGCCAAGGGACAAGGAGTAAGATTTTCTACACAAGAGAAAATTTTCTACAACCTTCCCTAGTTTCAAGCGGGTAACATACACACCTGGGAAACAAAAGATTCTCAGACTTCTAATGCTCTCAAATCCTGAGCTACATCCCAGTTTCTATTCGGATAAATATCCAGCCTTCGAGTTGCCAGAAGTCCATTTACAGGTGAAGATTGATATGGTGCAGTACTTGGGTAAATTGCATTTTCTTTCCTGTCTAGACATGTGTTCAAATGATCTTTCTTCTAAGGAATCCGGAAACAGCTTTAGAGATATTACCTAATTCAACACGTCCTACATGAGAGCTGAAGGGTGTTTTACCAGCCTGGTTTGGGAGGGGAATTACTTTCACAAGAAGACAACCAAGAATATCACCTTTCCTGCAAGTCCTAATAACTACCCTGATCATTACAACAGACTAAGAGCAACTTTTTATCCTGAACTCCCTTGGTTCAAGTTGATTTTTCTCTGTTTCTGTCTTGGATGACATAAGAACTCCAGTTTTTGTTGTTCTAGAGGCTCAGCTTTGAGCCTGGAGATAAATGAAGAGCCCCATCACCCAGCCAGAAGGCAGATTCTGGGAGGCAGCCTCACTGTCAGAGCAGCCAGCCCAATGTGAGCATGAGCAGTCTTGTCCTCTGAGTGCAGTTTGGGACACAGCCCACACCACCTCCCAGTGTCCAAGCTCCTTATCTGACCTTTTCCTGCAGGAACTGCAGATCCCATTTTATTTACTAGCGAACTGTCAAGCTGCCCCACCCTCGCATCACTCTAATCCTTAACAGCCACATCCTGTCCCTGTCCACTGTATACCCAATCTAATGAGCAAAGCTTCTCCCTGCCATCCCTACCACCTAATTAGACCTCCAGGGTGAAAAGGCTCTTACCCATCACCAGTCCATTGTTAAGCCCCCCCCTACCCCCGATCCACCACCATGCACTGCTCTCCTTGATGGCCAGTCCCTCCAATCACAGGTTCACAAGCCTGCCTGCACACTGGAATTATCCGTGGAGATGATAAAAGTCCTGAAACCCAGGCTGCAACCCAGACAATCATATGAGAATTTCCAGGAATGAAACCCAAGCATCAGCATTTTTGTAATGGTCCCCACATGAGGCTACTCTGCAGTCAAGTCTGAGAACAATGGCTCTAGGCCATTTCCCCCAGTGGAACCTCATTTCCTCACTGGTATAGAGCTGAGGTCTCAGCATGGCACACGGCTGCACCCAGGTAGGTAAAGACAAGCATCATAAAATAACACCAAAGCCAAGGAATGAAGAAAATTGGTCCCCAGCCATTGCAGAAGACGGGCTGATCTGGACAGCTGATATTAGAAGAGGAAATTGTCAATTGCTGGGCATTTGCTGCTGTGCTACTGAAAGTGGGTCAGAGCCTCATGTTATATTCAAAAAATGGCATGTAGTGCATCATAATTGGCAATCAGAAAACCCATCATAAACGTACAGGATCCAAACCACTCATAATTAAGGTTGGAGACTAGAGTCAACCTCCATCACAGCCCAGCTCATTACACTGGGTGGATGACACCCTGGGGACAAGTCAATCACTTCTCCTGAAACGACACAACTGCATTGAGGAAGCACATACAGTATCACTAATGTGCCATGTGGGTGGTTAGTTCTGGAAGATCATATCCTGGGCGGGAGGTTGAATGAGTTGACCTTTAAGATCCTCTTTAGTGCTGGCAAGTCTTTGATTTCAGGTGACAGGCCCTGAGGGTTCTAGAGAATGCTAGGAAGAAAATGAATGAGCTGTGGTCTGCCTGGGCCACTGCTCTGCTCTGCAGAGTGAAGCCAGGAGGAACAGAAGGCCCTGCTGTTCAGACAATGTCACAGGTTGGATCTGGCATCACTGCGAGACGTGAGCTGACCAGAGACAATCACTCTGGTTCCAGAAAGCCGGGGACGTGACTCCAAGTGACAGCCGGGAAGACTGTGTGGGTGAGAAGAGCCCTTGCGCTTCAAAGGGAGTAATTTGTTTCTCTGCCTTGCTTCCTGGCTTCCCAGAAAGCCAACAATGAAGGCTGCAGAGGGAACCATGCCATGTGGAGATGTTTTCCTGCCTCTGATCACCATCCTAGGGAAGGTCAAAGTCACTTAGGGCTTTCGTTAGTCCCCACTGCCAAGGGCTGGGTCACCTCTCCTAGGCTTGTGGAGCACCCCTGAGAAGTGTTTTTCTCACTGTGCTGCTTGGTAACTTGGTCATGCCCTTGTAACTCCTCAAGGTTCCCCTGAGAAAACCAGCTTCATCAGGGAACACCAACGGAAAAGGGATACGAGGTCCTCCCACTTACTGGGAAAATAGCCATCACAGCAAACAACATAACAGTTGGTGACAGGCATTTTCAAAAATAAATAAGTAAATAAAATAAGGCAGGCAGTAGGAACAGCTATTTAGAAAGGAAAGATTCAGAAACTTCAGTTAGCCAGGATGAAATTGATTACGAATGGCTCTCATGTCAGTTGGCTGGAGTCTGTAATGCCAAGGCCAAAGTGAGATATCAGATTCCCCACAGTACCATGCAGGGAGACCAAACTCCATGAACACAAACTATTCCCCTCATTCCCATCAAATGGTGCCCCCAATGCCTTGTTGATAACAGAGGGATAGACTGGGAAAACGGTTAAGTCTGCTTCTCAAAAGTGAGTCAGCATACACGTGAATAAGGCCCCAGTGAAAAGGAGATAAGCCATCTTCACACCCCATTATTCTTTTTACACTCTGGCTTTAGGCCAGGCCCAGGCCTCCTTCTTTATGTCACTAGGGTTTAAACTTGTGGCCTCAGGGAAGGCCAGGAAGGAAGGCCCTGGAACCCAGCCCATGCTACACCAAAGGCTTCCAAAGTGAAAGTGTTAGTCACTCAGTCATGTCCGACTCTTTGCGACCCCAGGAACTATAGCCCACCAGGCTCCTCTGTAGGTAGAAGCCTCCAGGCAAGGACCCTAGAGTGGGTAGCATTCCCTTTTCCCAGGGATCTTCCCAACCCAGGGATCAAATCTGGGTCTCTGCATTGCAGGTGTATTCTTTACTGGCTGACCCACCAGGGAAGCCCTCTGCTCCAAAAACAACCCTCAGGGGCTGGTCCAGGGGGACCAACTGGATTTCAATAAGGGGTCATTTTCCCATAGACCATGTTGATATTTGGGATGGGATAATGTCTTACTGTTGGGGACTGTCTTAATCTTTTCAGCTCATTTATAGCTCTAATCCCTACCCCTAAAATGCTAGCAGAGGGACTTCCCTGGTGGTCCAACAGTTAAGACTTTCAATGCAGGGGGTACGGGTTTGACCCCTGGTTGGGGAACTAATTTCCCACATGCCTCACAGCCAAAAAACCAAAACATGGAACAGAAGCAATGTTGTAACAAATTCAGTAGAGACTTTTAAAATGGTCCATGTCAAAAGAAATCTTTAAAAAAAAAAAAAGAAAAACTTTAAAAAACTTTTTAAAATGCCACTAGAGTTCCTAGTCATTCAGGTCAGTTCAGTCACTCAGTCATGTCTGACTCTTTGTGACCCCATGAACCACAGCACGCCAGGCCTCCCTGTCCACCACCAACTCCCGGAGTTCACTCAACCTCATGTCCATTGAGTTGCTAATGCCATTCAGCCATCTCATCCTCTGGTTGTCCCCTTCTCCTGCCTTCAATCNTTCAGTCACTCAGTCATGTCTGACTCTTTGTGACCCCATGAACCACAGCACGCCAGGCCTCCCTGTCCACCACCAACTCCCGGAGTTCACTCAACCTCATGTCCATTGAGTTGCTAATGCCATTCAGCCATCTCATCCTCTGGTTGTCCCCTTCTCCTGCCTTCAATCTTTCCCAGCATCAGGGTCTTTTCAAATGAGTCAGCTCTTTGTACCAGGTGGCCAAAGTATTGGAGTTTCAGCCTCAGCATCAGTCCTTCCAATGAACACCCAGGACTGATCTCCTTTAGGATGGACTGGTTGGATCTCCTTGCAGTCGTAAGGGACTCTCAAGTGTCTTCTCCAACACCACAGTTCAAAAGCATCAATTCTTCGGTGCTCAGCTTTCTGTATAGTCCAACTCTCACATCCATACATGACTACTGGAAAAACCATAATCTTGACTAGACGGACCACTGTTGGCAAAGTAACGTCTCTGCTTTTTAATATACTATCTAGGTTAGTCATAACTTTCCTTCCAAGGAGTAAGCGTCTTTTAATTTCATGGCTGCAATCCTAGTCACTGGAGAAACCTAAATATGCTCCCTTTCTGAAAGACATGGGGTTAGGGTGACAATAATGTTCCAGGGAGAGAACATTTGAAAGAGCATTTCTACATGTGTGTATCTTATTTGTGCATGGTTTCTACTAAAACTTCCTTCAAGCAACTGCTATTAGTTTATAAAACAATGGAATGCTGGCCATTGCTCCCCACGAAACCAGAGATCCCACCAAGAACTGATCCAGGTGGTTACCTAGCAACAGCTCCAAGATGGCAGCTAGCTGCAATAACTGCTCTGGGGCTTCCCTGGTGGACTCAGTGTTAAAGAATGCCTACTAAATCCTGAGGCCCAGGTTCAGCTCCTGGATCAGGAAGATCCCTGGAGAAGGAAATGGTAACCCATTCTAATATTCTTGCCTGGGGAGTCTCATGAACAGAGGAGCCTGGGGGGGCTACAGTCCATGGGGACCCAAAAGAGTTGGACACATCTTAGCAACTAAACAACAAACAAACATAATTGCTCCAGGGATTAGGAAGGTACTGCTCTCTGAAGCAAGCCTAGGTCATCCTTGAACCATTCGCTAGAAAGTTCCACTTTATATTGCACTGAAATTTATCTCCTTCTGACTTCCACCTGCTGGACCTGAGCATGACCTCTAAAGGGCACAAGATATGAGTTGCCTACCCCTTCCACACAGCTGTCCTCTAAGTATTTGAAGAAAGTTGCCTTATCTCCCCAAATTTAGCAAGGAGCTGGATTCAATTCTTCTCATACAGTTTTATCATCTTGAGATCACTTGCTGTGTCTCAGTCACTTAATGGTGTGATCTTTGATTATCACAAAATGCCATGAGGTAAGTTTGTTAGTCCCATGTGATGGAGGAAGCTGAGCAATCAGCTTGGATCTCCACGAGAAGTAAAGGGCACGGTCCACATTTACTTGTTTCGAAGTTCACGCTCCTCTCATTACAAACCTGTGGTTCCCACACCTGACTCCCAGAATCCCCTGGGAAGGCCTATTTTAAAAACAGAGATACATAGGTTCTCATGCAGATTTAGTGAACTGGAACCAGGTGATTCTGACCGAACTGATTCAGAGATCAGCATTTAAAAACTGCTACCTCATGTGGAACATCAACCTCCTCAACTTTCAGTTTCCCTTTCTGGGGAGAACAAACCTCATAATTGAAAAACCAACATTCTGGGACTTCTCTGGGGGTCCAGGGGTTAAAAATCTGCCTTCCAATGCAGGGGACATGGGTTTGATCCCTGGTCTGGGAAGAGCCCACACGCCTTGGGGCGACTAAGCTCGTGTGCCACAACGACTGAAGTCCACGGCGACATAACGAGGATTCCACGTGATGCTGCCGAGACTGAGGCAGCCAAAGAAATAAATGTCAATTTTTAAAAAACCAACTTTCTTCCTACAACGTGTAATCCAAATGGGGCCTTGCCGTACCCTCCCGAATAGACCCAAGACTGCCCCTGCTCTGGGCGGATGCGCCAGCAGTGGAACCTGGGTTTGCATTCGGCCACTCAGAAGAGTCGGGAAAGCACCACCCCGGGGCACGGCCTCCACCACCTGCCAATGCTGGGGGTGTGACAGGGCCACTCCCCTCTGTCCCTCTGGCAGCTTCCTCCTCACACTCACCTGCCTGAAGCACATCTCTTGAAGGCGATTAAAATTACATAATGTCCTGATTTCAATCTCCTGTAACCATGCTGAATATTTTCCACTTAAAGAAAAAATTAAGTTTTAATTAAGTTTTCTCATCAAAACACCACTCCTGCTGATAGTGTCAGGAAGGTCTGAGAAAGCAATTATGTGCACAATCTGCTTTTGACACACTTCCTTCTCCACTGGGATGTTTCTTCTGTGTCCTTTACTTCATTAACAATCGCTTGTTGCCATAGGAAGGCCTGCTTTCTTCTCTGTTTACCGTAATAGAGACAAAGAACCAGGTTGCCTCCTTGTACACAACCGTGACTCCTGCACTGAATGGACCGCAGGGCATCAGGGCATCAGCTTCTGCCTGTGAGTCTTCCTGGGACCATTTCCCTTTGTGCTGACCATCTACCAGGGCAGTTACAGGGCCGAGCGGAAGTCTACAAGGGTGCTTGGGTTGAGCCCATGACTTACACTTCATATCCCCACTTCCAGGCTACCATACATAGGCAGCACATTTAGAAATAGGCTCGACTCTCTGATTTCCTGAAGCTAAGCATGATAAAATGATACCCGACTATGAGCAGATTCAAAATTGTTTGGCATTTGGCAAACTAACATCAATGTTTTCTATGCTTGGCTTCAAATCCTGATATTAGGTTCTTAGAGTTGCCATAACAAATCATCACATACTGACTTAAAAAAAGAAAAAAACCCAGAAATTTATTCTGTCAATTCTAGGGAACAGGAAGTCTGAAATTGGGTGTTGACGGGGTTATATTCACTCTGAAGGCTCTAGAGGAGCATGCTTCCTGGCCTCTCCTGCCTTCTGGTGGCTCCTGGCAACCTTTGCTTTGTGGATGCATAACTCCCATTTCTGCCTCTGCATTAGTGCACGCCCTTCTTCCCTCTGACCCTGAGTCCGTTCTCCTTTTCACAAAGGAGTCACTGGACTTAGGTCCACCCTAAACTCAGGATGATGTCATCTCCAGATCCTGAACTAACTCCATCTACCAGCCAACAGCAAGTATCCACCACCACAGACCGAGCAAACTCTAGTGATTCCAGACCCCCGGCCTTCAGGTTACCCTAGCTGACACCAAGTGGAGCAGAGATGAGCTATCTGTAACTCCAAAATTCCTACCAGTGTTCCAGCCTCACGAGCAAAATAAATGTTGTTGTAAACCATTAACTGTTAGGTGTTTGTCACACAACGTTAAATAACTGGAGCACTCTACCTCTGGCCATCTCAATCTTTCTAAAATCTACTTTTTTTAGATTCTATAACAGAAGTCTACTTTACAACACGATATAACAGGTCAAATTGAACATGTCCAAAGTAAAATTCAGCTTTCCCCGAAACCTTATTTTATCCCAGTTTTCTGTCTGAACTTCCTGCATTACTGTTACATACATTGTTTAAGAAAGATTTAATCATCTAAACAAACTATCAAAAGAACTTTACGTACATTAAAACTTTGAATTAAGAAGTCAAAACGTTAGACATTGGACCTTAAGAAACACATATTCTGGCAATAGAAAGGTCTACAGAAAGCTAAGTGAATACTCTCGGCTCACTCCCCGTTGATGAAGGCTTCACTGCTTTCACCTTGACGTTATTAATGTTATTTAATCAAAAACTGATCAAATAAAAGGGAAATGGAGAGCAAGGAAGAAGAAGTAGAACTAGGAAATTTTCCCTCCTCACCCAGGCCTCCTCCTTCTCTCCGGAACCTCCTATGGCCTTTGAGGGCTATTTTTCTGCTATTAATCTTTTACACAATGACCACTGACGACAGTGAGAGCTTTCCTTTAAGTCTGAGAGAAGGAAAAGAAGAATTCCTAGAAATGACATGAATTAATATTGATTTGTGTACATCTGATACTGTGTTCAGCTCTTACTTCAGAGTGACTGTCTTCAAGATTTCTCAGTGTACGAGCCTCTCTTGCAGCTATCGATGCCTGAAACCATCTGCCCCTGTACCTGCCCTTACCTGCCACTGCCGCTACTAAATGAAGCTCACCTGTGGGGAGAAAAATAAGGGATGGGATCATGCTTGAAAATGATATGCTGTAAATTGATTCTTGGGCGAAGAAAACAGGGACCAGGTTCTATTAGGTGACCACGACTCCTAAGACTGAGGAGCTGGACCCGGGGGCCCTCTCTGGCCATCAGTAATTGGCTGCTGACTCTCTTGGGAAGAGTGAGCCCCTCTCCTCAAAGCAGCTGAAATGCCACTGCCCTCAGTTCCTGTTGATTCACATCATAAAAACTCAGGAAACACACAGCAAATCCCCACTGGCTACCTATTTCACATATTCTGGAATACGTGCTTCTGCGCCACTCTCTCCATTCATCACCGCTTCTCCTTCCCCTCCCCTGCTCTTATCCATAAGTCTGCTCTCTGTGTCTGCATCTCCACTCTGCCCTGTGAATAGGTTCACCAGTGGCATCCTTCTAGATTCCATAACTAGGGCTCTGCAACAACCTAGAGGGGTGGGAGAGGGTGGGCGAGAAGTTCCAGAGGGAAGGGGCATATGTACACTTAGGCCTATTTCATGCTGATGTATGACAGATATCAAACAAATACTGTTAAGTAATCATCGATCAATTAAATATATATTTTTTAAAAGCATGAAACAGATGGAAGTGATCTCAGAGACCCACGGGACTTCCCTGAGTGATCTGCACACAGGCCTCGAGAAACAATGACACAGAGAACCGGGGGCATTGGTATCTTTATTTCAATCACTGAAAAGTTTTCATTTATAATTCACAGGAACTTAGACTGCTTGGGATGCCTTATTAAAAAGGATGCTTTTTTTTTTAAACCTCTTTGTGACCACAGGAAAGAGAAACCTCTTCAATGTGGTATAAGAGTAAATTGTCACCAAAATAGGAGCTGGTGCTCACTAATTACAGTGCTATCCAACCAGCATTTATAAAATCATCACCACTGTATGAAGAGAGGAACATGTAATTTAGCCTCAAGGGAGTACAATTAACAGGTTTTGAAAAACTCAGCACCATAACAGTAACTATCTGATGACTACTAAATATACCCATTCTTCTCTCTTAGAAAGTGCTGTCTGAGTGGCCCCCCAAAGTGGGGAAGTTAACAGTAAGGATCAAGAGAGGGCAATTGGGGGAGGAAAAAAATACCTGGATATATATTTCATGGATTCTCCTTTGTTAATAAGCATTTATTAAGGATCCAATGTGCTCCTGGATCCTTTGGGAATTTTTTTAAATATAAAATCTGTAATCTAGGAATGTTATTTGAGTCCATAAGGAACCTTATGGAACATGGGTGCCTGACATTTACTTCTAGCACTAAAGTTTACTCTGAGTCCCAGGTCCTATGCAGGAATATTCAAAGATGTGTTCAGGATTGACAGCACGTGTGGAAGAACCCAAGCAGGGAAACAGCCAATGAGAAGTGATGGGCTTTTCATCAGGGAACACCAGAGAGAAAGATCTTTGGGAACAAGAGAAGTCACCTGGAGTCAAGGACATGGCCTGTCTCTTCCTCACTGTCCAGTGGAGGAGAAGCTCTAGGAAAACCACCAGGATGACAACCATGAGACTTATCAGAGCTTTCTGTCTCTCTGCAGCTCTAGAGACCTCGGTTAAGATAGTGCCTAGAAAATCAGCTCCTGCAAAGAGTGGTGGAAACCCAGAGCTGTCCCTACTGGACCCACAGGGGTACTGTGACTGGCCATTGGCCAGAGAGAATGGAGAAACATCAGCCCTGGAAGGGGCGGATGGATGCAACAGTTCCAGAGCTGCGGCTGGGAAGAGAGAGCCCTGGGGGCGTAATACTCCTCAAACCAGTCCTCAGGGTGATGGGATGTGCTGATGCCTGGGCTTCCTGTGTCACAGATGAGTCAGCAAGATGAGGAATACAGCGCTAAAGACCTGTGTTCAGGCTCTTTCCCTAAATGTTGCCCCCACCCTGTGCCAATGTCCCCAACTACTGAGTGGGAGAATGGCCCCAGAAACTCCAGATGAAGGCTTTGAGCAACGGTACAGACTCAGAAAATGCCCACATCTCTGGAGGCTGGCTTATGATGTAAATAGAGAACAACAGAGTCTTTGCTGTCATAAAGCTTCCCATCTGCACACAACAGTAATCAGGAAAGCACGTTCTGATAGTTTGCTATGTCTTGACAAGGGCCACTATACACTTTACACAGGAGTTAAAATGGTCCAATAACCGTTCTCAAGTCAAAGAAAAGGCATCATGGGTGAAGTCCATGCTCATGAATGAAGGATGGAGACAGGCCTGCCAGGAGCCCACTGCAAAGAGGGCCATGTCTCTTCCCAGGGTCAAAGTCCAGTCTTCTCAAAAGCCCAGCTGCAAACTCTCAGGTCGAGACAAGAAGCCTGTACAAACAGCCATTCTGGGAAGGGGCAAAGCCAAATGTGATCTTGGTCGCTGGCTGGAGGCTGACTGGCATCAGGGGTGCTTTTCTGTTGATGACTGTTTTGAGAAATCCTGCTTTCATTCTGTTGCTGCTATTATTATTATATATATGTTTGGTCATGCTGTGTGGCACTTGGGCTCTTAATTCCTCGACCAGGGATCGAACCCTTGCCCCTTGCATTGGAAGCACAGAATCTTAACCATCAGGGAAGTCCTAACTGTTTTAATTCTGTAATGGATTTCTGTCAACATTTGTAATGATGTTTTTAGAAATCATTTCTGCCCATTTAAATTATAACAATAATACTCAGCAGCTGCTTTCCTCCATCCCACCTAGGCCTCTAAAAATAGAGAAGACAACATGGTTCACCAGACTATGGAGTAAAACTGCCCTCACTCCAATGCTCTTACCAGCTCATCACCCACTAGCATCCTGTGGCAATTCCAGCCCACTAACCAGTGTTCTTAGACAAAGGTGTCTGTCATGTCACACCCAGGGCTCTGGAGAGAAACCACTAAAGAAAATGATTATAAAGCCTTTTTCAGCTCTGAAGACTTGATGCCTAATAGCTGAAACAGTATCAGGGTTCTAGCTCCTTTTTCACCTACCAAAGATCTTACTCAGTGCTCAAGCTAAACGTGAATTTGACTTGCTTTTCAATAAGCTGGTTATGGCCACTGGTGCCCATGAAGCTTCTCTGTACCTTGTTATAAAGCCATTCCAGGGGGAGCAGCTCAGTATGGAGTGAGATAGTTACTAATAAATGATCACTTAAGGCCAATTTCATCAAGAAATGTCAGGACCTTTTAACCTGGAATTGGTGAGAGAATTTCCCATCTTTACATTGGAATGAATTAGTAGCATTTCTAACTCTTAAATGGTTTCTGTAACAAGTCTCACTGAATTGAAATAACACAGAATCAAATGGGGAAGAAAAGCCTGACCAATTTTGGGGGTGTTTAAATTATTATTTAAATATGCAACTGTAGGCAGATAATACCAAGTGATGGAAAAAAATTTGCCTGAGAAATGCGAAGTACTCTCATAACGAGTGTGAAAGATTTAAGCATTTATCCTCTTGGTTGCTTTATTTTCTCTTTTTCATGGATTTCCCTAGTTCTTACTGTTGAATGGATAGGAAGAAACTATAAACAAATAAATCTATGGAGCTTAGCTGAGACTTTACCTATCAGCAGCTTCATTGCTTTATATTTTAATGCTCAGTGCCAATAGTATTTCTCTGTTTTCTATTTATTAAACATAAACCGAAATAACCCTGCTTCCCCACAAGAGACTAGTTTTCAACATAAAAGTTAAATTAATAGAGACACACGTGGACCACAGACACTGCTAAATTGCATGAGCAGAAGGTTGTTTATGTTAGGTGACTACGCAAACCACACAATATTGAGACTGAATTACGCAGGGTCACTGGTTGTGAGCAACAGAAGTTCTATCCAGCTGTCTTCAACAGAAAAAGGATGTGAGGGAAGAACTGAAGAACAGAATCAACAGAAGGGTTAGAGACCCAGGCAGAAACTAAGGCTGGCTCCCCCAAGATCTACCTGTCTACAGCATGGTAGCTGGCACTGGCCCACTGGCCTGCAGGCAGCTTCTCACTGCCCAGCAGCGCTACTGCCTTAAAACCTCTCTCAGGTATCCCTTGGCCTCTACAACACCTTCCTCAGGGGCAAAGTCCAGAATAAGAGCCCTGATGGGCCAAGCCTAGTAACGGACCTCTGCTCTAGCCACCAGGACACAGGGAGATGGAACTTCTGAGACAGAAGTGTTCTCCCTCCAAGGAAGAAAACCCAGGTAAAGACCCACCGCAATGAAGTGTGTTTCCACCAGCAAGGATGCAAATGTAACTGGACCACAGGGAGNAAGAGCCCTGATGGGCCAAGCCTAGTAACGGACCTCTGCTCTAGCCACCAGGACACAGGGAGATGGAACTTCTGAGACAGAAGTGTTCTCCCTCCAAGGAAGAAAACCCAGGTAAAGACCCACCGCAATGAAGTGTGTTTCCACCAGCAAGGATGCAAATGTAACTGGACCACAGGGAGAGTGATGAAGGCAACATCCCTCCCCCTTAGTGTACTCACGATGTCCATTTTCATGATGCTGTTGGAAAGATCAACCTTCTCTACCTCTGCAGAGGTCTTGGCCAGTTTCACGCTTCTAGTCTGGTTTTCAGTAACAGGTGACATAAGTTACCTTCTGATTTAGAGTATCTAGCAGGCCCTTGGCATCTGAAGATTCTATATTGTGTCTCCTGTTCTTTACTTGTAACCTTTACTTGTAGTGGTGCTTTACAGTAGTGTTCACACCTACCATATAGGACTGTAGGAAGGATTTTACAAAAGAACCCAAGTAAGGCCCTCAGTACAAATGTGAGTGAAGCCAGTGAGGAAATCTGGCTTGACAGCGAGTGTTTGCACCTCAGTTTGTAGTGTTTAAGAATTGAGGGCTCCTCTAGAGTTTCAGCAGGCCCCTCACCAAGGGCCATGAGCTAGTACCATTCAAATGACCGCCCTTCCCTGGAAGGAATGCAGGGTGGGGTTAGAAAGGCAAAGGAGCTGGAATGTAAAAATGAGAGAGGTCATAGTCTAAGACATCCTCTGTCCATTTCACACAGAAACTACACAGGATAACATCTTTCAGGAGAGTAGGTCCTTAAGTTAGCATGTAAGGAAAACACACACAAAAGGAAGGAAGGAGGGGAAACAAGTCAACGTAACTTAATGTTTGCACGATAATCCACCAAAGTGACCATTTGATGGCATATTCCAAGGAGGGCTTCTCAGGTGGCACTAGTGAAAAAGAATCCGCCTGTCAATGCAGGAGTCATGTGAGATGCAGGTTCCATCCCTGGGTCAGGAAGATCCCCTGGAGGAGGAGGGCACGGCAACCCACTCCAGTACTCTTGCCTGGAGAATCTCATGGACAGAGGAGCCTGGTGGGTTGCAGTCCATAGGGTTGCAAAGAGTCGGGTACGACTGAAGCGACTTAGCATGCATGCACGCATATTCCAATGAAGAGGCAAAAAAAAAGTTCAAAGACAGCTTTCCTAAACAAGCTTGATAAGTTTCACTTCCTCACACCTCAGTTTTCTTAGTTAAAAATATTTTATTGAACACCTAATGTAAGCCATATATTCACTCTGCATTGGCAGTACGAGGGCAGTTCCTATTCTGTAGCTATCAACACAGAGAGTGTGTCCTTTGGGGGATACTGGGAGCATGAACTGATGTATATATATATATCCCAAGTCTGATATAATTCCTCAGGAGACAGGTTGCGCCAACTCACTGCATTTGTGACACGGGCCAACAAAGTCTCTCAGGCAAGNGGCAGTTCCTATTCTGTAGCTATCAACACAGAGAGTGTGTCCTTTGGGGGATACTGGGAGCATGAACTGATGTATATATATATATCCCAAGTCTGATATAATTCCTCAGGAGACAGGTTGCGCCAACTCACTGCATTTGTGACACGGGCCAACAAAGTCTCTCAGGCAAGGGGCAAAAGGAGCTCCAGCAAAGCAGGATTTAGAGGAGGGAGATATGATGACTGTCAGAAAAACGGTGCAACAAATTTCCTTGCAGTCAAAAATAAATTAAATACTGCGGGCCTTACATGTGTTCTTTTGGAAAATCCTTTCTACAGCCCTATATGGTAGGTATGAACACTACTGCTCAGGAACAATTAGAAAACGGAAATAATGTAAAAATGTTCTAGTTATGTTTCCTTGACTCCTCCTCCTTTTTCTATTTGCACAGTAATTTTAAGCTAAAACACTTAAGATATTCTATTAGTCAGGAAAATAGATGCTATTTTAATAACCCTCCTAAAAGGACACCATATACCCACCTGTTATGAACCCTTGCAATCCTGTACTCCCCACTCCTCTTTGAATTGTCAATATCACCACAGTCACCCACAGCCACCCATCCATCCAACCACCACCTACAGCCCCCGGCTCAAAGTGCTGGAGGAAGAGGAGGAAAGAGAAGTTTGGCAGGAAAAAGAAGAATTAGGCTTCTCAGAATCTATTCTGTTAACTATTCCTCACCTGTTTCTCATCCTATAAATAGCTTTAAAAGTGGGGACAAATTCATAGTATTAGATAGGAAAGGCGAGAATGTGGNGCTCAAAGTGCTGGAGGAAGAGGAGGAAAGAGAAGTTTGGCAGGAAAAAGAAGAATTAGGCTTCTCAGAATCTATTCTGTTAACTATTCCTCACCTGTTTCTCATCCTATAAATAGCTTTAAAAGTGGGGACAAATTCATAGTATTAGATAGGAAAGGCGAGAATGTGGAGGACACAGGGCCAGAGAAAGGAGGACTCTGAGAAGTTTAGAGCTGGAAGGGAGCTTGGTGATGATTCAAGTCCATCCTCACATTTTCCGGCTAAAACAACTGAGGCCCATGTCTCTGGGTGAAGCCCACAGCAGCAGCCAGTTAGCGCTGTGCCAAGGGAATCTCCTGTCCCACAGGTCAGGAAGTTCAGGACTCCAAGACACTGTGAAGTGTATTATTTAAAAATGCTTAAGGCCAAGGTTTTTGTGAAATTGTGTTAAATGCCATCCAGAGCAAGACATTGATCTTACCCTAGTGGTTGGTAAACTCAAAGGATAAGACTGTAACTCAACCACTGCACACATACAAGAAACAGATGAGAAATTAAGCTATTTTAAAAAACACGTGGGAAGCATATTAAATGGCACATTCCCACTTTAATTTCTGTGTCGAGAGATCTAATTAATGATTATGTTTGTTCCCATAGAACCAGGGAAAATGGAAAAGCCTCCATAGGATTAACTCTGAAGCCTCAACATTTTTCAAGTATTAAAATATCATGCCAGGCAACCCTAAAACAACTAGGTGTGGTCTTCTGGGAAGGAGATGAAAATTAGCGTATATGTGTCTTTTTGAATTATGGTTTCTCAGGGTATATGCCCAGTAGTGGGACTGCTGGGTCAAACGGTGGTTTTAATTTTAGTTTTTAAAGGAATCTTTGCCACCTGGTGTGAAGAGCTGACTCACTCGAAAAAAAATCTTTCCTGATGCTGGGAAAGATTGAAGGCAGGAGGAGAAGGGGACAACAGAGGACAAGATGGTTGGATGGCACCACAGACGTGATGGACATGAATTTGAGAAAGCTCTGGGAGCTGGTGATGGACAGGGAAGCCTGGTGTCCTGCAGTCCCTGGGGTCGCAAAGATTTCAGACACGATGAGTGACTGAACTGAACTGAAAAGTCACAAAATATAAAACATACATTTTAATCATATTTAATTGTACAGTTCTGGACATTTACTGAACTCATTGTGATAGTAATTCATGATGTATGTGAAGTCTAATCATTATGCTCTACACCTTAAACTATTCAGTGCTGGAGAGAGGTATATGTCAATTATACCTCAATAAAACATGAGTTCGAGCAAGCTCCGGGAGTTGGTGGTGGACAGGGAAGCCTGGTGTGCTGCAGTCCATGGGGGCACAAAGAGTCAGACACGAGCGACTGAACAATAGCAAGGAATCTCCATATTCTTCTCCATGTATCAACCTAACATTCTCACCAACAGTGCAAGAAGGTTCCCTTCTCTCCATACCCTCTCCAGCATTTATGATTTGTAGGTTTTTTAATGATGGCCATTCTGGCTGGTGTGAGGTGATACCTCCTTGTAGTTTTCATGTGTATTTCTCTAATAACAAGCAATGTTGAGCATCTTTTCGTGTGTTTGTTGGCCATCTGTATGTCTTTGGAGAAATGTCTCCTTTGCACTGAATGTCCTCAATGAGTGGAACATTGCTGAAGAAACAGATCAACAAAGTCATGTCTCTGGCCCCAAAATGTTCATCAGAAGCCATCAGCACAGGATATTTCTGACAGAGACAAGTCTACAAACATAGCAAGTCTAGCTTTGAAACCTTTTACTGGAGATGTGTTAACAAAGCTTAGAGAACATTTACCCACAATCATAGTCAGGTTAATTCTTCAAAACGCTTAGATTTCTTAATTGTGGATAAGACAAGCAGCATGTCAGGTGGCTCCACAGCTGCCAAATGACTGACAAATGAGACAACCTTAGAGAAATAACCAAAAGGAGCACTGCCTGCCTTCTTTCAGACATGGACCAAACTCGGTCCTGACACATTCCAGGCGCTTAATTAAGGTGACTGNCTTAGATTTCTTAATTGTGGATAAGACAAGCAGCATGTCAGGTGGCTCCACAGCTGCCAAATGACTGACAAATGAGACAACCTTAGAGAAATAACCAAAAGGAGCACTGCCTGCCTTCTTTCAGACATGGACCAAACTCGGTCCTGACACATTCCAGGCGCTTAATTAAGGTGACTGGATAAAAGAATGATACTGACAGTCTCCACCACTGAGTTAAGCAGGTCTGATGGGTAAGACAGGCTGGTAAACAAATAACTGCAAACATTGACAAGATGATGCCTGAAAAATTATAGTCTGGCTGTGTAAAAAGTTATAGGGAGTAAGGAAGAGAGAATGACCAGTTCTGGAGAGTACCAGTCAGACTTTCAAGAGATGGTGGCTTCTAGGATGGGTCATAAAGATTGCCCAGAATCTTACTATACATTTTTAAAATTATTTCTTTATAATCACTACTCAAACTTTCACGGAGCCTAGCCCAACAGTGAGCCCACAGTAAGCACCCAAACTAATTACTAGTATCAAATGTACAAAACTGGGATACTTTTCTTTAATGTTTATTAAGAAAAGAGAGGTAAGACCTGAAATGATGGAGAAGGGGATGCTTTAACCCTTGACATTGAAATTCTCATCTCTATTTGATTCACCAAAACTGCTTCTTAAATTATTCAGTCTATCCTAATTAACTCCCCAGAGAATTATCTTCAAGGCACTGTTGGCTGGTTGTTGCCTGAGGCCATACTCCAGGCTAGCTCTGGGATGTGGGAGAGATACAAATGTTTCTTGAGGATTTCAGTTACAAAGTGAGACAGAAGGGGATAAAATTTTCTCACCAAGATTACTATTACACTCAAAAGGTAGATGGGCCATGTCACAGGTTACCACTGGCAGCTTATAAGAAAATGTCCCTTAAAAAAAGTAAAACTCTAGATGTAGAGAGATGCAGATATTTAAGGATTTTTAAATATCTGAATGGAGATAATAAGGTTCGTCTCAGGACAAAACAATGATTATACACTTATAGCTAACACAGACAAGGAAATTCTCAAAAGACAAGATTCCAGCAAGAAAACCCCAGGGGAGCCTCCAAGCTAGACCTGGTAAGGTAATGATGCTGCAGTCAAACCCCAAAATAGCTTTTTAGCAAGATCAGATTAAAAAAGAAAGAAATATTTGAGAGGCCAGAATAAGATGACTGAGTTGGAAGGCCAGAAATCCAGTCCGAGAGAATAATACTCTGTGAGCAGAAGAAAATAAACAAGGTCAATACTAGGACCCCTGATTCAGGCTTGGGTGATTGGAAGACAAGGGTGAGGAGGGAAATGATGGGGACAGTCAGGTTCAGGGAAACCAGAACCATTCGCTGTCTCCTCCAGGCAGAGCCCAGCAGACAAGGGAGCTGGGGTGCTCACAGAGGACGCTGCCAAGAAGCCATGACCACCCAGGGTCCAACGCCGAGACCTGTCACAAGGATTTCCCGTCACATCCTCACCTCCACACCTATCAATTCAGCACACTGGTTCTGATAAATCCCTCTCTGTATCTGACATGCATGCCCGTGAGTCATAGCACCAGCTTTCTGGGAGCCTGCTCTAAGTGACAGTGAAAATCCACAGTAGGGCCATTTTCCAAGGCAATGAGAGGAAAACCGCCGGTTTTAAGAGGCCATCCATTCTGTGTCAGGTAACAGGCCAACTTGAGTTCGTGGAGGACCGTGTCGTGGACTAAAAGTGGCCACAAACTCTTTGTCATCACCCCTTTGGCATATTAAAAATCTATAGTTTGTCTTTGTCCCAGTTCTTTCTGCAGAGTGTCAAGAATTTCCAGGGTGATGGGGATGTCTTTGATCATGAACTCCTTTGGATTACGCCTGAGTTTATGTTATCAAGGTGACTCAAAGTGGGCCCTTAGGTAGTTTCAAGGTAAGGGCTTGGCCACACCTGATTACAGGTGAGAACTTTTGGCTCTATCCCCTGCTTAGTAGGGAATAGGGAGGAGCTGGAGATTGAGTTCAACCACCAACCATTGATGACATCATTGATCATGTCTTGGCAATGAAGCCTTGATAAATACTCCCCAACGATGAGGTTTGGGAAGCTTCCTGGTTGGTGAACATGCTGTATGAGGAAGACCCTACTCTGAAGGGACCGAGGTCCCTGCACTCAGTAATCCTCTGGCCCTCATCCCATGTCTCTCTTTGTGAGCTTGTTTATTTATATCCTCTACAATCAACTGTAATCCTAAATATAGTACTTTGCTGAGTTCTATGAATCGTTCTAGTGAGTTATGAAACCTGGAGTGGGTTGGGGGAACCCCACATTCACAGTGGGCTGGGTGGAAGAGTGGATAGCTTGGGACTCTCTCAGTTGTGGCTGGTGCCTGGAGAGGGTGGCAGTTGTGGAGGGTGGGGGGAATCTTATGGGACAGAGTCCTTAACCTGTAGGGTCTGTGCTAACTCCAGGTAGAATCAGTTGATGTGGACTGTAGGACAGCCAGATGGTACTAGAGATTGTTGGGAACCACAATGGAGCCCCGTGAAGAGGTAGAGAGCCGTGAAGAGGGGGAGTTTATTTCACTCCTTTAAGGCTGAGCTGGACCCCATGATGGTTTACAGAAATGAAGCTGAAGAAGGAGCACAGTGACAGTTCCAGGACACAGCCTTTGAAGGCCTGGTAGCTTTCACCTTCGTACTGAGGATACCTCAGCCCCCTCTTTAGAAGTAGAGTTTCTCTGTGGCAAAGGCCACGTGGAGAAGAGAATCCCTGAGACCCATACGGAGGGAGAGACAGGCTTGATATTCTGTAACCAAGTGGAGCCCCCAGAAACTCCATTCCCACTGCAAGACAGAGACCCTGGATAACCAGGACTTGAACCCAGTGAACCTCCAGAATCACTGTTGGTGTGAGTCACTGTTTTGGAGTCGTTTGCTATGCAGCCATAGCTACTCAACACAAACAAGACAATGCAGGCAAGGTATACTGAATCATCTGAGAAAGGCTTTTTTAGTAACAACATAAAAAATCATTTCAGTCTATTTGTTCATCCCTTTGTTTATTTATGTATCACACAAACATTTACTGAACTCTTTCCAGGAGCTGGCTCTAAGTAGGTAACGAGTGCACAGATGAAAGACAATTCTTGCCTTCAGGGAGTTTTCAACCCAATCATCTCATTCACTTTTTTCCCTCTTCAACAAAGCTGTCAATTTTTATCCTCCAGAACTATTTTCTTCTTTAGATTCCCCACTTTCTAGGGCAAGCAAGACTCAACTCATTGTCTTTTGTCTGTGAAGTTTTCCCAGACCCACCTGGTTTCTATGGTTCAATTTCTCCAACTTTAAATAAGGTCCAAAGGGAGTTAACAATATTTTCAAAAGATTGTTATGAGGTTAAAGCAGACTTTTTTTTTTTTTTAAACTTATACCTAGTAGGAAAAATTGGCCATTCAAAGGTATGTCTGCCTAGAAATTCTGCGAATTACATTAAAAGCAACATTAGATAATGACCGTGAGAAGAATCATCTGCTGGGCAGACAAGACGCCAGTCACCTGATTTTCTGTCCCTGCCAAGGCTACGGTGGCACATGAGCAAATACACACAGATCTTTTATAGGATCTGATGGGGAGCAGACAGGCTCCTTCTACTTCCTACCACAGTAACCACGTTCCTGAGTGTCCCTTGACTGATTACCTAGTATCCATCAATAAACAGTGCATTTCATGGATTTAGCCTGGGCTGGCACTTCTATTCATAACANTTATAGGATCTGATGGGGAGCAGACAGGCTCCTTCTACTTCCTACCACAGTAACCACGTTCCTGAGTGTCCCTTGACTGATTACCTAGTATCCATCAATAAACAGTGCATTTCATGGATTTAGCCTGGGCTGGCACTTCTATTCATAACAGAATGTTTATTTAATTAAGCCCTTTCATCAGAGACTCCAAGTGCATAAGGGTATGTAATGCTTTTAAAACATCTAACTACTGGGCTTGGTAGCAAAAAATCAACACAATCACGTGCTTTCACATTGCCAGGTTGAACAAAAACAATGTAATGCATGAGTAGCGCTTAATAAAAGCAAATATTTCTAGTGTATATTGAGTTATCATTTAGGTTGAGAGCAGAAATGAAAATATGGGCACAAATTGTATTGATAGACACTGGCCAGTAATAAACTTGACTACACACTGCAAACTACATTTATGGAATCAAGCTACTTTGAGGTAGACTGCACTGTTTTTAATGTATGTCTTAGTCCTAAATGACTCTATGCTTTTAATCTTACTCTGCCCAGCCCCAAAAATACTCTGTAATAAAACGCAGTCATAAGTATCTCTATACCTCTGTTTCTCAAAAGTCCTACTCATTTTTTTTCTAATAGACAAAACCTGCAAACAGCACAGATATCCTTCAATGGCTGAAGAAACAAATTGTGGCATATTCACATCATGGAATAATACTCAGAAAGAAAAAGAAATGAAATACACATGCAACAACTTGGCTAAATCATGAGGCAACTGTGCTAAGGAAAGAAAACTACACTGAAAGCTTTCACGCTGTATGATTCCCTTCTTGGAATGACAAATTACAGAAACAACAGATTTCCAGAGGTCAGATATTGGAGGGAGGGGGTATGACTATAAATAAAAACTTAAAGGAGCCTTATGTTAATGGAACCATTCTGTACCCTTGCAGGACAGCTGGTCCTGTCCAAAATGTCCAAGACATTTGGTCCACATAAAAAGGTATCTGATATTTGGTTATATTTGGTCCTGTCCAAAATGTCCATGGAGACATTTGTCCATGCCAAAAAGTTCTTGACATTTCGTCCTGTCCATAACCATTTGGCATGGACATTTCAGGTAGGACCAAATTTCAAGGACCTTTTGAATGTTTTATTTTGGACATTTTAGACAGGATCAAATGTCCGCTAACCATTCTATATGTCACTGTATTCATGTGAATCGTCTGATTATCACACCTGGTTGTGATATGGTACTTCAGTTTCGTAAGACATTATCATGGCAAGTGGGGGAAGCAAGGCTAAGGGAAGTACGAGATCTCTACGTATGACTTCTTACAACTGTACATGAACCTACAATTACCTCAAAACTAAAAGTTTATTTTTTTAAAAGTCCTAGTTAATTGTATCCTGTGCTAGAATTCTGCTGCAATTTTAAGTGAAAACAATTTTTTCATTACCTCACATTTAAAAACCATTAATGTGTTCTATGAGCAAACATTGTTCCCAAAGTAATGAAACCCAGCTTAAGAATTATCACTTGTTTTTAAACTGCAGTTTAAGGAGAAATTAAATAATTAAATATTAGAATGTATTCAGGCTGCACTCAGATGACGTAAGTCTCACAATTTAAAAATTAAAGATGAAGAATGGTGTAGTAAACTAAGTGCTCCTTTACACGCTGTTTTTATTTTACAGGAAATCTTACTTTAAAGAAATCTCTTGCATTTCTATACCAACAATAAACTATCAGAAAAAGGCATTAAGGAAATAATCCCATTTGCAATTCTATCAAAAAGAATAAATACCTAGGAATAAATTTAAGGAGATAAAACACCTGGAATTGGAAAACTGCAAGACACTGATGAAAGAAATTGAAGACAACACAAATGAATGGAAAAATATACTTTACTCATAGATTAATGAGCTCATGGAAGAATTAATATTATTAAACTGATCATACCACTCAAGGCAATATACAGATTTAACGCAATCCCCATCAGAACACCAAGGGCTTTTTTCACAGAACTAGAAAAAAATGATCCTAAAATTTGTATGAAACCATAAAAAGACCTCAGTTTGCCAAAACAATCTAGACAAAGTAGAACATAGCTAGAGGTATTGCATTCCCTGATTTCAGACTATACTACAAAGCTACCGTAACCAAAACAGTATTGAACTGGCACCCCAAAAGACATAGATCAAATGCGACCAAATAGAGAGCCAGAAATGAACCCACATTTATACAGTCAATTAATCTACAACAAAGGAGGCAAGACTATACAATGGGGAAAGGACAGCATCTTTAATAGATGGTGCTGGGAACACTGGACACCTGCAGGCAAAAGATGAAATTAGATCACTTTCTTATCCCATATACAAAACTAAATTCAAAGTGGATTAAAGGCTTAAATGTAAGACCTGAAACCATAAAACTCCTAGGAGAAAACATAAGCAATAAGCTCTTTGCTATTATCCTTAGCAATATTTTTTAGGATCTGTCGCCTTAGGCAAGGGAAGCAAGAGCAAAAATTTAAAAATGGGACTTCTTCAAACTAAAAACTTTAGCATAGCCAAGGAAACTATCAGCAAAACGAAAAGGCCACCTACTGAATGAGACAAGATATTTGCAAACAATATGTCTGATAAGGGATTCATATCCAAAATATATAAGAACAGACAGCTCAATCAAGAAAACAAACAACTCAGTTTTAAAATGGGCAGAGAACCTGAATAGACATTTTTTCAAGAAGACATAGAGATGGTCGATGGACACATGAAAAGATGCTCAGCATCACTAATTATCAGAAGAATGCAAATCAAAACCACAATGAGACACCACCCCACACCTGTCAAAATGGCATCACAAAGATAGCAAGTGATGGCAAGGATGTAGAGAAAAGGAAACCTTTGTGCACTGTTGGTGGGAATGGAAATTGCTGCAGCCACTATAAAAACCAGTATGAAGATTCCTCATCAAAGTTAAAAATAGAACTGACATGTGATCCAGCAATTCTACTTCTAGGTAGCACTTTCCAAATAAAACAAAAAGGCTAATTTGAAAAGATATCATGCACCCTGATGTTCATAGCAGCATTACTATATTTACAATAGCCAAGATATGGAAGCAACCTAGATACCCATGGATATAAGGGAGATGTGAGGTACAGACACACACACAATGGGCTATTACTCAGCCACAAAAAAATGAATGGAACCTTGCCATTAGCAATAACATGGATGGACCCGGAAGGTATTACACTAAGTGAAAAAAGTCAGCAGAGAAAGACAAGTAACTTAGGGTCTCACTTACATGTGGAGTCTAAGAAACAAAACAAAGGAACAAACATAACAAGACAGAAACAGAATTACAGACTCCGAACAAATAGGTGGTTACCAGAGGGGAGGGGGTTGGGGAGTGAGAGAAGTAGGTGAGAGAGAAAAATAAGTGAGTCATGGGGATGAAATATACAACATGAGAAATATAGCCAATAATCGTGTGATATCTGTATGTTGACAGATCGTAACTAGACAGTTTTTTATTTTATATCTATACAAGATGATAGATATTCACTAAACTTAATCTGATCGTCATTTCATGATGTACATTAAATCAAACCACTCTTTAGACTTGTACAGTACTGTATGTCTATTATATCTCAATAAAACAGGAAAAAAATTAAAGATAAAGAATAAGGGGTAAACAAAATGTTCCTTTCCATACTAATTTCAAAGTAAAAGTAGTGTAGGGTAAGGGAATTAGAGCAAGAGAGGTTCGGAAAAAGAACGAGACCAGCACTTTAAAAGAACAGATCACCTTTAATGAGGCGAGAAGGGGCAGCAGTCAGATCAGTGAGCTGCTGCACTGACCCAAGAAGAGTAAGTATATGTAGGCATATATGTGGAAAGCTACTGTCAAGGGGGCCTGTTCTTCTCCAAGGTTGTCTGGATTAGTTATCTCTTAAATGGCTGGGACAAGGAATTCTGGAGATCGTCCAGAGGCCAGGATCAGCTGGGAGCTGGGTATAATCAACATTAATGTCCATTTTTTTCCTTGAGTGACAGAGTTCTTTGTTTTATACAGAGTGGTGGGGAGGATCTGGAGGGGAGTTTTAACTCTGGGCTATTTTGAGCCGTGTAACTTTCCTTCAGGTAATAAGTCTTACATTTTTTAGTAATATTGGTGTTTCTGTCCACCATTATCAAAGTGTCTTAACAGGTTGATGACTTTAAATCCAAAGCATTTTTTTTCCTATTTTTATCACTTCCTTTTCACTTTAATCTTAAATCATATTCTCAAGACCCTCTTCTGGGCAGGCCAAATGTCTTCCCAATCCAGACAGCCTCTATAAGAGCCAAGACATGGAAGCAACCCAAGTGTCCAAAGAAAGATGAATAAATAAAGAAAATGAGGTGTGTATATAAATACAGTGTATGTGTATATATATACACACACATACATACACACACACACAGACACATTACTTTGTGAACAAAGGTCCATATAGGCAAAGCTATGGTTTTTCCAGTGGTCATGTACGGATCTGAGAATTGGACCATAAAGAAGTTTGAGCACCAAAGAATTGATGATTTTGAACTGTGGTGTTGGAGAAGACTCTTGAGAGTCCCTTGGACAGTAAGGAGATCAATAGTGAATCTTAAAGGAAATCAATCCTAAATATCCATTGGAAGGACTGATGATGAAACTGAAGCTCCAATACTTTGGCCACCTGATGCAAAGAGATGATTCACTGGAAAAGACCTTGATGCTGGGAAAGATTGAAGGCAGGAGAAGGGGACGACAGAGGATGAGATGGTTGGATGACATCACCAACTCAATGGACATGAGTGTGAGCAAGCCCCAGGAGATGGTGAGGGACAGGGAGGCCTGATGTGCTGCAGTCCATGGGGTCACAAAGAGTCAGACTGGACTCAGTGACTGAACAACAAAATATATACATACATACACAAATACACACACACACACATACACACACACACACAGTCCATGGGGTCACAAAGAGTCAGACAGGACTCAGTGACTGAACAACAAAATATATACATACATACACAAATACACACACACACACATACACACACACACAGTCCATGGGGTCACAAAGAGTCATACAGGACTCAGTTACTGAACAACAAAATATATACATACACACACACACACACACACACACACACAGGAATATTACTCAGCCATAAAAAGAATGAAATAATGCCATTTGTAGCAACACGGATGGACCTAGAAATCGTCATACTAAGCTAAGAAAGTCAGACAGAGACAAGTATCACATGATCTCACTTACATCTGGAACCTAGAAAAAATTATACAAATAAATTTATTTATAAAACAGAAACAGACTCACAGACATAGGAAACAAGCCTATGGTTACCAAAGGAGAAAGAGGGTGGGGGCGGGATAAATGAGGAGCTTGGGTTTAACAGACATAAACTGCAGTATATAAAATAGATAAACAACAAGGATTTACTGTATAGCATATGGAACTATAATCAAAGTCTTGAAATAACCTATAATGNGACATAGGAAACAAGCCTATGGTTACCAAAGGAGAAAGAGGGTGGGGGCGGGATAAATGAGGAGCTTGGGTTTAACAGACATAAACTGCAGTATATAAAATAGATAAACAACAAGGATTTACTGTATAGCATATGGAACTATAATCAAAGTCTTGAAATAACCTATAATGGCAAAGAGTCAGAAAAAGATCTGATTCACTTTGCTATACACCAGTAACTAACACAACATTATAGACCAACTAAACTTTAAAAAAAAAAAAAAAAAAGAAAGCCTCATGGAGTTGGCTACAGTTAGTCAGTCAATTCCAATCCCCGATTTAAAGATCACCACATGCAAAACAGCGAACTCAAGTGTTTTCTAAGTTCTGAGTAAGAATTACCTAAGTAGCACCTACCCCAAAAGGTTGAAGAAATTCAAAGGTATCAGCTGACCAAATACACAAGGAAACACCAAAAGCTCATGATGTCCAAAGACTAATAAGCAGGACCTAAAGCCATCATCAGGTCCCCTTTGTGGAAAAGGAGCACCATCCCTTTCCAAAGGCCTTGTGTAAACAGGGGAAGCCTTCGAGAAGGCTTGAGACAACCATGACTGTGCACAGCACATCTAACTGGATGTCTTCCTGTGCTGTGGAGCTGGTGGTTCCTGTGAACAGCAGTCCATGCCACCAGAAAGGGGCTCGGGCCCTCACCTGACAGCTGCCAGGGGGCATGGCTACGTTACTGGACAGTGGCTACTGCTAGGAGGGCAAGCCGCCCTTCTCTGATACAGCGGCTAAAACTCTCTACTAACTGCAGTCTAACAAACAAGTCAGGAGAATGAGGATTTCCGTCTCTGAAGGGGAAACAAAGAGGAAGAAACGTTCTCACCCCAAACTTCTCAGAAAAGGATCCTACTTATCCCCTGTGCTTGTCAGCCAGATTACCTATGATACCTGCAAGTAGGATGGAGGCACAGCGAGGTGCTGGGGAGCGCTGGGAAAGGTGAGGAGGCAGCCCATCTGTACACGCCCAGTGCACACCTTGCAATTCCGGAAACCCAGACCTAATCCAAAGACCTGATGCTTTAGCACTGCTACAGCACAGCTGAGGAAGCAGACCAGGCACCATCGTTACCCGGCCAGGTTAGTGCAGTCTGGAAAAGATCTGTCCAGGACCTGATGGGAGTAAATCCTCGTGGACACCTCCCTTCAAACCAGGCAATGCTCGCTCTCTGAAGAATTATCATGGCCCAGCCTGAGGTGCCCACAAGGACCTCCCTGGCAGGAAACAAAGGTTGGAGCACTGTTAATTCTATTACAAACATTTGGTGTCTGGAGGGGGTTGACGAAAGTTTATATTTGTTGACTAGTGAAAGAGAACCTTTGAAGATGATTATCATTAAAAATCTTTGGAAAATGTCAACTGGTGTCTCTCCATTAGATCAGACAGCCTCACTCTTGTCCCTGGTGCAGTCACCTTCTCTTTCTACATCATTTCGTCTGACTTTGGCCTTTACGCTACTTAGTATTGGATAAAGGTCTGGGAGGTGGGGAGGGGAAGGGGGAAAAAGCTTCAGTCTGAAGGAAGTGAAAGTACAAGTCGCTCAGTTGTATCTGACTCTTGAGACCCCACGGACTATACAGTCCATGGAATTCTCCAGGCCAGAATACTGGAGTGGGTAGCCTTGCCCTTCTCCAAGGGCGCTTCCCAACCCAGGGATCAAACCCAAGTCTCCCGCATTGCAGGCAGATTCTTTACCAGCAGAGCCACAAGGGAAGCCCAGGAATACTGGAGTGGGTAGCCTATCCCTTCTCCAGTGGATTTTCCTGACCCAGGAATAAAACCGGGGTCTCCTACATTGCAGGCAGATGTAGTTCTTTACCAACTGAGCTATCAGGGAAAGTCCTTAATTTCTAACATCACCGAACTGTTCCAGACACTTTTATGTAAACTGAGCGAGAAAGAGTCCTTTCTATAGTGAGTTATTACAGAAAGACAAGCAATGTATAATTCAGAAATTATACAAAAGAAAATTAACTTTCTATTTCTGTAGCTGCAACAATGGCCAGTTACTACAAATGCTTTTATATTTCTACTTTAAAGAATCCAGATTTTTTTTTCACCAGCAATGAATTGCTTAAAGCCTAGGGTAAACTGTTTATAGATTAAATTCTATTTCAAATGCTTAGGACACACTTGCTATTTGGAGGCATCCTATGGTGATTTTGCTCATACAGTTAGTTAAGAATTCTATTGCAAAGCCCTTAATTTAAATATAGATGTTCATAGAGTAAGTCTTTACCTAGAAGTCCAGGCTCATTCGTTGCTATGCTTTCCAGAGTAATGTGTTCATTATAAAGCAAAGAGTTTGCTTAAGCCTATCTTGCCTGCAGTGGTTTGCTCATACTGTACAAAGCAGGTTAAATTGATGAGTTCCCTGGGAGTTTACAGGATGACAAATGCAGCTGCAGACACAGTGACATTTTTATAACTAATATCAAAAGCTCACATGGAATAAACAACATTGGAAAGCAAAAGAGACTGGATCAGCAAAGAGATTAAGTGCCTGCTATTATTATTAGACAGTGAGTGAAAAAAAAACTTGGTCCTGGGCTCTGGCTGCAGGAGACCGCAAAGCATGTGTCACCCAGCTTCCACTGCAGATCTTCGTTGGCGCTTCACCTCGCAGTTTAAGGGGAAGTTTTAAATGGCTGCTATCTATGGAGATGCCCTATATTCTGTTATTGACATTATAGGGTCATTGTGATCATTACCCACAGGAATCAAGCCCTGGCCAGCTTGGGATCAAGTCAGTCCTTGAGCAGATCAAGCCCAGAGGATATCTGTCATGGAGTCAAGAAGAGGGCATTTCCACTTCCATGTTTTTCATCTGAATGTTTTTCAAAGTTTTGAAGACTGTTTCTTTCCCAGTAGAGACTCAGAACCCCTGCTTTACGTAAGGTGCTTATGAAAGGCTTGGTACAGGTCAGACTTCTGAAAATTGCATTGCTTAAAATTCGAACTTGGGTCTGTCATTTTAAAGAATGCTTTTCATTAATTCTTCACCATTGCAAACACTTTCTCATCACAAGAATAAAAGATGACTCCTAATTTACCTGATTCTAGGTAATTTTTGCCACACTAGGTTTCCAAAGTGCCGGTCATATGTTCATTATAAGCACATTACACTTGACTATACTCCCTGTTTAGTCCTCGCATTAAAGCATGGAGAAACTGAGGCAGATTATCTGAGAAGCAAAGTATCCTTAGAGAAATAAATACTTTCCCAATCCACACTCAACATTTAAAACGGAATTTCATGATTTCTACCAATCGTATGAAACCTTACCTTTCCTGCTTTAGCAGTTTTTCTTTCTTAATAGGAACCAGATGCCAAATTGGCAATATCTGTTGGATCTTTAAAAAAAGTAAGAGAATTCCAGAAAAACATCTACTTCTGCTTCATTGACTATGCCAAATCCTTTGACTCTGTGGATCACAACAAACTGTGGAAAATTCTTAAGGAGATGGGAATATCTGACCACCTTACCTGCCTCCTGAGAAACCTGTACACAGGTCAAGAAGCAACAGTTAGAACCGGACATGGAACAATGGACTGGTTCAAAACTGAGAAAGGAGTACATCAAGACTGTATATTGTCATCCTGCTTATTTAACTTATATGCAGAGTACATCACACAAAATGCTGGACTGGGTGAAGAACAAGCTGGAATCAAGACTGCCAAGAGAAATATCAATAACTCAGATATGCAGATGACACCACCCTTATGGCAGAAAGAGAAGAGGAACTAAAGAGCTTCTTGATGAAAGTGAAAGAGGAAAGTGAAAAAGCTGGTTTAAAACTCAACATTCGAAAAACTAAGATCATGGCACCTGGCCCCATCACTTCATGACAAATAGATGGAGAAACAATGGAAACAGTAACAGACTTTATTTTCTTGGGCTCCAAATTCACTGCTGATGGTGACAGCAGCCATGAAATTAAAAGATGCTTGCCTCTTAGAAGAAAAGCTATGACAAACCTAGATAGTGCATTAAAAAAAGAGACATTACTTTGCCAACAAGGGTCCCTCTAATCAAAGCTATGGTTTTTCCAGTAGTCATGTATGGATGTGAGAGTTTGACTGTAAAGAAGGCTGAGCACCGAAGAACTGATGCTTTTGAAATGTAGTGTTGGAGAAGACTCGAGAGTCCCTTGGACTGTAAGGAGATCCAACCAGTCCATTCTAAAGGAAATCAGTCCTGAATATTCATTGGAAGGATTGATGCTGAAACTGAAGATCCAATATTCTGGCCACCTGATACAAAGAGCCAACTCATTAGAAAAGACCCCGATGCTGGGAAAGATTGAAGGCAGAAGGAGAAGCGGATGACAGAGGATGAGATAGTTGGAAGGCATCACTGACTCGATGGACATGAGTTTGAACAAGCTCTGGAAGATGGTGGACAGGGAAGCCTGGCACGCTGCAGTCCATGGGGTCGCAAAGAGTCAGACATGGCTGAGACTGAACAACAAATCTGTTAAATGGGTTTCCCGGTGGCTCAATGGTAAAGAATCTGCCTGACATAGGACCCACAGGAAAGTTGCCTTCAATCCCTGGGTCAGGAAGATCCCCTGGAGGAGGAAATGGCAACCTACTCCAGTGTTCTTGCCTGGGAAATCCCATGGACAGAGGAACCTGGCAGGCTACAGTCCATAGGATTGCAAAGAGTCAGACACAACTGAGTACATACGTGTGCAAGCAATCTGTTAAAAAGTGGATTTTGTTTAAAATTTAAACAAAGGAAAACAGATATAATTTAAAAAACTAGCTTTATCATCATAAATCTTAAGATCTAGAAAGAAATCCTGTTTGTCATTTAAAAAATGAGAGATTTGTAAATGACTTGCCCTTAGTAATATGAAATTAGTAACCTAACTAAAATTGTTTGGTTTTTCCCTTTCATTCCATTTTTCTCCACATTTTAATTTTTACCTTAAATTTAAAAAGATTCTTATGAAATGTGCAGACTGAGCAAGATAAACTAGAACCCTGAGTGCTGGCCTGACTGGGAACCGAACAGGTGAAACTACAACTTCTAACAAACAAGGTGGTATCTCTGTACTTATTTAAGAGACTAAGCTCTAGACCAAGATTTCTAGAGAGTCCGGGACGGGGGAAACCACTGTTACCAAGGAAAGGTGGGAACATTTAGTGAAATTCAAGAAAGTAAAAAGTAAACATATACATTAGCAAACGGTGACTCTGGAAGGCAAAACATACCAGCTGTGTGGCCTTGGGTAAGTAAATTTAACCCAAGTTCATGTTTTTAAGCCCACAGATCCCATCTAAGCAGAGCAGGCAGATCTCCAAGATTTGTGCCAAGACCCCTGTTATCTGGCTACAGATTAATGGATGAAATACCCAAACTGAATCAAGGTAATATTGATTTTTTTTTTTTTGGCCATGTCACACAGCATAAAGTATCTTAGTTCCCTGACCAGGGCTGTGCCCCCTGCAGTAGGAACATGGAGTCTTAACCACTGGACCACCAGGGAAGTACCCAGAGTCAAGGCAATACTGAGAGATAGACTGAGATGGGCTGGTTATTCCAACTTGGAAAGTGGCTTCCTGATTTTGTCATATACTCCTTCATCTCCAAGAGTTTGACCGAGATGCTAAGAGAATCAAGAATGGGAACAGAAGCTAAGACGTCCATCGTAATGGAAATCTCTGACACAGCTCTGAGTGATGGCTTCACCGTGTTGTTGATTTGTTATCTTTTGTACAATAAAGTGTATTCTTAATCATGGTTTCTCAACCTTGGCACTGTCGACATTTTGAGCTGAGTAATTTTTTTCTTACTCCATATATGGGGAGCTGTCATGTACATCATAGGATTATTTGCCCCATCTCTGGTCTCTACCCAGCAGATGCCAGTAACACCCTGCCCCTAGTTTTTGACAACCAAAAACATCTCCTCTAGACATTGCAAAATATCCCCTGGGGTGATGGGCACAAAGGAGCTCTTAGTTAAGACCCATCTTTCCAGACTAAGGCACTGTTGTTGGTTCTGGGAACACAAAGATGATAAAGACACAGTCTTAGCCCTTGGAAAGTTCTCAGTAGAGTGAATGTGTGTGATATTGTGGATGGGAAATTCACAGTGTGCCTGGCACACTGCAGGCAGAGACTATGAACAATGGCTCAGGAGGGCAAAAAAAGGTAGATCCTCCTGAAAAGCAGTCAGAGACTCACTGGGGCTGTCCAACGTTTCCATGAGCAAGAAGGCAGTAATAAACTCTCACCAGCTCCCAGCGTCTTCTCCTAGAACAATGCTCTTCACATCTAGGCCAATTAGCACAGTAGTGTGTCGTCCTCGGTTGGTGATCACTAACGCAGCTGAACTGCACATCTGTGTAGGTGAGCCTCTGGACACGCAACAACAAGGTGTGCCTTGAGAGGTAACCTGTCCCCAGGGTAGACAGGTCTTCAGTGGAAGCCACCAGCGCCTTCTCCTCCTTCCTCCTTTCCATCTAGCAAAAAATGGCTAAGTCACACAAGCCCCCCAAGGCTATGGGATAGAACACTACTTGTCAATGGGTTGGCAATACCGATGAAGCGTGGTTTAAGAAAAATGTGGCTATGTTTGCCAGTTCTGGTCTCTCTGTAGAAAAATTTTAAAAGCTGAGTCAGAAACTCTACAGTACCGGCAAGTTAATACGTCTCAGCAACAGTGAAGTCTGTGAACCGGGGGCGGAGGGGTGCAGGGGTTGCAGGTGATGCTGAGTAGGTGGTGATGCATTGGTGAAGAGGGTGCATGACTCTGAGGGAGGGGATGTGGTGAGAAGCACTGGACTAGGAAGCCAGGAGACCTAAGCTCCAGCCACTGTTCTTTCTGGGAACTGGGCCACTTTCCCTAAAAAGGACCCCTTGGTAACTCAACTTTTACTAATTAAGGGGCAATGATCATAGAGTAAAATGCATACATCTTGGGCATCTTGTCTGATGAGTTTTGACAAGTGAATACACAAATGTCACCATTACACAAAGCAAGATACAGAACGTTTCCAACCCTCCAGAAAGGCCCTTTGTGCCTCTTTTGGGTCCACCCTCCTTCCTGCCATGCAGGCCACCACCGTCTAATTCCTCACCCCATTGGTTAGTCTTACAAGTTCTTAGATGTCACCTGTATGGAATCGGAGAGTGTGCACTCTTATACACGTAACTGCGTCCTCACTGCTACGTCTCAAGAGCCAGAGACAGTCTCCCCCTCTCCCTGTCTCCCTCTCCTTTGATTCACGTACACCACCAAAAATAGTCCTTGCTCATACAAGGCTAAAATCAATACTGGCCAAGTGTGATTTGTGAGTATGTATAGCTATTATTTTCCTCAGTCCTTAAGCCAAGTGAAAATTCAGGCTGTTCACAGGAGAGGAAACCATAAAGGACATCCATGGAACACTCACTCACAAGGTNAAAAATAGTCCTTGCTCATACAAGGCTAAAATCAATACTGGCCAAGTGTGATTTGTGAGTATGTATAGCTATTATTTTCCTCAGTCCTTAAGCCAAGTGAAAATTCAGGCTGTTCACAGGAGAGGAAACCATAAAGGACATCCATGGAACACTCACTCACAAGGTTACCTCCCACAATGGCCTTTCAGATACGTGGTCAACTTTGTAAATCATGCCTCCCACAAAACTACCACTGGCACAAACGGCCCATGGAAAACTAGTGCTGATTTTCTTTTAGGACAACCGGGGTCTGATTTCCTGTCCAAGCCCAATATTATATATTTTAAAAGGCTTCCTACATGCCTGCAGTGCTCGTTTTTGCCATTGGTCTAAGTCACCTGCTATTTGGAACTGTGTTAAAAAGCTCAACATGTTCCTATGTAGTCATCAGCTCAAATGTTTCTTTCCTGAGCTTCCGAAGCTATTCCTTCCCTTCCATTTTACATCTACTCAAGAAAACTGAAAGAAAGGCATCTGTATTCTTTAAACTACCCAAATCAATCTCATTACACTACAGAATTATTTTGCATTGACCATACATCCTCCAACTTTTATGTGTCCTGGAAGCCTTACAACATAACAGAAAATAGATAATATCCATCAAGAAAACATGTACTGAAGCAAGAGAATGGATTGCTGCCTTTTGGAAGAGTCTATTATGCCAAATAATAAAAATTTGAGGGGTAACCTTTACAGAGGCACTCTAGGTGATCAATTTTCTCCTCAAGTAACTCTTTAAGCATCAGAACCACTCCTATTTTTTTTAATCAATTTAAATTAAAGCGTAACTGAAAAGGGTAACATTTCACTACATTGCTAGATAGACTACACTAAAAAGACATTAATTTCATCTTGCTGTCTCATGATCTTCATGAGGAAATCCATTGCCATGCTGGACTCTCATACAAAGGAGGCTTCAAGATGACTTAGTTATGGTGGTGTCAGGGCCAATGACCCTGTACTGACCTCAGAAAGACATCTTTGAATCCTGGGTCTACTGTCCTGCTCACGGGCTGTCAAATTCCATATCTCACCACAGCCTGGAGCACGACTCTTCTTGCCATTTACTCACTGCTTCTACTCAGACAATCATGCATTTAAATAGGCTCCAAAATCAAAGTAAAGCATTTTTGCAGGATAGAGTGCCTCTCCTATGAATGAAGAGCATAAAATCTCATGCCATGTAACTCAAATATAAAGGGGCATAAAACCAGTAAAATCAGGATTTCCCTGGTGGTTCCTGGATTTCACTGATGGGGCATCTTCACGACACCATGTTATATCAATGGCAGTACATTATTTGGAGCATACATGTGTGTATAATATTCATAGCCATTTATGTTTATGTATCTGCCCGTCGGGCATGACTATCAGTGCCGTGCGTGACACTGCACTGTCAGTTTTTCTCAAATAACCAAGAATCTGCCTTGCAGGGGACATGGTTCAACCCCTGGTCCAGAAACTAANATATCAATGGCAGTACATTATTTGGAGCATACATGTGTGTATAATATTCATAGCCATTTATGTTTATGTATCTGCCCGTCGGGCATGACTATCAGTGCCGTGCGTGACACTGCACTGTCAGTTTTTCTCAAATAACCAAGAATCTGCCTTGCAGGGGACATGGTTCAACCCCTGGTCCAGAAACTAAGACACCACATACGGTGGGGCAGCTAAGCCCACGTGCTGCAACTACTGAGCTCAGGCTCTAGAGTCAGAGTGCCACAATAAGAGAAGTCCCCAGTGAGAAGCCCACGCACTACAACTAGAGAGTGGCCCCCAGTCACCGGAACTAAAGAAAGCCTGCACGCAGCAGCAAGGAACTCAGCGCAGCCAGAAACAATTCATTAATTTAAAAAACAGTAAAATCTTGTGAGGGTATGGGGGTATTGGGGAAGAAAGGAAGGGAGACAGATGGAGAGAAATAACCCAGGGTGAAGGTTTTCTGATCAAAAAGAAAAGATTATTATAGGAAATAATCAGATAGGAGATTTTCATATTTTACCCAAATGCAAGATCTATGTGCATCGTTACCATCACAGCCTTAGGGAAAAGTTGATGCTCACCAAAAGCTGCAGAAGGCCAGTTTTTAAAAGGAGGGGTGAGGATGGGGCCAGCCCTTGAGCAAGAATGCTGATGTGTACACACATGGGCCAGAAACTGAAGCAGCCAGCATTTAAGAAATGTCAATGATGAAAGCGCCAGATTTTCAAGTCCAATTTTGATTACTGGCAGACTCTGAGATTTAAAACTACCATTTGCTTATTAGATGGAACAGCTAGCTGCAGGGGGTTATAATGGGTCCCTGTAGGTCACTCGACATGGGAAGCAGGGGGCATGACAGTGCAGGACAACGAGGTGTTTGTTCACCCACCACAGAGTGGTAGCGTGGTCCTTTTAAAGAATAAATTACATTACCTCATTCCCCTCATCAAATCTCTCCCTGGACTTCCCAGAGTACCCAAGTTAAATGCAGACTCTGTACCATGACCCCTGCAACAAAGCCCCCCACTCCAGGCACTTCTCTCCCCCGTTCCCAGGAATTCCACGTCCCATGGCATTTCTGCCCTCCAACACCCCAAGCATGTTTCTCCCCAGGGTCCGGGCACTGGCTCTGTCTTCTGCCCGAAGTATTTTGCTCCCAGATCTCTGAAGGGCTGCCTGCATCTCAAATCAAATGCCACCTTCCCCCCGCAAGGCCTTTCAACCACGCTGAACGAGGTCAGGAGCCATGCTGTGCTACTTCATACTCTCAATGGTACCTTGTAGGGCCTGAAAGTATGTCAGTGGCATCTATTGTCTGCCTTTCTCCCTGAAACAAGAGTTCTCAACTGGGGGTGGTTCCCCCTAGGGACACTTGACAGTGTCTAAATTCCTGTGGTCATGTATGGGTGTGAGAGCTGAGCGCCGAAGAATTGATGCTTTTGAACTGTGGTGTTGGAGAAGACTCTTGAGAGTCCCTTGGACTGTAAGGAGATCCAACCAGTCCATTCTGAAGGAGATCAGCCCTGGCATTTCTTTGGAATGATGCTAAAACTGAAACTTCAGTATTTTGGCCACCTCATGCAAAGAGTTGACTCATTGGAAAAGACTCTGATGCTGGGAGGGATTGGGGGCAGGAGGAGAAGGGGATGACAGAGGATGAGATGGCTGGATGGCATCACTGACTCGATGGACGTGAGTCTGAGTGAACTCTGGGAGTTGGTGATGGACAGGGAGGCCTGGCGTGCTGCGATTCATGGGGTTGCAAAGAGTCAGACATGACTGAGCAACTGAACTGAACGGAACTGAACTGATGACACCAGATGCCATGATCTTAGTTTTCTAAATGTTGAGGTTTGAGTGAATTTTTTCACTTTCCTCTTTCACTTTCATAAAGAGATGCTTTAGTTCTTTAATTTTTGCCAGAAGAGTGGTGTCATCTGCATATCTGAGGTTATTGATATTTCTCCTGGCAATCGTGATTTCAGCTTGTGCTTCCTCCAGCCCAGCATTTAGCATGATGTACTCTGTATATAAGTTAAATAAGCAGGATGACAATATACAGCCTTCACATACTCCTTTTCCAGTTTGGAACCAGTCTGTTGTTCCGTGGCCAGTTCTAACTATTGCTTCTTGACCTGCATACAGATTTCTCAGAAGGCAGGAGGAAGGTAAGGTGGTCTGGTAATCCCATCTCTGGAAGAATTTTCCAGTTTTTTGTGATCCATACAGTCAAAGGCTTTGGCATAGTCAATAAAGCAGAAACAGATGTTTTTTCTGGAACTCTCTTGCTTTTTCAATAATAAAACAGATGTTGGCCATTTGACCTCTGGTTCCTCTGCTTTTTCTAAATCCAGCTTGCACCTCTGGATAGTCATGGTTCATATATTGTTGAAGCCTGGCTTGGAGAATTTTGAGCATTACTTTGCTAGCATATGAGATGAGTGCTATTGTTTAGTAATTTCTACATTCTTTGGCATTGCCCTTCTTTGAAACTGAAATTAAAACTGACCTTTTTCAGTCCTGTGGCCACTGCTGAGTCTTCTAAATTTGCTGGCATATTGAGTGCAACACTTTTATAGCATCCTCTTTTAGAGTTTGAAATAGCTCAACTGGAATTCCATCACCATCACTAGCTTTGTTTGTAGTGATGCTTCCTAAGGCCCACTTGACTTTGCATTCATTAGAGGATGTCTGGCTGTAGGTGAGTGATCACACCATTATGGTTATCTGGGTCATGAAGATCTTTTTTGTACAGTTCTGTGTATTCTTGCTACCTCTTCTTAATATTTTCTGCTTCTGTTATGTCCATACCATTTCTGTCCTTTATTGTGCCCATCTTTGCATGAAATGTTCCTTTGGTATCTCTAGTTTTCTTGAAGAGATCTCTAGTCTTTTCCATTCTATTTTCTTTTATTTATTTGCATTGATTATTGAGGAAGGCTTTCTTATCTTTTTTTGCTATTTTTTTTGGAACTCTTCACTCAAATGGATATATCTTTCCTTTTCTCCTTTGCCTTTGGCTTCTCTTCTTTTCACAGCTATTTGTAAGGCCTTCTCAGACAACCATTTTGCTTTTTTTGCCTTTCTTTTACTAATAGGTGGTCTTGATCACCACCTCCTATACAATGTCACAAACCTCCATTCATAGTTCTTCAGGCACTCTGTCTATCAGATCTAATCCCTTGAATTTGTTTGTCACTTCCACTGTATAATCGTAAGGGATTTTATTTAGGTCATACGTGAATGGTCTAGTGGTTTTCCCTATTTTCTTCAATTTAAGTCTGAATTTTGCAATAAAGAGTTCACGATCTGAGACACAGTCATCTCCCAGTCTTGTTTTTACTGACTGTATAGAGTTTCTCCATCTTCGGCTGCAAATAATATAATAAATCTGATTTCAGTATTGACCATCTGGTGATGTCCATGTGTAGAGTTTTCTTGTGTTGTTGGAAGAGGGTGTTTGCAATGACCATTGCCTTCTCTTGGCAAAACTCTGTTAGCCTTTGCCCTGCTTCATTCTGTACTCCCTGTTATTCCAGGTCTGCCTTGACTTCCTACTTTTGCATTCCAGTTCCCTATGATGAAAAGGGCATCTTTCTTGGGTGTTAGTTCTACAAGGTCTTGTAGGTCTTCATAGAACCATTCAACTTCAGCTTCTTCGACATTACTGGTTGGGGCATAGACATTGATTACTGTGATATTGAGTGGTTTGCCTTGGAAACAAACAGAGATCACTCTGTCATTTTTGAGACTGTGCTCAAGTACTGCATTTCAGACTCTTTTGTTGACTATGAGGGCTATTCCATTTCTTTTAAGGGATTCTTGCCCACAGTAGTAGATATAATGGTCATCTGAGTTAAATTCACCCATTCCAGTCAATTTTAGTTTGCTGATTCCTAAAATGCTGATGTTCACTCTTGCCATCTCCTGATTGACCATTTCCAATTTACCTTGATTCATGGACCTGACATTCCAGATTTCTGTGCAATATTGCTCTTTACAGCATCAGACTTTTTACTTCCATCACCAGTCACACCCACAACTGGGTGTTATTTTTGCTTTGGCTCCAACTCTTCATTCTTTCTCAAGTTATTTCTCCACTGTTCTTCAGTAGCATATTGGGCACCTACCGACTTGGGGAGTTAATTTTTCAGTTTCCTATCTTTTTGCCTTTTAATACTGTTCATGGGGTTCAGAAGGCAAGAATACTGAAGTGGTTTGCCATTCCCTTCTCCAGTGGACCACCTTTTGTCAGAACTCTCCACCATGACCTGTCTGTCTTGGGAGGCCCTACACGGTATGGCTCATTGTTTCATTGACTTAGACAAGGCTATGGTCCATGTGATCAGCTTGATTGGTTTTCTGTGATAGTGGTTTTCATTTTGTCTGCCCTCTGATGGATAAGGATAAGAGGCTTATTTTATGGAAGCTTCCTGATGGGGGAGCCTGACCGAGGGGGAAACTGGGTCTTGTTCAGTGATTTTTAGAGCCCAAGAAAATAAAATCTGCCACTCTTTCTACTTTCACCCCATCTGTTCCCCATGAAGTAATGGAACTGGATGCCATGATCATCATTTTTTTCATGTTGAATTTTAAGCCAATCTCTTCACTATCCTCTTTCACCCTTGTCAAGAGGCTCTTTAGTTCCTCTTCACTTTCTGCCATTAGAGTGAATCACCTGCATATCTGAGGTTGTTGATATTTCTCCCAGCAGTCTTGATTTTTGTGATTCTGGTACCTCAGCATTGTGCATGATGTACTCTGCACAGAAGTTAAATAAGCATTGTGATAATAAACAGCCTTGACATACTCCTTTTGCAAGTTTGAACCAGTCCATTGTTCCATGTATGGTTCTAACTGTCGCTTCTTGATTTTCATACAAGTTTGTCAGGAGACAGGTAAGGTGGTCTGGTATTTCCATCTTTCTAAGAATTTTCCAGTTTGTTTTGATCCACAAAGTCTTAAGTCATGTCTGACTCTTTACAACCCTATGAACTGTAGTTCACGAGGCTCCTCTATTCATGGGATTTTCCAAGCAAGGATACTGGAGTGGGTTGCAATTTATTTCTCCAGGGGATCTCCTGACCCAGGGGTCGAACTCATATCTCCTGCATTGTACGCAGATCCTTTATCACTTGGGCCATAGGAGAGCTTGTCCATTTAGACTTAGTGCACATAAAAAAAAAATCTTCTTGTACTAATCTTGTTTTAGAATCCTTGGAGGAGGTGAGACACCACTTTGGATAAATTTGATGTGGCCAGAGAAATAACAACCCTGTCAATTCTTAAAGTAACACTTGGGGTTTGAAATAGCAATTTGCTGAGTGGATGACTGAGAAAGCTGAGTAAGAACAGCATTTCTGGAGCTGTATTTTTTTGGAAATGTCTGATCATGTCACGTGGCATGCAGGATCCTAGTTCCAACCAGGGATTGGACACTCGCCCTGCACAGTGGGAGCACAGCATCATAACGACTGGATGTCTAGGGAAGACCAGGACAGCATTCAAGGTCTGAGTAACATCAGAATCTCATAACTGTCAATTTAGAATTATATCATATATGTTTACTTTGAAACTCACTAAAGATATTATTCTGTTTAAGTGTTTATTTGTAGCTGATGGATGTAGAGTGGGATATAGTTAGGATTTCCTGACAGTAGTCACTTTTTTCATATCACGAGTTATCATTATTAAAAAAGATGAGGAAAATGCATGTAAAATGAATTATCTTTAACATGATTTTAGAATTGTCTTTCCCTGTGAACAGTTGACTTTCAAAAAACTTTTTAGCATTATTACTATACTTTTTATTATTTGAATGATTTTTCTGTCATATTCAGTGTATTATTTAGTAATATTTAAATAGTAAAATATTTAAAATGACTAAATACCACTATTTAACTTTCCTTCTGAGTATTACATACTCTGAAAATTAAAAATGTGATCATTGATTTAAGTGGGATCCACCAACTTAATTTTACTCTTATTTGAACATTTTAAGAACCACATAATTTTTCTCCAACTGAAACTTCCACCAGGTACTTGAGACTTGGTCTGTAGTAACTTGTATATTCCTCAGATGGGCCTCAGATACAATTCAGTCAAGTTCTTACTTAATTACAGGTTCTCAAAGAGCAGGGATTGTATCTTTTTTATTTTTTAAAGAGCCTAATGCATATCAGGCAAATAGATGGGGACACAGTGGAAACAGTGGCTGACTTTATATTTTTGGGCTCCAAAATCACTGCAGATGGTGACTACAGCCATTAAATTAAAAGATACTTACTCCTTGGAAGGAAAGTTATGACCAACCTAGACAGCATATTAAAAAGTAAAAACATTACTTTGCCAAAGAATGTCCATCTAGTCAAATCTCTGGTTTTTCCCACTAGTCACGTATGGATGTGAGAGTTGGACTGTAGAGAAAACTGAGCACCAAAGAATTGATGCTTTTGAACTGTGGTGTTGGAGAAGATTCTTGAGAGTCCCTTGGACTGCAAGGAGATCCAACCAGTTCATCCTAAAGGAGATCAGTCCTGGGTGTTCATTGGAAGGACTGAAGTTGAAGCTGAAACTCCATACTTTGGATACNGCACAAGTGCTAAAGAAACAAAAAGAGGCAGCAGCTAACTACCTGCCGTGGTGTGTCGAGGGGGTGGATGCGATCCTGCCGGGAGGCCCTCCTGCCCATCTGGCTGGGAGTGCAGACACTCCCTGCGGATCAACATGGTAAATGCCACCATCTGCCCTCGTCACAAGTACCAGCAGAATAAACCTCATGCATTTGACAGCTAAGACCCAGAGCCCCACCAGTGGATTCTGACCTCTCGGAGGGATTATACCAAAGACGCCAGCTGCAGTGTAGTCAAGGAGAAGTGCAAAACAGAACTGGCAGTAGCGAATGGCCCGCCCAGCTCCTTTAACATTTTCAGTTAAGAAGCACTGTAGACATTGATTAAGTACCAGGTCACTAGTTGAAGCTGTCGTCTGCCACTTTTTATGGGCATACAAAGATTTAAGCAACTGGTGAATGGCTGTTGGAAGCTCCATCCAGAGTCATGTACCCACTCACCTCACCCCATGGATGCTGCTGGCCACACACGTGCAAGTGTGGTCCTTCCCCAGGTCTCTTGATCTGTGTTGGCAGTGGCTTCTGTCAGGAAAAGGCATTTTATCAAAACCCTGTTGGGAGTGCCATGAATAATGTATAATGGTAACAGGAATTTTTGAAGTTCTTCTATGTTCTAGAAATTTTAACAGGCCTTTTAACACGTTTTTGTGGCTCTGTTATTCAAAAGGTATTTTAAAGAAATAAATGTAGACAGAATATATGACTCATCCTGTCTTTCTATTTGAGATTCTATTATATTTGTAATTTGTAAGTGGCAAATCATACAGAAATACTGTGTATTCTACTGGGAGGTATACTAATTTAGCATGAGTTACCACTTGTTCTCCATATGAAATGGCCATTCACCTGTTAAATTTTGTTCCTGATCATCCTGGAAGGAAAACAGCAAAAACATCCATCCACTCCCGAGATTGTATCTGTCAGCACTTTAGTGCCTTTTTTTCTCCATGTAAGGGGAGTTGGATGTCATTTGCTTTAGCTGAAAAGAATCGATCTCTTTTTACAGTAACTATGGAAAAGAAAATGTTACTCAAGCAAAAGGGGGCAGACAGAGGCAGTCTGGAAGGAAGAGAAGGATTACAGACCATCATAACTCTAGCCCTCTAGCCCTCCTAGTAAAGAGCTCAGTGAAGAATGATGAGAGAGGCTTGAATGTCAAGCAGGAGTTTTCATTTGATTTGGGGAACAATGAAAAAGTTATCAGTGTGTGCTGAGAAGGAAAATGACCTAGTGAAAGAAGAGTTTGGGGGCCTTGGTTGGTTCAAGTATTTGGTGGAGTTGAGAAAGATAAAGGTCAAGACAAAAAGACAAGTGAGGAAGTTAGTGGGTGTGATGAGCCCTGGAAAAGACGGAGGCTTGACAATGTGCAGGCCTACTGTACATATCTCCTGTCCCCCAGCTTCGTGTGGTCCTTGTGAGGCTTGGACCAACAGATATAAAGGATCAGACAAACAGCTCTTTCTTTAAGCATTTCTGGTTTTAGTTATTGCTCATTCTATAGCCCTAGACATCAAAGCAATGGGTTGTAAAGAGTTCAAGTAGAAGTTTTGCATTAGGACATGGCACAAGAATGAACGTGCTCTTGGCATGAGTAAGGAATGCACACCGGATCTGTGCTACGATACTCAGCGAATGAACTGCTGAGCAGGGTGGGAGATAGAAAGGAAAAAGGCAAGAAAGCAAAATGGACTGCCTCCCTCCTACAAGACCCATTTGACAGAATAGACTCCCTCCCAAGATAATCATTCAGGATGCTTCTCTCCTGTACACGCATGTGCACATGGACACACATGCACGTCTCTAGGGAGGCAGAAAGCGGGGGGATTGAGGCACACAGACCATGGTATCCACAGTGATAAGAAGAGGGGTTAGAAGGCTATTATTATGCTGCCCAGAACACTTTGAAAGTAAAACAAGAAAGTGTTTATAGGTTCATTATGTGAGATAATGACCCCCAACTACCAAGATGTATGCTATTAGAAATTGTAAGACTTAAAAAAAAAAAAAACTTTAGGCTTCTAGGCCAAAAAGAGAATATGTTTAATAAGAGAAAGAAAACTGAATTATAGTAAAAATTGTATAGGCAATATTTTATGTCAGAAGAAAATTGAGTAACATATTTATGTCACTCAAGGAAAAAAATATAAGCCAAGGATTTTATATCTAGCAAAATGAAACCATAAGCCCTTCCTAAGGAATCCACCAGAAAATAAGCTTCAGAAAACCTAGATAGTCACTGACATAAAGAGAGTGGCACTAAATATACAAAATTAAGAACTAACATTAAATGAAGGTTGAATGGGAGAGAGTATAGCATATAAAATTATTATCTAATAACATAGATTAGCTATTACCATAAAATATTAGGGGAATATAGAACTAGCATATGCCCCCCAATTTTAAACTCTTTTTAGTAATCATAATTGGTGCTAGCAGCAACAATATTGTATGTGGAATGTGGAATAGAGCAACTGAGTAATTATGAGATATTCTAATCTAGAATTCTCCATGTCTTTGAGAACCAAGATTCTTGAGGCAGAGGAAAGGAGATTACAGAGGCCATACAGGAGAGGTTAAATGAAAAACTCTCAGTTCTCAAGTGTAAACTTCAGAATAAACGTATGAGGCATTTTAACTTTGTATATATCTGAATATATATTTAACTATAAAACATATATATTTAACTATAAATATATATATTTTATAGAAGAAGATACTCATATATTTATACACATTTCCTAGTGCCAAGTGCCTTATTCATGCAGTAGGTAGTATATCAGTCTGATAGTATTTCCTAGCTCCATCATGGAAATTAATGCAAGAAACAGGACAGAGGCAATGGCTGTGAGTGCCTAATTTGTGGTCTTGATAGACCATTTTCCCATTAAGAGTGACAGAGGTTTCCCGAAGAAATGGTCTCAGGCAAGAAATGTACAAATTGAGCCTGGAACACAGAAGGAAATCAGAGTACTAGAGTCATATCAAAAGGAATCAGGAACCAGGTTGAAGAGACTCCCACTGGTCAATGAATGGAATAGTTTGAGATTTAATAAAGATAACATTTGCATTATTTGATACCCTTCCAATATGTCTAAACATAATATTTCATAATGATGTTTTTTAAAAATATAATTGGTCATCTTATGGACATGTCAAGGAAAACAATTCACCATCTTGAAACTAGGTATATAAAAAGAAAGATGAACATTTGATCTGCTTTCCTATATGAAACCTGTCACTGAGTAGTCACCTAGAGATATAAATTTATTCCACAGGAATTACTCTAGCTAACAAATAATTAAATGGAAGAATATGCCAATATACACCTCCCAAGAGATCTAGATATTGAGCAGCTGTGGTTGTCAACATCAAACAACAGCAAAACTAGACGACATGTGCCTCCTGTTGAAAGGACTCAGTACCACCCACAGTCTTGGGTTTGTTAAAGCCTCTGTACTCAGCTGCCAACATGCAGGAAACGCAGAGGAACGCACTGAACTGAACCAAGTATGCAATCAGCAAAAGCTATATTCTGGGAAGTTCCAACAGGTCAAGCAGTCTAGGTTCTTCAACAGAAATCTTGCACGATAAAGAAAGTGACGATGAAGGGAACTTATAGACTGAAAGACAAAAAGTTACTATCAGTGGGAACACACTAGACTTCAGTATCTGGGGATATGCAACTCAGTGATAGAACTACAGAGAGACAAGGAAAATTTTACTATAAAACTCAAGACAGCAGGTTTGTCAGAAGGAGAAAGGAGCTATGATTGGGAAGGCACACATAGAGGGGCTTCTGAAGTGAGTACAAAAGTTCTATTTATTGACCTAGATGCTAGTTACAAAAACAGTCTACCATATAATCGTTCACTAAGCCAGTGGTTCTCAAACTCATGGGAAACCTCTGTTTTAAAAGATCCCCCACCTCCATAGTTTATGATGTCATACGCTTCTACAGAAACTCAATCATGTACATTTCTGAAGCTGATGCTGCAGCTCCGTAGTCCACACTGTAAGAATCTTTGCATTAAGACATATTTGTTTTATGCGTTTTTTTTCAGTTTGTGTTTTGTTTTTCAATGAAAAGGTTAAGTGACTGAATGGGAGGATGGGCTGCATGGATAGGCTGGGTGGGATGTATGGGAAGGATGGATGGATGGGGTGGATAACGGATAAGGAGATGGATGGATAGGCTGGGTGGGATGCGTGGGATATACAGATGGAAGGATGGAATGAACAGACTGAATTGGTTGGGTGGGTTGGGTGTGTGGATGGATTTGATGGGTGTAAAGACAGGCAGACAGACAGACAGATAAAATCAACAGAACTAGGAAAAATCATATTACTATCTTGAGAAGAGTGCCTTACCATTCATATGTCTGATCTCTCCCTGTTCAGTAATGTGCTACACAGCTTATTTCTGCTAGGTGTTACACTGTGGCTTCTGGACTGCTTTTTCTCAATCATTATCTGAAAGCTTTCCAAACCAAAAGAAGAACTAGACTGTTCTTGGTGCAGAAGACACCTTATAATGTTTTACTAATAAGGTCAGACACTATTTTCTCTTTCCTCATAGGAAAGATGTGTATACAAAGCCTACATCTGGGTATCTCTCCACAATCTTACACTTCACTGTTAAAGAAAAATTCATTCTACTGCATCTCCTGACAGGACTTTTCTCCAGAGGACTTCCACGGAACTATTTAGAAGAGATAAATCCTGGTCCCACAAATTAGCAAGTACATACCTAAAAGCATTTCTTACCCTCTCAACGTTCATCCTCAGACCAGAACAAAAGGCAAAGTGTACCTGACAGCCAAGAATAAAAATGTGATCTAAGTTCAAGTATCAGAAACTAAGCTTTAGTCATTTAAGTTTTAGGAATATTTCCTAGAAAGAAGAAGAAGAAAAAAAAAAACAGAGTAGTAAATAAAATAACAAGTGTCCTAAAATACAAAGGCGAGAGTAAAATTCCGAGAATTTTAAGAAAATCAAGCCTCGGTTATGCACTATCAAAGGGCACTCACTAGATTTATCTAGCTCATAAATTCAATTCTACAATTGTTTATATGCCTGCTATGTGAAAGTACAAAAATGCATGGAACATAATCCTTGCCCTCAGGACATTAAAGTTGAAAAAGCTCCACCAACATTTTAAAGTCTATGACCAGGCAAAACGTGAGTGGTCATATAATAGAAGTACAAAAGAAAAAAGGGAGAGAGAGATTTGATTTATTAGAGGCAAAACCACAGCGGGCCTGTCCCACTGGCAGAGGAATCATCTCTGAGTTACGTCTGGCATATCCAGAGAAGGCTTTGTTCAAGCCTCATTTCCTCCTCCATCACTGGCTGATGCCTCGTATTCAATACACACAGTTTCATTCTTATGTTAGGATCTGATTCCTATGGGGCCAGTGTAATAGTCTAATAATCTCGCTGCATTTGTGTTTCAGCACAGTGATTTCTTGGGCTGGGGACCCAGGACATATCCACAGACAAGTGAATTCTCTACCAACCTTTAAATGCTTGCATGTTTTGTTTAAATAATAATCTAACAGATATTGATAGAGGCATAATCAGAGGCTGGTACTCAAAGTACTGTCCCTGGACCACAGCACAAGCATCGCCTGAGAGCTTACTGAAATGCAGAATCCTGGGCTCTACCCCAGTCCTACTGAACCAGTCTGCATTTTATCAAGATTCTCAGGTGATTCATCTGCCTATTAAAATTTGAAAGGCACTAAATTAGACAGTCATCTGATAACCAAGCCCTGCCAGGTGACTTCACCGATTATGGTGTTTATAGTCAAGTTGATACCAACTGGCACTGTTCTAATCTTTATGGGCTAAAGAGAAGGAAGAGAGATGGACTTGATATCTAAAGGATGCTTTCATGCCAAACAAAGGTCAAATGATGTCACAGCACACTGTGCAATGGAACAGTTTGCAATCATCTGAACAGAGAAAACTAAGGGAGACCTGAGGCATCCAAGGCCACAGCAGTTTTAAGTTAGGAATGATTTTATAAAAACAACGTTGTCATATAAGAGTAATGTCATTACTTTGAAATTCTGAAGTGTTTCTTGCCTTTAATTTTTTTAATCTATTGAAATATAGCTGATTTGCAATGTTGTGTTAGTTTTAGGTGTACAGCAAAGTGATTCAGCTGTACAGATATCTATATCTATATATTCTGTTTTTACATTCTCCTCCACTACTGGTTATTACAAAATACTGAGTATAGTTCCCTTGCTATACTGTAGGTCCTTATCATTTATTTTATATATAGTAGCATGTATATTTTACTCCCAAATGCCTAATGTATCCCTCCCCTGCTTTGCCTTTAATTTTTAAATCATTTTCAAACTGTCTTTTATTCTATGGATGCATAAAAGCTATACACGAACTTCCCAGATGACGCTAGTGGTAAAGAATCTGCCTGTCAATGCAGGAGATGAAACAGATACAGGTTCAATCCCTGGGTCAGGAAGATCCCCTGGAGGAGGGAATGGCAATCTACTCCAATATTCTTGCCTAGACAATTCCATGGACAGAGGAACCTAATGGGCTACAGTCCATGGAGTTGCAAAGAGTCGGACACAACTGAGCGACTGAGCACATTGTACATTGTAAAAGCTATACTCAAACATAATNTGAACTTCCCAGATGACGCTAGTGGTAAAGAATCTGCCTGTCAGTGCAGGAGATGAAACAGATACAGGTTCAATCCCTGGGTCAGGAAGATCCCCTGGAGGAGGGAATGGCAACCTACTCCAATATTCTTGCCTAGACAATTCCATGGACAGAGGAACCTAATGGGCTACAGTCCATGGGGTTGCAAAGAGTCGGACACAACTGAGCGACTGAGCACATTGTACATTGTAAAAGCTATACTCAAACATAATTAGCTTATATATAGCTTTATGTTTGTACACAGTTAAGTAACATTATAATAAAAATATAAATTAACACCCGACTTCACAAGACTGTTTTCCTTTAAAAAGGAAATATCACTCAGATTTGATAAACAATATAGAGGTTAAAATAAAGGATCAGAATTAATTTTGACAGAGAAGAAAGGAAAAAGCTGGAAGAAACAAGATGCCTGGATGTCAGGAAACCATTCCATTTAGAAACATCTCTCCCACCCCACATCTTCACTTCCGGTGACAGAGGATAGCAGTCCTTAACTAACATTTTCTAGGTGAAGAGTTACTGCTGTTCCTCCTCTCACACATTTTAAACAACAAAACAAAAGTAAAATTAAAGGATACTCAATACGCTCTCCGGAGAAGACAGTGGAATATCCCATGGACGCAGGAGCCTGGTAGGCTGCAGTCCTTGGGGTTGCTAAGAGTCAGACACAACTGAGCGACTTCACTTTCACTTTCCTTTCATGCATTGGAAAAGGAAATAGCAACCACTCCAGTGTTCTTGCCTGGGGAATCCCAGGGTCAGGGGAGCCTGGCGGGCTGCTGTCTATGATTTGCACAGAGTCTGACACAACTGAAGTGACTTAGCAGCAGCAGCAGCAGAAATAAGCTCTCAAGGAAATGTCTAGAGATAATAGGAGTAAAACATGAATAACAAGTAGCAAAACAGCAATTACTATTGAGACAGTCCTGGGATCTGGGACCCTTTGCTATAGTTCTTGTACCTGGACACACTTCTCCTTGAGCAACAAAATATTAATACAAATAAACCATATGGGATAGGACTAACCCAGGTCTCCCACATTGCAGGTGGATTCATTACTGTCTGAGCCACCAGGGAAGCCCAAGAATACTGGAGTGGGTAGCCTATCCATTCTCCAGGGGGTCTTCCCAACCCAGGAATTGAACTGGGGTCTCCTGCATTGCAGGTGGATTCTTTACCACCAGCTGAGCTGCCAGGGAAGCCCTTGAGCAACAAAATATTAATACATAAACTGTATAGGACTAAAGATAATTGTATGCATGCTCAGCTGGGGCAAATCCTGGACTCCAGAGATACAAAGAGACCAAAAACCCAACTGCTAATTTGAAGAGCCTGGAGCAAAAACTGGGTGTCGAACAAAGGCAAGGTACTGAGCATGCGCACTGCCCTCAATGCCATCTATTGTAGGCTGTTGTTTAACTGCTAAGTCGCATCCGACTTTATTGACCCTGTGGACTGCAGCACGCCAGGTTTCACTGTCCTTCACTGTCTCCCAGGGTTTGCTCAAACTCATGTCCACTGAGTCAGTGATGCCATCCAACCATCTCATCCTGTTGTCTCCTTCTCCTCCTGCCTTCAATCTCTCCCAGCATCAGGGTCTTTTCCAATGAGTCAGTTCTTTGCATCAGGTGGCCAAAGTATTGGAGCTTCAGCTTCAGCATCAGTCCTTCCAACAAATACTGAGGGTTGATTTCTTTCAGGACTGACTAGCAAAACACTTAAGCCAACCCTCTGGCCAGACCCCTGGATGCACCCCTACCCTGATCTCATATAAGGAACCATCTTGGCCTGACTCAGTGGAGGGGCAAGCAAGGGAATCTGTTGTTTGTTCTCTTACCTCTGCGACAGGGGCCCCAATAAAGCCTTGCCTGATTTTCTAGTCTGGCTTCTGATCAATTTCTATTGATTAAGGAGGTCAAGAACCCTGATGGGTAACACTATATGTCAGGCATTCTTTTAAGCCCTTTACTTACATTAACTCACTCGACTCTATTAATAACTTCTAACAAAGCCACTCCTTTGATGGACTGTAAAAACGGCCACACTTCTTCACTCATAGATGGATTCTGATTCTCCACACTTTGAGTCTGGCGGGTCTAGATGAATTGCTTTGACCAATAGAACTCAGAGGAAGTAGAATGTGTCATTTCTGAGTCTAGGCTTCCAGTGGCCTTGCCTGCTTATAGCACACTCCCAGAAGTCTCTACTATGGGAACAAGCCCAGGCATAGTCATTTCAACCTGGAAAAAAATTTTATTGAAATTTGATTTTCTTTCCCCCCAATGTAAACTTTCTGTAATTTTTTTTTTTCTTTTTTTTTAGGAAAAACGTTCTCTTCTTGTTTTTTCCCTAAGTTGTATGTATAGAGATACTCAAGTTCCCTGGAACAGAAGACAGCAGACATTAGCTTGCTGATTGCTGCTATTGGGGAAGAGGAGACACAGTGAAAAGTGGATTCATGCCGTGTTTTCAAGGACTTGAATAAAATTACACAAAAGGTGTTTAGTTGCATAGATAGGACAGAAATTCCCCCCTAAATAATAATTTAAAAATCACTTAAAAGTGCTGAGGTTTTTGCATTTCTTCCTAAGTGATGCTTAAATACAGTGCATGCCACACTTGACACTCAGAGCCACATGTTTGCAATCTGGAGACTTTTAAAAGATGATTCCTGATGGGAAAGGATGGCATGGGGCTAGTTGTAATGCATGGTGAAGGGGCCTTGCTTATGGAGAGACAGGCAGGATTGCACAAGGCCTGATTGATTTAGTCACTAAGTCGTGTCTGACTCTTGCGACCCCATGGACTGTAGCCTGCCAGGCTCCTCTATCCATGGGATTCTCCAGGCAACAGTACTGGAGTGGGTTGCCATTTCCTGCACAAGGCCTGAGAAATGTCTATTTTACCTACATCTTAAATAATGGAGCTCTCAAATTCCTCTTAAGATGTTTTGTACACAGTGTTAAACTCTGAACAGCAAGCTGAATCTTTGGTTCTTCTTCTGAACCTAACACAATCTTGNCAGTACTGGAGTGGGTTGCCATTTCCTGCACAAGGCCTGAGAAATGTCTATTTTACCTACATCTTAAATAATGGAGCTCTCAAATTCCTCTTAAGATGTTTTGTACACAGTGTTAAACTCTGAACAGCAAGCTGAATCTTTGGTTCTTCTTCTGAACCTAACACAATCTTGTAGTTGGGGTTTTCTGGCACTTTTCCTATTTAAAATATTCTCTTCTACTGTCAAATCACAGGCCCTGAGTTTTGGGTTCAAAAAATAATCCAGGGTCTCCAAGGCCCTGTGATTTCAGGAACAGGTGGACTTTTAGGGGAGAAAAATAATAATTGAGGGACTGACATTAAGTTACCAATTTTTAGCCAATAAAGATATTTAAAAGATAATGAATATATCTTTAAAAGTTAATTGTATTTCTACCACTGACCTGTTATATAATCCTAGAAAGATACTTAAACAATCCAAGCCTTCATGTGTCCCTCTGAAAATGGGGAGTTTGCGAGTGCTTTCTTCATCTGGCACAATATGAGCTTACCAGGTTAGTCATGGCTGCATGACAAACGCTATTATCATTTCCATAAAAAGGAATGAGTCCAAAGACAAATAATCCTAACTAAAGCTACAGGGAAGAGAGGAGGCAAATTCCTCAGAAGAACAGTGGCGGAGTCATCAATACATGTGACAGTCTTTTTCTAGGACATCAATAGCTCCTGAAGAGAGCAAATCCTAGAACTACTGAGCCAATCAAGTGGGGCAAAGGGTCTCCAAAGAAGGCAGAGAAAAAAATCATTGTTTCCCTGGGCAAACCAGCTGTGGCAGGATGGGGTTCTGATGTCGGGGATACAACTAACATGTTAAAGCTGACCCTCTCAAATCAGCACGACCGCCATCGTCTGGCCTCTGCCTCCCTCTGCAGCCCTTCTGTGTCATCTCCTGGACCACTGGCTGAAGCTATACTTGTCACCTGACTCAGCTTCAGCATCAGTCCTTCCACTGAATATTCAGGGTTGATTTCCTTTAGGATGGACTGGCCAGATACTTAAGCCTGACTTGACTATAGCTATATGTCCCAGGGAAAACCTCCACTGACTCTGCTCACATATCACAGAAAGGCACCTACATCTGCTTCTATTGTTCAGTGTTTAAATATGGACCATTTCCATAGTTAATCACAAATTTGTCCTACAATCAAGCAGTATAATAATTAATCATTTTACACCCATAATCCTGCATTAACACAATACTTATCAACACTGAGCTCTAATTCCTGCCTATCTTTTTCCTGTCCCCAGGAACATTTACATAGTTTTGGTCATGGTGCATAATTACTATCCTATTTTTAAATTATGTAACCATTTTTCAAATTACTTCACAGTCTTTAAGATCATCATTTAATTGCTGCATAACATTCCATGAAGAAAAGGTTTTTAACTTACATAAGCAGGTCTCTACTGAGGGACACACAGAGCCTTTTGGTTATTATAAATAGAACCAAAGTGAGTAATTTCCATGCATATGGATTTTTCCATATTTTGAAATATTTCCTAAAATTAGATTCCCAGAAGTTGCATTACTGGATCAGAAAGAAGGAGCACTGATGGCTGTGGAGAGATTGTCAGAATATTTTGATGAGAATATCATGCGTGTGCTTAGTTGCTCAGTCATGTCTGACTCTTTGTGACCCTATGGACTGTACCTGCCAGGCTCCTCTGCTCATGGGATTTTCCAGGCAAGAATACGGGTGTGGGTTGCCCTTTCCTACTCCAGGGGTTCTTGCTGACCCAGGGATCGAACCCAGGTCTCCTGTGGCTCCTACACTAGCCAGTGCATTCTTATATAGATGTTCCTTGTGCGTGA